>JAOYMU010000001.1:47608632-47628653 GCA_025802295.1 Psammodynastes pulverulentus
CATCCGGGTTTTTTTACATGTTTTACTTGTAACTGCGCATGCGCACTAGGCTTTTAGAAATGGCGCGGTGCCCTTACAGCGATAGCGCGGCTCCCCAGGGAGCCGCGGCGCACAGATTGGGAACCACTGATCTAAAAGATGATAGTGATAAAAAAGTTCCATGACATTGCTAAGAAATCAACCTGGATGAGTCAATTCATTCAAAGTCAGATTCAGTTATAAGATAACTCTTAACAAATAGCAATGGTAATAGCACTTAAGACTTATATACCACTTTATAGTGCTTTACAGCCCTCTCTAAGGGGTTTAGAGTCAGCATATTGCCCCCAACAATTTGGCTCTTCATTTTACCTATCTCGGAAGGATGGAAGGCTGAGTCAACCTTGAGCCTAGTGAACCGCCAAATTGCAGGCAGCCAGCAGAAGTAGCCTGCAGTACTGCATTCTAACCACTGTGCCACCAAGGCTCAGATATTACATCATCAGAGTGCACAAAAGACTTATTTTTAAGGAACATGTTTTTTTCCTCTTTATCAATATCTGGTGTGATTTTAGAGTTTAAAATGCATCATGTTTCTTTATGTCATTGATGCAATTTTGAATTAATGTCTGAAAGCATGGGACACTGGAAATTGGATATTTACTATTGCTTAAACTCCAAAGAATATTTTCACTTGAAATAGGAGAAAAACAAAGAGACTGTCTTCTTTCTATAATCTATCCTGTTTACTTACCAAAACCATAAATCATAATTTTATTTTTTTTCTATTTTGCACAAAAGTCCATAAGGGGTTTCTAGTCAACAATAAACATAGATATTACCTTTTCTCTGATCAAAGGAGGCAATTTAGCTATCTCAATAAATGCCATCATCTTAAATCTTTCTAATAACTGTAGATAAGAAAACCATTGACAACTATATCCCTCTGCCACCAATTCTTCTCTTGATTTTATTTTACGTTCCTGTCGACAAAATTCTAAATCACCCCACTTTTAAACTCCTTGATGCATATATCTAACACAAGGGAGAACAGAAAACTTTATAAGATTGAAATTAGAGGATTAAAGCAAGAATTCTCAATCGAAGAGAATTCTAAAATCTTGTGATACTGTTAAGCTACTAAAATAATAAATCTGTGTAACTCCACTCCAATAAAACTAGTTAATAAATGGTTGATTGAAACTGTTGTGATTGTAAGAGGGCTTAGCCTTAGACAGAACATGAGGATCACAAAATTATGTCACCTTCTCATAAAACACGATCCAGGTTTTACTGCTTGCTTTGTACAAAAAAGCATATACTTCCAAAGCAAAGTGTGGTCAAAGGTTACTCTATGCTTTGTTGACCAGAGTACCAAAAAACACAACTGAGTTTTGATAATACTCCTACTGTCCAAGCCTGAACAATTTAAAAAAAAAAAGTGTTCTTGTAGTTAGAGCGAACGCACAATCAATAAATTGAGAATTTGTGGATTAGCACTTGATTATTGCTCAGAACCCTTTTTTGCTAAATATACCTAGATCAGGGGTGTCAAACTCACATTGTCACAGCATCACCACGTATCGGGACTTTTTCCCCCTTCGCCAAACCAGGTGTGGGCATGGCCAGCATGTGACGCATCCGGCCCACGGGCCGGGAGTTTGACAGCCCTATCTAGATGAAGGATTGGTCACACATTCCACCCTGGTTTTCAGTAACAGAAGTTTAATAAGTTCCTCTTACACTTATAAAAACCTTCCAATCCAGAATATTTAACAATGTTGAACAGTTTTTCATGTCTACAGTACTTTATTTAAAATTTAAAGAACATCCTGAAATATTATATAGAACTTTTAAATTAAATACAGTTTTAAAGTTTTCAGAGTTTTTAAAACTTCACATAAGAAGGGATCTTGGATCTGAATTTTGTGAATCACTTGAGAACTCTTTATAATATAATATGTAGTCTAATATCTTGGTGAATCATCGAGAACAAACTATAAAATAATTCATTCCTTTAAAATTATGTTACATTAATCACAACCCTTATATTGGAAAAGTTTTAATAAAATTATTACACATTAGTATAACTGGTGGCAATACTCACTTAGTCATTTACATGGCAATTACTTGACGAAGTGGAAAAACTTACTTAAATAGTCTTGGGCAAATATTTCATTTATCCCTTGCCTTTTGATATGTTGCAACATGTAAGTTATTAATTCTTAGAGGAAGAGGACTTGGTAGCTAGATTTTATACTGGAAAATTATTAAAAAATTTCCTGGGAATCCCCCGAGATTAATGGTTTTTAAAACTGTGAGAATCACTTGACTAAAAAATTTCTTCCACTAAGGGTTATTTTATTCAGTTTAGGTACATCAACACAGTAGTTGTTCTCAATAACTTAATTTCTGTTGGGGCAAACATTCTGAAATTACCATACTTTTTGGAGTACAAGACGCACTTTTTCTACCCCCAAAAGTGGGTGAAAATTTGGGTGCGTTTTAGACACCGAATGTTGCAGAAGCCCTGCCCACCAGCAATTTGCCTCCTTGCAGCAAGTGGCAAAAAGCCTGTTTCAGCTTCAGCACAGCCTAATTAGCATAAGCAGCTGATGGTCGTTAGACTATAGCAATCCCTGCAGCCTGAAATGGCAGAGCCACCTGCTAATTAGGCTGTGCTGAAACCAAAAGTGAATCTGAAAGTCTGTTTCTGCTTGCTGCAAGGAGGCAAATTGCTGGGAGGCAGAAGCCGAGATAAGTTTTTTTTTCTTGTTTTCCTCCCCCAAAACTAAGGTGCGCCTTATACTGCAGTGCGTCTTATAGTCTGAAAAATACGGTATTTTTATTGTATCAACAACCATATGTTGAGAAAGTCCCGTTGCAAAAGGGATCACGAAACCCAAAAGATTAAAACGAATGAATATAAAATGAATGAATGATGAATAATTAAATATTGTGATGACTTTATTTGTGAAGGGTTTTTTTTTACTTTCCCACCTACATGTAGTCTCCCACAGATATGCAAATGTGCCTCATGAATGGAAGAGATAACAAAGAGAAAAATAAGCATCAGTGTAATGGTTTGCTACTAGACAAAAGAATCTGGGGGAAAAAAATAAGGATTCTGGGCAGGCTGCAAGCTGTGCACATAAACAATAGTCTGCAGAACTTTTTATCTGTTCTAAGGAAGACAAATCCGTAAAATGGAATTCTCTCTCATTTAGCCCAATCTCTAGCCAAAGGTACAAAACCAGCAAGCGAATAGTAAGAGAGTTATTACGGTATTAAAGCAGTTTCTTCTTCAAGAAAGTTGTCAAAATGGAGCAAAGGTTTAATTCCCCTGTTCAATCATTTCAGAAAAAAAAGCTTTGATTTTTGCACCAGCCTTTGACTTTTTATAGCTTCAATAAAATTAGTGCTGAGATCAGAACTCACATGTGTGTATGTGTGATGCCATCAATCCATTACTACAGTGGTTGTCCACCTTTTTTTCACTATGGATCCCCTTCAAATAGTTTTGTGGCCACGGACCACCAAGACGTAACTCAAAATTTAAATCGTTAACATTTTTTCAAGCTTTCGCAAACCCTCTGTGACAACAGTGCACCCCCCTCGCCCCCCGGGATCCACCGATCACAGATTGAAAACAATTGCCTAAATAAAACTGAACCTAAAAAATGGAATACTTAAAAAATTAAAAATAATTTTAAAAAATGGAAACAAAAGCCTGCAATAGGAAAAAAAATACTATAGTTCTGATTATCTTGGCAAGAAAAGAGGTTCACTGAAATTTGATTTACAAATGTTGGTTGAACAAGCGCACAGACATCTACGGAAGGATTGGGCTAAGAGATGAAAATAAAACTTTTCCAGTGATTCATGGCCAGAAGGAATTTTGGCTCAGTCACAAATACTTTTGGTGTTCACCTTTGCCACAAGCATATGATCCCTCAGATCAAAGGCTTAGTTTCTTTTGTTTCTATGCCACGTCTATTAAAAGCGCTGTTTAATTAATAAAAAAGAATAGGCTTATTTCTATCCTATGGTCTCTGGATCAGAAAATCAGTAGGAGCTGCACCAGTTTCCAGTAGGTTTCTATCAGTAGTGGGATTCAAATTTTTTTTACTACCAGTTCTGTGGGTGTGGCTTGGTGGGCATGGCATGGCTTAGTGGATGTGGCTTGGTGGGTGTGGCAGGGAAAGGATACTGTAAAATCTCCATTCCCTCCCCACTCCTGGGGGAAGGTTACCACCGGTTCTTCGAACTACTCAAAATTTCCGCTGCCGGTTCTCCAGAACTGGTTAGAACCTGCTGAATACCACCTCTGAAGCAAGCTATAATCTTTCCCATCCTGAAAACTGTTTCATGACACAAAAGCCTTAAGCAACACCCAAATGGTTAAGATACAAATTATTCTTCCCCTGTATTAACAAATGGGTACTTTATTTCAAAAATGGAAAATAGATAATGACTGAAGAAAATAAATTTAATAGAAATAGAAAACCCAACTTCTCTCCTGGATGGTTTCATTTCAATTGTTAAACCTGACTTTCATTGGTAAGGCCTTTGGAGAACAGCAGTAAATAGCCTGAAAGAAGGCTATCCAGCAAAGATCCTTCAGTATATTTTTAAGAGGAAAAAAAGAGAACCCAAGAAAACAAAGGAAATTCTCTACCATAGAAATGAAACAGAACTAGCTTTCAGTGTCAAAGGATGGAAAATAAGATCTCCAATTTTCAGTGTGTGTGAAAGTGCGCTCTCAAATTGGGAACACAAGTTAAACAATCATGATGCAGAACGCAAGGAAATCAAGTTTTTAAAAATCTTTGTCCCATATAAATTTTGCAATTTTTTGGAAGAAAAAGCTATTGATGTAATTGTCTCAAAGAAAGGAGGCAGTGAATGCTAACTAGCCAGCTGTGTAACTTTATGGTAAAATATGCTTACTTTGGGGGAGTTTTTGAGTCGGTTTCTATTTGGATTAAGTTAAAAAAGGAAGACAAGATCTTTAGTTAGGACCATGCAGTGCTTCAAAATCAAAGGGGAAGAGATGCTTTGGAGCACACTGAATCGTTTCTTTCTATAGCTGCAAGAGCAACCATAAAACACATTTGGTTGAAGAAAGTGCAAATAAATACTACAAAAACACCCTTTCAAGTGCTCCAAAGCAGCTTTTCCCCTTTGAATTCAAAGCATAGCACAGTCCTAATTTTGAATTGTTGAGTTGAAGCAGCACCCCGACTCTTTAACTAATAAATATTAGGAGATTTGTGTTCAAATCCTTCCCTTATCCAGAACGTCACTAAATAACCTCAGATTAATATGTCTTGATTTAACTTTCCTGGCTGGATTGGTTGTGAAGAGGAAAGAAAAGGGTCTCGTATATGCCATCTGAGCAATCGCAAGAAATTGTTATACACCTAAAATATATATGTACAGATTCATGCAGGCAAAGCCAGAAAAAGAATCTTGTATTAGTGTTACAAGTAGTGTCCTTTGGTTGACAAAGAAGAACAATGTCTTCACTAAGAAATAAATGCATACTATCTTTTTAAATATCTAAAATGTTTGAGTCAAATATTGCCCATCTTTTGCTGAAAAGAAAAAAGGCTTTACTTGAATGTGTCTGAGAAAACAGATAACTAATGTGCAGACTTTAAGTTGTTTGCATATATTAAATTCATATTTCATTGAAAAAGTATTTTAAAGAAAAGAATGTATTATATCTTTAGTTCTTCCTACTTCGTATAATCTAACAGATTTGTATTGTGCGTTATTACTATTTTGTTTGTTACTTTTTAGGATCCATTACTTTACTTCACTTAGACCAATTATATTGTGAACACATTTCTGGCAATAAAATAGGAAATTCAAAAGTAGGGATAATTACAGTAACTGCCAGCCCATGTGCTAAATCCAGTCACCGTTTTTCATTTGGCCCAAAGTTTGCTCTAAATATTTACTTCATGATATCCACATCCAATAGAAAAAAAAAAGAGGGGCAGTGAAATATATACTTGTTCACAGGCTGACATCAATGAGTATGGGCAGCCTATGGGTGTCAGATTGATTATCATTTAAATTCAGCTTGTACCTTAACCAATCTTATCTCTGAAAATTCAAACGAAGACCAGAGGTGGGAAGGAAAGGGATTGGAAAAGGAAATGATAGAGGCACTATTATAGAATCACACTGCAAGGTACATTCCCTTGTATATCATGTCATATATCACATGTCATAATATCACATTCATATATGAAGGAGTTGTTTTGAATAAAGCATCCTATAGATACCTCCGACTGCACTAACATCTATAGTTTTTTTTCATTAGCAGAACTCATTCCAAAGCAAGGCAGCAATAACGACTGTTTCTCCAGATATTTAATGCAGGTAAGTAGCAACAAGAAGCTGTCTCACAGAGATGCAGGCTGAATTCACGGATTCCATTAAGTTCCATCTTGAAGTTCCTTTGATTATTATCCAGCAAATTATTGTTTAAAGGGTGGTTAAAGAATGATGGCTTAGCACTCTTTGTGAGCTCACTTACAAGCATAAGAACCAAGCCATACAGCTGGTGATGCAGTTTCACAACTAATTTATTTAGTTAAGACTCTTGTAGGACCTAATTATACCTTTTGTAACATCAGGGGATTGCCCTTCTGCCTATTTCCCAAGACATATATATATTATCATTTGCCAGTAATATCCTATTGCATTAGACAAACAGGCTAGTGTACAATCCTCCCTCACAAAATAGAAATGTTGGGAATGTCAATCTTCATTAATGCAAGAATATATCACAACCAGGTTTCATAAATAACCACAGTTTATCACCGTGCTTTCTGCATTCTTTTTTTCATTATTTATCACTCATTCTTTAAACAACTCCTAATCATGCTTCATGCATGTGATACAATGTGTAATCCATAGAAATTTATAACCTGCTTCACATTTTTTACTTTAATGTTTTGTCAAAGTCGGACATAAACTATGGCTTACAAACCACATGTGAGTTAAAATCTAAACAAGTTATGGCCTGGGGCAGTATTTTTTAAGGTGTGGTGGTCCTATGATTTTGGGGTTCTCCAAGATACTCTCAAGGAACCACAAGGTCAAAATTATTTGCTAGCCTGTGTTGAAAAATAATAGCATAATATTAAAACCCCATCAAAAAATTGTGAAAAGCTGTAACAGCAGGGAATGCATCAATTTTAATTTTAATATGATGCCATCTATCCATCCATCCATCTATCCGAAACAAAAATCCTTTTGGGGCCTGCGTAATTTTTAAAACTGTGATGTGATCCTGAGAGAAAAAAAAACGTTTAAGAAACACTGGTCTAGGGCAAAGGTCCCCAACCTGTGGGAGACTGGATTGCGTGAGTGATGGTCCAATGCACAAGTGCACCACTGCCCCTCGCACAAAACCATCCCATTCCCCCCTCCCCCCAGAAAGGTTGGAGAATGCTGGTCTAGGGCAATATCTAAATACAACCAATATCAGAATGAAGGGGTAGGAAGTTAAGGCAAGGGTTTAATACCTAGGTGGCCTCACCCAATGTTGAAAAACTAAGCAAGACAGTAGCTGATTAGCAACTGGGTAGAAAATCCCAGAGTTGTGAACTACATACATACACACACACACACACACACACACGTATGTACACGCACACACACAAACATATATGTACAATCCTTTCCCAGAAAGCAGTAATGAATTGCTTCAGTTCAGTTGCAAAGAACATTGCATTCAGCAGTGGTACCTATGAGGTCATCAGGAAGCAACTTTATGTGATTTTAGGTGATTTTAGATAAATGATGGAGAAACGTTCTGGCTTCCAGTGGGTTGTATGAAGCATTTGGGAGAAGGAGACATCAAGAACTGGATTATGATGCAACAGGCAGAGCTGGTGAACCCATGTTTGGTTGTTTTCTTCATTTAAAACAGAGGAGGCTTACACTACAGTTTTTATATCCTTCCCACTCAAAATGGGCACTCATCTTATGGAACAACCCCACTCCCACAGCAGCATTCCTACTTATGTTATGGAAGTCCCTCAAGTCCTGAATATGTCATCAGGCCTGGGGGTCCCAGGATACCAATGAAATCTTGAGGTAGTTCATTATTGTTGTTAACATCTAATATCTTTTATGCATTATGCTTTTTGATATGCTGATTGTTTTGTATCTTTGTTGTACAATACTACTTTTTATGAGATGAGTAGCTATATAAAATTTAATAAATAAATAAATGACAAATAACAAAGCTACTTAGTTTCAGCAGGTGTGGTTGGGGGAGCTTTTAAGAACAATAAGTGGCTTGGAGGCCACCTCCAATTATTTTTGCTAAGCCAATTTAATAGAATGGAAAAACCTTTATATGCTTCAAATACAATAGCACACGAAACAGTTCATTTTGAGTGGCTCAGTGATTAGAATGCAGTATTGCAAGCTAATTCCGCTGACTGCCGACTGCCAACAGTTTGACCATTTGATTCTGACTGGCTCAAGGTTGACTCAGCTTTCCATTCTTCTGAGATCGGTAAAATGAGGACCCAGATTGTAGAGGGCAATATGCTGACTCTGTAAACTGCTTAGAAAGGGCTGTAAAGCGCTGTGAAGTGGTATAAAAATCTAAGTGCTATTGCTATTAAATAAAAGTTTAAAAAAACAACCTTGTCCATGCCCCAGGTTTAAATAGATATTTAAGGCTACCAATAACTGATGACACACCAAGATGTAAGTGTTGTAGCCCCATCAAATACTCTTCCTGTCTTAGTTCACATGCAAAATGTCCTTTGGCAAGCACTCAAGTCTCATTAATACCTAACTTTTTTACCATCTTTGGTTGTGAATGATGTTAACGTGACAAAAACATACAGATTAATCTCTTTATCCAGAAGAAATCTCAACTCACCCATATGGTATCAATCAGGGAAAAAGGATTGGCAGACGAGTTTGGCCACCCTCTAAAAACACATGCTGCAGATTAACAACTGTGAATGCAAAAATTTATTCCAAGTAATTACTGTTAATTAGTCTTTCCCAAACTGGTGTCCTCCAGATGTGCTAGATCCCAACACTCAGATGTTCTGCTGGGAATTCTGGGAGTTAGAGTCCCAATTCATCTGGATGTGTTCATTTGCAAGATGGTGGTAATGAAATATCGTTTTCCATATGCATCATGAAAGGAATGTTATAGCAACTTACAATCCGAAGCCATCAAGGCTTACTTTTAAGACACACAAATAGACATTTTTGCAGAATGTCTCTTTGTATGGCTTAGAAAAACAGGCCAATATAAACTTTCTCAAAAATTAAAATTTCCAACTCTTGTTACATTTGCTTACAAAGCAAACAATAGAATTTTTTTTTCCAAATTAGTGATTCAACTAGAGGCAATGCTTGTTTGAATGCTTTTGAAACAAACAGGTTTCAAAGGATAGCGTGTTTTGGCACATCTTAAAAAAAAAACTTAAAAGCAGATGGGCTTTAGCAGCTCTCATTTAGTTGTTCCACAACACAAAAATGAATGTAGTCACTCCCAACATTTCCTTTAGATGATACATTCCTGAAGTATTTTCATCTTGTACTGTACAACTCTGGTGCAGCCCACTCTCCATCCCAGAATTCTCAAGCGAATCCTTAGGGTGTGAACTGAGCCTCTCTTAAGGGGATAGTCATGCTATATTATGTCCCACAAGATGGGTCTGAATGGTCTTGGGCTGTACGGATGGATAAGGTTTCTCTTTATCACTTCTGAAATACAACACAGGGACTTTTTAATAATACATCATTGTGGTTTTTGGGTGTACAGACGATGAGCCTTCAAGGGCATTTTGCTTTCTAATCCCAATTTAATCTGGACTTTATATTGGACATTAGTTTTGGAATCCTACAATTCTTTGAACAACCTTCCCCAAGCCGATGTCTTATGCACAGTGATGGAAACACTTAGCTTCTCACAATGGAAGAGAGGATGAAGTTTTCCCCCCTTATTCCTTTGCACTATCCCCTTCCTGATTCCTTTGTGTTTTATGTTTTATCTTTGGCAGAAATTTATGAAGTTATATTTTTAAAAAAATAAATTTAGTAAATCACACAACACCCCCCCACCCCCCGCCAAAAAAGAACAACATAGATTACGGTATACTGGTCATCAAGAACAGGAGGGGAAACCATATCGAGGTTGAAGACACAATCCAGATTTCTCTAGAGGGGACTAATGAAAAACATGAGAGAGGAGCACATTTGGATTTTGACAGCATGTCATAAGCACTCTCCCAAAATGATTGCTAGGGCAAGTTGACCAATTATAAAAGCAGAAGACAAAGTCTTTGTTGCCACCTGCCACTTTATTTTCTACAAATGCTATCAGTTATCAGTCTATGTCAGGGGTCAGCAACCTGAGACTCTGGAGCCGCATGTGGCTCTTTCATCCCGCTACTGCGGCTCCCTGTTGCTGGTCGGCTCCACAATTGATAGGGCTTTTGGTTAGGACAGGTAGAGGAAAAAGGACATTGTGCTAGGAGGAGACTCTATGGTGGGAGAACTGGACTTCTGGTCGGCTCCAGAATTGAACAGGGGGCTTCCGGTTAGGACCTTTGTGGCTCTTTGAATGTTTAAAGTTGCCGACCCCTGTTCTAATTTGTAATGTTTTCATTCTTAAAAATGTACCTTGAACAGTCTCTTTGGCCTGCACATTCTTAATTGCAGCTAATTGGATTTTATACTTGAAATCCCAGAGGCATGATCTAAATATAAGGAACAGCAGGTTTCAATTACAAGGACAGAGATTTTGGTTGAACATTAGGAAAATATTCCTAGTGGGAAGAGCTATTCAGCAATGCAGCAGAATTCCTTTGTAGGTAGTGAACTCTGGAGATGTTTAAATTAACAGTAGGGGTGCTATAATAATGGATTCCTGTACTAGAGAAGTAATTGAACTAGTAGATATCCAGGGTACTTTCCAATTATTTGATTCAGTAATCCTGTGAAGGAAATCTATTGACCAAACGCCATTTGTTTCCAGCATTTCGAGAGTTCAAGAGTTACGTCATTAGTACAATGTCAGTTTTCAACAAGTATATATCTCTCTTTCTTTCTCTGTCTTTTGCTCTGACAGTGCAGATGGTACCTCATCTACAGAGAACGAAATTAGTTGGCAAATGTCTGTACATCAGAGGACTAGAGCATTTAGTCAAAGACAGTCTGTTCTATTAGAATTATATTAACACTGAAAGATATTAACACTGAAAGTGTGCTAGTCAGTTAACATTTAAGGAATGTTTAGGAGTTTAAGGAAAATGGCAGCAGTATCCATACTTCATATATTATCTGGTTTGAAAATATTCCATGAATTATATAGCTGTACCTGGAGCTAAATTGGATGTCCATGTTCAAAAACAATAGGTGTTGGACAAACTAGAGTAAAATCCAATATTGTGTTCTCAAACTTCATAGGGAGACATCTTTCTAGTGAGTGAGGGGCAGATCGATAACTTACAACCTTATTGACTTTCTGGAACCTATTAGATTAGAATTAGAATGGAAAAGAGAGGTACAGTGCAAATATTTTAAAATGAGAAATGCCAAAACATTGCCAAGTCAGGTTTTTTTCCCCCTTCCATCCAAAGCAAAGGCTACTCTTCTAATTTCTTTAGTAATTCAGATCTATCCTCCTTATAACAAAAACAAATATTTCCTCTCTCCAATAAATATTTCTCTCCGAAAGGTCTCTGAAGAGTTGGGCCTGCCTTTGTTTGCACTTCAAGGCAGTTGCCGTCCCTGATCTTCTCTCCTGTTTACTTCCTCAGTGACTCAAATGCTGGATGCTTTTCCAGTTTTTGCAAAAAGCCAAATCAGATAATGACAACAGCCTCAGATATAATCCCAGTAAAAAACAAACAAATCTGAGTATGGGAATTGCAAGCAAAAATAATAGGAAAGTCAGACGAAATACATTCAAATTCTCACCACTGGAACGAAAAATGTTTTAGCTGGCATCACTATACTACTTGCCGGCCAGATGAAGCTGCAGTTTGTACCCAAGTCAGAAACTTTTTATGCATTTCTGCCAACTGCCCCCTCAGATGAGAGAGTTATATAGAGTCTACTTCAGAGGTGGTATTCAGCAGGTTCTGACCAGTTCTGGAGAACCGGTGGCGGAAATTTTGAGTAGTTCGGAGAACCGGTGGTAATCTCCCCCTTGGAGTGGGGAGGGAATGGAGATTTTGCAGTATCCTTCCCCTGCCATGCCTACCAAGCCACACCCACCAAGACATGCCACGTCCATCAAGCTACACCCACAGAACCGGTAGAAAAAAAGATTGAATCCCACTACTGGTCTACTTAAGTAAAGTAGATTTGTAAAATTCTGTCCATAGGCAAAGCATGGAACTTTTAAACATATGTTGTCTTTTACCTGCAAAACAGATTAGCAACTTTTCACTTACAGTTTACTTGGCACTTGAAATGAAGTGATAAATTCATCAATATACTGTTTTCAGGATCATAATCTATATGTATTTGCAAAGGACTTTACATCCTTAGGAGCAGTGGTTTAAATCTGGCTTACCAAAGGAGCACTGTGGATGATTTTCCATTGCTATGATCTGTCCTTATGCTTCTGGCAAGGAAAGAGAAAGGGTAGATGAGGTACGTTTTCCTTCAACTAAACAAAAAACAGGAAAACTGCAGCCTAGAAAATGCAAAGTTTATTGGGGGGGATAATTGTTTATTACCAAGTACAGTATTATTTCTTATTGTTATAACTGTTTACAAGCATTCTATGTAATTTGAAGGACAAAAATAATCTATTTTCCAATTTAAAGGATTGTCACATCTTTTCTATTGATGTATGCTATCCATTTTCTTTGGAAGAAAGCTCCTTTTTGAAACGGGTCCAGAAAAATCAAATTATTTGATATATGTTGACCAATTATATGAAATCCAATACAAATATCATGCCAGTTCATTTATTAATTGCTCAGTTGCTTGGGTAGCTGACATAATATTTGCTTGGCTTGGATGTTCCAATTAGAGACGAATTTCTTGCTCACTAAAAAAGGGCAAGACTGGAGTTCATATTTCATTGGTAAAGTTGTTGTATCAAGCTTGCATAACAAAGCTAAATTAAAACAATGCACAGAATGATTACATTAACCTATTTAATTGAATTCCTTTTAATTAAATACGCTTTTTTCTCTGGCCTAGAGCTTCTTTTTTTGGATGGGGTTATTTTGTGTGGGGGGGGGAGAGTTTTTGCCCTGTATATAACACAGAGAACAAAACCCTCTCTAAAATTTTAATCTTAGAAGTTACTTCTCCAGCCTTCTGAGGTAACTTGTTCAGTTGTTAATATGCAATAAGATTATAATTTTTCATGCTGTTGGTAATACATATTAGTACTACACAGTTATGAGGGCTGAATGAAAGTACTGCATCCAGTGTTATATGTCACCAACAGATATGCATTATTAACATGCTAGAAGCTCTGACATGTTCTTTAGCAACTGTTCTTTCACTTCACTTGGAGGAAAGTTGATATAGGAAAAAAAGTTGCTATAGCTTTCTGGAAATAGAAAACAGCAATTAATATTTAGCAGTCCACTATAATGTGCAATGTGCCGTAATTGAATTTTTGACTGCTAAAGCAGTCCCCCCAATTAAAATTGAAATTCACCATTAAATGCAATTTGTTTATAGCAATGGCTGCGTTGCTGTGGCTACTGCGTGTTGTTGGGCAAAACATTTAAAGATGGAGAAGCAAGTGGATCTAATTTGTATGATCAACAACAAAGTGGGTGACCTGTGACGGCATCCAGTGAGTTTCACACAAGAAAGGTTGATGAACTGATTAAGGTCAATTGGCTGATCACTCACAAGGAAAATGCTGTCAAGGTTGGCTTTTCGGAGGAATGTGTTGGTCACATAATTGATGTTCGTCAATATTGGAAGATTTGTGCAAGATGGATTCTTCACATGCTGACAGCAGAGGTGAAAGCTTCAAAAGCTGAAATTTGCCAGCAGCTATTGTTAGGCTTTGAGAATGCAGGTGAGGAATTTCTTCACTGCATTGTGATAGTCAACTAAGTATGGCTTTTTGGTGTAACCCAGAAATGAAGCTGCAGTCCATGGAATAGCTTCTAAAGCTTCATCTGCAAAATAAATAAATAACCAGGATTTGGAAGGAAAATTCATTAAATTTATTTGGGGCACAGTTGGTGTTATTTATTTGGATTTCCTTGAACCTCTCATAACACTCAACATTACAACACACTACAAATTCTGGGATTCTGCTGTTTTCTTTTTATATTGTGGTTACTTGCAGTTTTAGCTTTTTAGAAGTGTAGAATGACGGTGGTACTGTGCAAAAGCTTGTGTTCTCAATCATCGTAATGCTCAAATGATGAAATATGCATTGCAGCATCACAACACATGACTCACTTTTCTGTATGTTCATTGCAATGTCGCAAGCAGGTACATTAGGAGGAGCACAGTTTGTATTTCAGACGGGCATTTTGGCACTTGTCCCCTCTATGTAGATGCCTCTAGTGTTGTGGACAAATGATTATTAGTATAAACTTCTAAAAACAATGTTTTGCAAAGAAATGAGGTATGACGCCTGCTTCACATGAATGCATTCCTTTCTAATTAATCATTGTTCACTAAACTAGGAATGATGTATGCCTACCCCTTTTCTACCTTGGTCTGTTCACTTCATATGATGGATATTCCTTTTGAAATCATTTTCCTGTAACATTCTAAGTAGGAAACTAGCTTAAGGACTTGGCGAAAACCAAGAGAGCAGCATGCATGTCACCAAGCTGCAATTCAACAAATCCAGTTGGGCAATTGAAAAGGAAAGCAAGAATGACATAAATACATTATTCAGTCCTGGAATTTAGTGTCTAGATTGGAACCCTGTTTGAAACAACTGTATGAAATATTCAACATGCAAAGAAGGCAAAAAAAAGTATGTTTTATTCTGTCCAAACCCTGTTTTGACAAGGCTGGTCTGAAGAGCAACTATGGCTACATAATTCTGAATAGAGACAGATTTCTGTACATAATCAAGAATGTAATCAAGTTGTTAGTCTGATTGGTCTAGCACTTAATCGTTGTTAATTACACAACCTCCTGACCATCTAAATTCATCATGATGTTCCTTTTCTCATTGTTTCTATTATTTCCCTTTTTATATCGTCCTATTGATTTCCATGATTACCTGGTATAAAAAGCTATATTAAAATGCTGTAAGAGGAGGAAAGTGCTTGTACTAACCTTCTCCCAGTTTCAGAATTACTGCTTTTTGCCCTGTCTACAAATTTTCTGAACACTATGTTTTGCCTATTAGGTAAATTTATGACTGTTATTAGTTGAGGTTTCCCTTAAGTGCAAATATCTATGCCCTGCGCTTTTTTCTTCCTTGCTTTTCCACTATTTTCACTTTTCTTTGCATTTTATATTTTGATAAATTAATACAATTTGTAACTTCAACCAAAAAAAAGTTAAAAAAAGAAATGCAAATAATTTGGTGTGTGTGTGTGTGTGTGTGTGTGTGTGTGTGTGTCATATTTTTGTTGGGTCTTAGGTTGGAACAGAGATAAATCTTCTCCCCTTCTCAGTCTTGCTGTCAATCAGACTTTTTAACTTTGTGTCACACATGGTATCTGTAATCTTACTGGACTAAATCTTGTGTCCAATAGTGGTGCCATGAATATTGATTTATACAGTTGAAAATGTCATAGCTACCAGTGCGCCAACTTTATTTCTAACAAGTCACAGGCCTTCTGAAAAGCTATCACAAATAAATAAATTTCATCTTTAAATCATTGCTAAGTCTGCATCCTTCCCATGTTGACATAAGAAAAGAAGAATGCAGTTTTGTGCATATTGCCAAGAAATATTGCCAAGAAAAAGGAGGAAGACGGATAGAAAAACATCGCTGAAAAGGGATAGAGGGTAAAGGGCGAATGATCTTTATGTGAAGGGGTCTGCTCAGGAAGGTGGGGGAGCTGACATGGAATCCTCACCTCTTGCTCATTATTTCTGCTTGATTGTTTGTCAACCCTCCAAGATAGACCAGACTAGGAAAACAGAATCATGAATGCTAATACACTACTGGTAGTCTTCGACTTACAACAGTTCGTTTAGTGACCGTTCAAACTTACAACGGCACTGAAAAATGTGACATGACCATTTTTCACACTTATGACCTTTGCAGCATCCCCATGATCAGGTGATCAAAATCCAGGCAATGGGTTCATATTTATGACCGTTGCTGTGTCCCAAGGTCATGTCATCCCCTTTTGCAACCTTCTCACCAGCAAAGACAAGGGGGAAGCCAGTTTCATTTAACAACCAGATTACTAACATATCAACCGCGCCGATTCACTTAACAACTGTGGCCAGAAAGGTCCCAGAATTGGACAAAACTCACTTAGCAAATGCCTTACTTAACAAAGGCTCAATGGTGGTCGTAAATTGAAGATTACCTGTACTACTTTTATTATAAGGTTACAAGAATCTTGCAAGTGTGAATGTGCTTTATGCAAACTAGGGGGCTTTATCTGGAACACTTATTCAGATTACTGTTTTGCCCCAGGTTCAGATTTCTTTTCTTTGACTGTTGCCTTGGCACTGGTTCTTTCTCTTGTTCCTCAAGGTTAGTCCTTCTTTTCATTACATTGTTCCTACCAGATTGCTGATGTTAGAGCTAAAAGCTCCTTTCCCTTGTAGTCCGTAGACCAGTGATGGCGAACCTTTTTGGCACTGAGTGCCCAAACCGGAACGCGTGTGTATGTGTGCATGCCGGAGCATCGGAAATCTGAAGCCAGCTGGCCAGCACACGCATGACTGTTTTGGGCTGTTTTTCAGGCCATTTTTGGCACGAAAAAGGCCCACAAATGGGTGAAAATCTGATTGAAAATGGCCCAAAAGGGACCTGAAAACAACCCCCAAAACAGGCTGAAATGGCCCCAAAATGGCCTGTTTGGGGGGCATTTTTTGGGCCATTTTCCAGTGCTCCGGTGCCCACGAAGACCAGCTCACCGGAAAACAGAAGACTGACCAACTGGCGACAGTGTTGGTGCCCACAGAAAGGGCTCTGCTTGCCATAGGTTCTCCATCACGGCCATAGTACATAATTATATGTGGTCTTCTTCTTACTTGGCAGTAATGGAGAGAAAATGGAGCATTAAAAAGGGAGAAAACCACACTAGTTCAAGGTAAGCTAAAAGTGAAATCAGAATATGGTTTAAGCAGGCGCCAGGTGTTAAATGATCACTTAGCTAATCATCTTTTTTCCAGTTGAAGATATGACATCTCCCTTGACTCTATTAAACCAGTCAAGCAAAGATAATAATAACACTTGGAAATGTAAAATAAGGAGCTCTTTCAATGAAGAATTAACTTTTTTTGGTATTCCATTTGTCTCTTCAAGGCAGATGAGACCAGAGCCAGAAACCGAATAGAAAATTAGAAGGAATGGTTTAAACAAGATTGTTTTGCATAGGTTTATGAAATTGGCTCACCTTTAGGTTTATCCAAGATTTAGCATTTGTTCCCCTCTGATTATATAGGGGACATTTGGGGGGGTGGGGGTGGAAGGAGACACAAAAATATATTTTCCCTAAATAAATATACTTTATTTGCTAATGAAACTAGACTTAGGGATTCTATAGTACTTAGGTTCTATTGGTTTCCTCAGTAAAGCTGCTACTATTTCAGGTGGGTTTCAAAGTTTTTTTACTACCAGTTCTGTGGGCTTGGGCATGGCTTGGTGGGCGTGGCAGGAGAAGGATACTATAAAATCTCCATTCCCTCCCCACTACTGGGGGAAGGTTATCACCGGTTCTTCGAACTACTCAAAATTTCCACTACCGGTTCTCCAGAACTGCTCAGAACCTGCTGAATACCACCTCTGGGTCAGACCATTCAATTATCTCATCAAGTATTACCTATTATGATTGGAAGTTGATATTTAAAATTTCCTTTGTAGCTATTTAATTTTGTTACCCTTCATTGGGTTACCGTGGGTTGCACCACATAGGCCTTCAGTGTTGAGCGGGTTTGTTTCTTTTCTGTCACAAACCTATGGTTCCTCCGTGCATTTAATTTTGGAACAGACATAAAGTGTCTTTACTATTGTCTATTTCTTTAAGTCCATTGCTTGTCCATTGATGAAAGAGAGCTGTTGTTCAGCCAAGGGGCATTTATCCTTTGGAACAGTTCTTGGTGATTGGAAACGGCACTTCATGCTTTTGAATGTCTATGAGGTTCAGTGGACACAGGTAATGTTTTGAAGATTCCAAAGTCTTGTCCTTTTACGAGATTTTCTATCTTTCTTTCTTTTTTGTTGAGGCTCATATTGTCTTTCTCAATCTGCCCTAAGGTTGTTTTAGTGTTTATAATAGTGTAGTTGCTTCCACCCCTAAATTTCGACATGTTAGGAAGGCTTACTGAGAGGCAGAAACATATTGATAGAGTAGGAGTTGGGAATGAAGACAACACTCTGATTGTTACAAGTTGCCTCCTTTGAGGTAAAAATAATAATTGCCTATACAAAAACAAAAATGCTTAAATATAAGAAAGAAATTTCTCTGGAAGGTATTTTATAGATACCTTGTAAGAGAAGGGGAGGGTATCTATGATTCATATGTAAAGATTGTTTTCTTTTCAAGAACATCCTTGCAATCAATCTCAGTATATTAGTTTGGTCATCTAATATGGTGTTTTTATGATAAGTTCACTTGTTCTTATAAGTTGTTGACATGCAGATAATATCCAGTTGCAGAAGCCTAACAATCTCTCCATGTTTAAAGTGGTTGTAATCTTACGGAAGTGTGCCTGGCATTACAATTCATGAGTTCCAGGTGTATGTAAACCAATCCTAGAATATTACATCAATAAATTTTAAATTCTTAAGTTAAACAAATTCCTATTTTTTTTCTAAACTGGAAAGAGTTTCAACACATTACAAATGTTTTTCACTTCCGTACTGATGTTTTCATTTTCCTCCAGAAACTCTAAAGTCTGGAAACACTGTTAATTTTTAAAACAACAACAAAATGTGTAAACTTATACTTTCAAGATAGGTTCTGCATCAAGATTCTGCATCAGTGACATTATTCAGTGTTATAAAAGCTGTTAATAGTTCTTCAAAACTGAATGTTTTAGTGGGATAAAATAAAAATTCTAAAGCAACTTTGAAGTTTCAATTACATAGATCTCCAGAGGGACATAGCAATGACATTGTGCTGATGCATTTATAATGAGATTATTTGACAGGAAAGGTGGGATTAATAACAGTTGATGTAAAATATGTTTGCTTATTTACAGGAAAAAAGCTTTAAAAAAAAGCAGCCTCAAATTTAATACTACGTGCCTCCTCATAAATGCATTCAAATAATCAGAGAGATAGTTATTCAACACTATTTTTCCCTATGCTTTCCATAAAACAGCATTCAAAGTAAAGCCATTACTGTCAGAAACAAAGCTATGTAACGATCAGCAAAATAAGGAATACATTACGCTAGAAGTTGGTTACAGTCACATGAAAATGTATTTTCTCCAAACAATTTAAAGAAATGTTTAAGATGCTAGGAAGAAAAAGTAAATCACTGTCTTGGGGTGCTTATTGAATTCAGACTGTCAGAAAAAATGTTTTCCTATCTCCTTTTACTCCCCCCCCCCATGAGTGGGATCGTGGTGGAGATTCATTCTCAACGTGTTCTAGTCTGCACGCTGACTTTGATCATTTGCCATCTTCAAACCGGTTACATCAATCTTTTGTTGTAATGCGGCTTTCTTTTTAGAAGCCATAACAGGGATTTGGGCCAAGGTTGTCCATCAGCGTGGAGTAAAGTCCACACATGTTAAAATTTGCCAATGTTGAGAAACACTGACCTGTAGTATCAGAAGATTCCGAACCGATAGTACCTCCTCCTTGGTGTGATTCAGAAATAGTCTTATTTTAATGAATCTTGAATGTGGCCACAATGCATCTGCATTTAAGATTTGTGGACTTCAACTCC
>JAOYMU010000001.1:47687852-47698018 GCA_025802295.1 Psammodynastes pulverulentus
CGTCAGCATCGGTCCACCAGCCCTGGAATTCGGCTGGGGACCCCTGACGAGCCGTCCGTACGGCAGGCGCCCTTTCCAGAACGCCTGGCCCCTGGGGGCCTCGGCGGCGGCTGGATACGGGCACTGGGGGCAAAGAGAAAGCCCCGCAGACGTCCGGCACCTCTGGAAACCGGAAGTCGAGTCACTCATGTTTATTCTTATACCTGTTATTTTATAAACAATTGACAAATCAAATAAATCAAATAAAAATAAATAAATTTAGCTTCTTCATTTTCTATTTCTTTCTCTTTTATGATTCCACCACTTCTTGCGTCTAGGCAAATGGTATTTCTTACATAACTTCCAATGCACTATTCTTGCTCTTTGTCATGCCATTGTAGTCAGTCTGTCTGATCATGCCTCAGCTAACCAGGTGATCTCTTGTTTCTTCAATTTCTTTGCAGAGACCACATTTGCTGTCTATTGCTCTCTTCTCAATTCTGGCTTTGTATGTATTTATTTTTAAGGCTTTGTCTTGTGCTGGTAGAATTAACTTCTTGGTCTGTTTCTTCTATTTTTTGGCCCTTAGCCATTGCCAGCTCTTGTTAATATGATGTACTGGTCATGTAATATTTTTTCTTCCCATGTCTCTTTTCTGTTCAGTATGGTATGTCACAGACAGCCAGATGTTTAGACCGTATTTGTCATTTTTGTCCACCTATCAAGTCCTTCCCAAGGACCTGGGATAGGAACATGGGTGTTTGATGGTGTTAGAAGTATCACCGCAGGATATAAGCTGTTCTGAATAAATCTGCCTTTTGCAATTGATTGATGGTGAATTTGTCAATGACGATAGTGTTCAAGTGGTGCTCCGGTATTATTATTAATTATTTAGCATAAACCATGATGTGAGCTGATAGAAGTAATTTGGCAAGCTGAGCTAACAAGAACTGTAGAATGAGATAAATCTGGGGAAACTCCTTCCTTCACAAAATCCTTCTCATGCAGAGAATTAAGTACAAGCTAAAAATTTTAAGGTGAGCATTTTTAAGAAAGGAAATGCTTCATGAAAGAAAGTGTTTCAGTGATCAGAGGCAGTAGGACTCCAAGCAGGGATGGGTGGAAGAGGCCAAAAGGGGAATCACGAGGAAGCTAAAGAGGAAATCAACCACACAAGGAAAAGAATGAATGGTAAAGTTAAGGAAAGGGAAATGTGAGTGATCACACTGCTTGTAATGAAAAAGAAAGAGAGAAAACAATAAATCTGGAAGTCATAAAGATAACTCCCCCATAGATACAGTCTATATTGGAGTCTGCAGAAATTTTTATGCTGGTTTTCATAAAATATGGTTCATATAATGGATGTCAATTCAATTATTGGCTATATTAGAAATGTAATAAACAGTTAAAACCTGAGCCTAGACTTGGAATGTTTAATATAGCCTTATTTTGTTATTGCCTGCCTGTAGTGAAAAGAAATCTTTAAAAAATGATGTGAGCAGACCACAGTTCCAGTGAGTGGAAGATTATTTTCTATAGATTGTGTAGATCAAGGCAATATACCTATCAATATTTTATATGTTTAATATTCAAGATGAATCCCTCTCATGGAATAAAGAAAAATTAAGGATAATCAATTATGTGATTTGATTCAAACCATAAACTGGGGATAATAGATAACTTAGCTCATCAGATTTAGTGGGACTGAGAAAAGTATGAATAGCATTTTATTGAAAAAAAAGTTGAAAAGTAAGCATTTTAGCATTTCTTGTTTGTATTTCATCCATCTATATATAGAGAGAGAGACGGGTGGGAGCGGGGAGGGAGGGAGGATTACTAGTATGTGCTGATTTATCTGGAAATAAATAAAAGGACTTCTACTTAGTTATGGTGCCTCTTTGTTACTTCTAGGGTTGACATTGTAGGACTGCATCAATAAAGACTGCTAGAAGAGGGTGATCACAAAGTACCTTTAAGATATTGTGAATTTTGTTTAGGGAACATTGAGATAAAAAGTTTAATGCTTCATTATAATATGTACATTTTGTCATAGGAAGCACAAAGGAAAAGTACATACGGAGTCAGAATGCAGTATTAGATGGAGGCTGTAAACAATTTATAATAACAATAGTTAATTAAATTGGTATGCCTCCTGACTGTCAATGACTCTTGGCAATTCATAACAAGCAAAAATAAAAATCAAGCAAAGATAAAAGACAGCAAGTGATAAAACAAGGGATCTCATTTTCCCTTGCCAAAGGCCTGAGTGAAGAGGCAGGTCTCCATGGCTCTTCTAAACAACCGGAATGGGGACCATTCCTGGATTTTTTTTTGGGGGGGGGGAGGATCTTGAGTAGGCACTGCTGCAGAGAAGTTGCATTTCAAAGTCCCAGTAGTTGTTACCGTTTAACTGAAGGAATTTGAAGTGTACCAGCCCTGCAGGATTGAAACGACCAGGCAGATGCTATGGGAGACATGCGATTCCTCCCATAACCAAGCTCAATGTCATGCAGGACATATACACAAGATCTCAGAAACAGAACTGAGCCGACAATTTGTCCATATATTCTATGGACTAAACACACACACACACACACACACACACACACACACACACACACACGCACACCCCAGCCCAGACACTCATTAGATAGGAAATCCTTTTGTAATGGTAAAACCCAGGTAGGGCTTGATTGGATGGAAGAGTCGAATGAAAATGACTAAAAGTGGCCATACTCCCTTTTGTAGCCTGTCATATCTTAAAATGTAGGAATTTTAGCTTTTAAACTTGGGATTTTTGTCTACTGCAAATGCTCTGAAAAGTATCAGACTAATTTTGGATGAAAGGTATCTACAATCCGGCTTTGATTCCCATTGTGTCATGTTTGCAATAGCTTTGTGATTAGTTAGTGAGTGATTCAGTTGAACATTATTTTGGAATCTCAGTATGACATTACGTACTTTGAAAAAAAATGAACTTCTGAACTAAGATGTTAGCTTTTCAGAAGACATTAATTGTGAACCTCATGTATCATGATTGTACTTGGATTCATTAACCTACTAAATGTAAATAGGTTGTTGAATATAAACCTTAAAACCCAAATAGATGAAGAGTAGATGGAACTTGTTTCCCAGACAAGCCAGTAATTCAATGAATTATTTTTTCTCCTTCTTTAAGTATATTATTGTTACTTTGTATTATTATTTCAGTACAGGGTGGCACACTTTGACTTTTAGGACAGGATTAGCACTGTGCAGCATTTGGATTTCAAAGGGAAATGATGCTGAAATATGCAGTCATGCTGACGTGGCATCTATTAGCAATTCTTTAAAGCAGCTGCATCTTTTTCCAGTAATGGCTGGCTGCAATTGCTATACAATCCTGGTAAAGTCATCTTTAATTTAAAGAATAGCCAACAGGTGTCCATACCTACTCCCAAAATTTATTTCTCCCTCTGAATTCAAAGTGCACCATGCAGCAAAAGATCAGGACCACGTGAAGTTCCAATTAAACTGATTTATTACTTATGATTCTGCACAAGAATCTACTCAGGTAACATTAGCACTATCTTGGCATTATGTAAGGCTTAATGGAATTTAAAAGGGACTTCTTAGTCCATTTGTAACATTGCAGAGACTCTGGGCTGATTCCTTTTTTGACTCCGTCCCCAGGTTTTGTCATTCCTTCTCTTCCACCCTCATCTGTCAATCTATTTATTTTTGAGGGCAACAAAGGCATCATATCCCAGGGATGTCTTGATGTTACTCTATGACCTGTTTTTTGAAAAAGTGGGAAGAGCAAGTGAATGAGATGGCCCTTTGCCTCTACCTCTTAATGCAGCTTTTAGATTGTGGGTTTCTTTGTTTTGTCTTAATATCTTATATATTTCCTTGAAATTAATTACAGATGGCAAAAGAGACTGTCTAAGTATCTGACTTCTAGTGATTAACTCACATTCATTATTTTTATACCATCCATCTCACTGGTGCAATGACTCTGGTCAACAGACGAAGTGGTTTCAAGGAGGAAAACTTATTTCTTATAGTTCTTTGAGTATGAGGTATGAACATGAGTCTTGAGAAAGAGAGTATACACACCATTCTTAGCTTTCTGAATGATTCTCCCCAATAGGTACACATACTCAGTGACATGTAACTTGAGACTAGTAAGTTTCTAGTAGTGGCCATAGATTTGCAATTGAAGGATTCATTTATAACCACTGGATCTGGCACGCATCCAGTAGTATGTCCAATCTGCTTTGTTTTATTGCCAAAGTGTTTATTGTCGAATCAGCCTTATTTCATAACAGTGTTCTCTGATATATAAATCTTTTGCTTGAAGGCTAATTAAAGGGTTGCTAAAGGTACTGTCAATTCTCTGGATTTTAGTCTTTAGGGGTTCTGGCCTTTTGATTTCTTACAGCGTATCTTTCAAGGTGTTCTTATTACTTTCATTATTCCTTTCGGCACTGGATTCTCCCCTCTTCAGAAGAAGGGATCACAGTCTGTGTTGACAGTTCATAAATCACAGACTTTCAGCAATAAAGCAGCTTTGGGTGTTCCATATAAGTTTAAGACAGATTTGAAAGGTACTTCAACACTTTGAGTTGGAAATAAAGTTTCCTCTTCTCAGTTGTAAGAAAATTGTAGAAACAATTGAAAGCAGGGATGATATTATGAATTTTCATTTAGATTCTATACACGATTACCCAGACGTAAGGATGTTTGAAACTTCTCTTCATACCTTGTGTATTTGACTGTATATTGGGTAACTAATACTAAAAATAAAATAAATCTGACTTTCTATGGCATATGATGGGAAGGCATTCCAGGAGTAGGAAGTATCCTGTTAGAAGTGCTTCACCCAAGGATCATAAATGTTGTTGTATGGAGAATACATGCCTTTTGATGATCAGGGCTCAAACTGTAAGATCTTGGGTTATCAGCATTTTGAATAGGTATGAATGAGCATATCATCATCATCATCATCATCATCGTCATCATCATCATCGTCATCATCATCATGTTAGCCATTGTCTATCCACTGCAGTATGAAGGCCTCTTCCACATGTTTCCAACTAATATGGTCCTGCTTTCATTTATCAGTTGGGCCTGCAATACTTGCTGAGATGGATACTCCTGGCTAATACTGATCACATCTGCCAACCTGCATTGGATCAGCATGGCAGATTATGGTCTGTTCCTTCCACATGACAATACAACCTCAAAAACGGCCCTCATTCCCCAGAGGCCCCAGGCCAGCCACCCACAGCAGTGGAAAGAATTGCCTGAAGGCAGAGGGTGCTAAGAATGAATATCTACTGTAGGCATTAATGCTCTTCCTTATAACTATTGAAGGTGAGCCATCTGAAAACTGAATGACACTTTAAAGACAGTCTTGTGTGAAATATACCATAGTAATCTAAACAAAATACAATGTACATAAATATTACTGATCAGATCTGATGTATCAAAAATGCATTCATTTGCTAGTGGACATAAATCATGACTCTAACTTCATCTTCCTTTTTCATGCTTATAAATCAATATCAAACATTGGATAATAAATGCCTTATATCCCATAAACAGGAAGCATTGTGCAATTTTCTTTTTCCCACTCTTGACAATGTTCTTTTCCAAACCTAGCTCTCCCTTTGTGTTCAAAAGTGAGGGACAAGGAAATTTCACAGTTGGAATATGTGAGCCGGTTTCTATGTTGTCACATGAACTACCTCCATAATGGTATATAATCATTAGAACTTTCTTTATCATTAAATTCTCCAGAAGCCTGTTTAGTGGCTGGCCACGTTGAGCTTGCTGCACGTAGTGGGTGCAAGAGAGAAACAGTGAGAAAATGTAAATAAATATATTAATACATAAACTAATATTTCATATATGATTTTGGAGAGAGTTATGAATTTGAGGGCATAGAAAATACATTTGCAGTCAGTGACACTCCAGATTAGCCTTCTTCAGATATAATAAAATATGTGGAAATCCTACTCATATTCCAGGGGAACAAGAACAAGCATATCCTTCATGTTTTTATGGAGAAAGCAAAAGCAGTGTGGAGAGCTTCCTCTATCCATGAAGCCTCTCCATGGGATTCAGAACTCTGATTTCTCGGGTCTTGTCACATCCCAAAAGATCCCACTGATAGAAAAGCTCTGTACTACAAGCCATGGCCCATTACACAATAAAGGGAAAGTGAAGGATACAGTTAGTACATTTATTCTACTCCCCTGAACACCAATCTTGCTTTTTATAATAATTGAAGAAATAAATTATGTGTCCAATGTGAGGGCTAAAATAGAGTTCTGCAACTGAATATCGTGGCATTTAGGGAACTCTGGCTCTTGTTCAAATAAGTTTTACCTTTTTCAGAGCAGGACATAGCTAGGAAATAACTCCAACATGAAAACAAGATTTCTGATGACATCTTTCTCAGTATTTTGAAGCAATTTTGATTATGGCAATATGTATGTATCTGACAGATATACAGTTCTATCCACTTAAAAGATCCAGAGGCTGTAATCAACAGCTTCCTTAGGTTTTTTTTTTTATTGGAGAATGAGAAATAACTAGCTGGTGCTGTGTAAAAGCCTTTAAGATTATTTTGGACTAATGCGTATGATAGAACTTTTATGTCAGAACTTTAGTGATTTTAAAGTAATCAGGAAATTAAACTGAGGACATAAAGTCATGGGGACACTTCATATTTTGTTCAGTGGCAAGGGAATTTATTGGGGAGTTTACACATAACATATCGGGGGCATGCAGTATGATAAGTGACTTGGCGATCAATTCTCATGGTTGATAGAAAAATTTAGGAGACTACCCTGTGAAAAGTGAGGGAAAGGCATGGATTTTATCAGGTAATTTTTTATATTTAATTTCTGGTGCTGGATATATACATTTTTTCCTCTCAATTCATAGAAATGCAAGATTTAGATGGACCAATAAAGAACAGAAAGAAATATACTTACACTATATATTTCATGGTTGTCTGTGGCATTAGGAGACTGATGGAGACTTCTCATATGTTTACCTTCTGTGTGGTGTGCATATAATTGGCCACTGTAGCTGTTTTGTTGTAAACAGACAAATCTTGTGTGTTTGTAGGTATGGTAAACCTGGATACGTCACAAATTTTGTTGCTATTTAGATCAATTGCACCTGAGCAATATTGGGTACTGTAGTGGAATGGAGAACATGGCTATTTCCTCTTGGATATGTTGGATAGGTTACAAAGACAAAGAACACCGAGTTGGATTTGTCACGAGTTATTCATTTCTGGGCTTCCTGCTTTCTTCCAAAAAAGAGGGTCTTTTTAATTTTAATTTGTATGAGGATTATAAGAAGTTAGGTAAACGCGGTCTGTTTTTTGAAAGCTTTTAGTCGAAATCAAGGCATTGCTCTAAAAGGGGACAAAAAGAAAAAATTAAGAAATGAAGGTAAGGGAAGCTATCTCTCCAAGAAAGATGTGAGTTCATTGGATTCTGATATGTACATTTCATTTACTGTAGAGACGTAAAGTCATCTGAGAGATGTGAGGATTGTTCTGCTAGATACAAGTTGTGTGTTTATTCCCAAGATGTCTTTGGGATTTAGCAGTGACATTTAATATGGGGCATCCCCTCAAATGTTTGGTTCATAGTTGTCATATGATTGTTTGATCCTCTTTCCCCTCAGAAAATAACATGAGTGCAGAAAGCCTGGTGATGGTGTGAATTGGGGTAACTGGTAGTTTGGACTATCAGGGAAAGACATGCTGTGTTTAATCACATCCCAACTCTATAATGGTTTAAATCTACAAAGTGACATGTCATGCAGCCTTTAATTTAGTGATCAAAAAGGGATTCTTTATATACTTTGCCACCCATGGTCATAAGTAGAACTCAGGGCAGTTACTTGTTACTTCTCTGCCTTGACTATCATTTTAAACTATCATAGAGCGAACTGAGCTGCCTATGGTGCACATATTTTCACCCCATAATTCTTTACTTGTAATTTTTTATACTGTATGCTGTTTAAAGATAGAGATGATAGGAGAACTTCTTAAGCTAGTGTGTCAAATGAAAAAGAAAGGAGTGGGAACAGAGTTACATTTTCTGCTGCCTTTTCAAAATGGGTTTGTCCAAGAAAGGAAGAACACAAATCCATTGGAAATGACAAGAAAAACTGGTGCATCAGAATAGGATCCATAAAATATTTCATTATTTTGTAATGATCCTCTGATCAGAGAACAAAAATGCCCAAAGTTCTGGAGAATGTATGCATTATCTTTGTTCTCCTGTCTAATGTATGCAGATTTTGATTATTAAGCTCAGATAGATCCATGCTTGAAATAAATTTATATTAAAGAATTTAAAAAGCAGGTTAATAAGCTAAGAGAAAACCTTGGTGATACTTTGGTATCTGTTGTGGGTTTAAAATGTCTTGGCAAATCCTGATGCATTGAAGAAGGATGGTTTCAGGTCAAACTTGATGAGTTACTCTCCATTACTTCTTTGTTTCAGTTATGACTGAAAGGGCTTAAAAAATTCATGCCCATGGATGGAGAATTCTGAAACAGAGAGATTCTCCCTTGAGTTGCTGCGAGAGTCCAGTGTGGGAAGACTTCTTCCCCTGATTGGATGACTGAGTCTGCCAATTTTGCTTAGCTCCTCCTCCTTTACCCAGAAATCCAGTTTTCAACTCAGTCTCCTCAGGGATAGACGTGTCCAAAATGCTCTCCAGCAAATCTCTTTATTTCAACGATCGGGCTAATTTCCACAGTAATCTTCAGACGGAGGCTCCTTTTAACAGTCTAAAACAAGCCTCTTTGGGATTAGGGTTTACTAAGTTCTACTTAGAAAGAGCTTCTAGTTCTGCATTTCTAATATAAAAAAGATAACCATAATGTCATTCATATATATACTGTATATGTATGTGTATGTGTAATTAGATGGATTTTGTTTTAAAAAAAGGTTGGATGAAGAAAAATGAAATGTCTGGCTAGTCTCTAATAGCATTGTTTTCGAATATTCTGTAGTTATTGATATTCATGACTCTTATTTTGTACTGTATTAAGAATAGCGGAAGGACACCTGGTATACTGCGAATAATAATTTTCAGTACTATTTTGTGCAGGGTTTGTCACATTGGCATTATATCTGGCATCTGGATTCCCAGTTTTCCAGAGAATCACAGGAGACTGCAATAACATTACAGGAAGAGGATTTAAGGACAGGAAAGGGAGATCCTAGAAGATGACAACTGAGGGAGAGATAATTAATATTTGGGCATTCAAGCACTGGCCTCCCAGTTGTTGCCTTCAGGCTTATCCTTTAGTTTGCAAAATGGACATAACAAAAGAAATGTGCCAGTAGAACCAACCATTTTGTCAAATTTTAGCAGCTTAATTTTGGTGTATAGGGTGGAGCTGCATGTATCAGATAAATCACAGGTTTCTGTGTATACTGTGACATACACACTGCTAAATTCATGGCTCTCTTGTTTTAGCTGTTGATGGTTTTCTGGCTTCTGCAAATGGGATTCAAAACTCCTACAGCATTCTTTCATCATGCATTTTAAAATTCTCTAGCATCATTTTGCAGTTTCTGTGTGAACTGCATCACGGTGATTATGGAAACTTTTATATGTCAGAAGTATCATATACAGGTAGTCCACAACTTACAATCATTTGTTTAGTGAATGTTCAAAGTTACAACAGTGCTGAATTAAGTGGCTTACAATCAGTCCTTAACAACTGTCACAATCATGTAATCAGGGGTGGGCTTCAAAAATTTTAGCAACTGGTTCTCTGCCCGGTTGCTGGGTGGGTGTGGCCATGGTAGGCATGGCCTACTCGGCCTTCTGCACCTCCCTGGGCTCTGGAGGCTTTCCTCGAGTCTCCAGGAGGGCGAAAACGGCCTTCCCAGGCTCAGGAGACCCATTTTTCACCTTCCCTGGGCTGTGGAGAGTTTCCTTGAGCCTCCGGGAGGGCAAAAACGGCCTTCCTGGGCTCCAGAGGCCCTCTGGAGGCCAGAATGGGCCTGTTTCCAGCCTTCCAGAGCCTCCAGGAGGTCCGTTTTTCTTTTTATATAGAAAAAGTTTTATTGGTTACAAATATAGAAATACATTGTTTACAATATGTTGAATTTTCTTATATCTTATCATGTAAGATATTTAAACAAATTTCCATC
>JAOYMU010000001.1:47841970-47859221 GCA_025802295.1 Psammodynastes pulverulentus
AGACGCCTCAGACCTGCTAACTAAAATAATGCATCCAAAATGTAGAACCCGTAATTTCTCTGGAACTGAAATTTGGCCCATTTTACAAAACATTTAATGACATAAACATAAAGCATTTTATAACATAATACAAAATGTCAGAAATCATTTTCTGTGATCCATTGCTGATGTTTGACTATGCTGTTGACTATGTAGCATGGGCTACTTTCAGAGCAGATACATCTCTGAATATTTCCCTTAAATTTTAAGCTTTTCAAGCATATCAGAACTTCCGCCATTATTGAAGGTATTGAGGAAGGCATTGAGAAAGGAGGGAGGAAAGAAGGAAGGTTGATTGGTTTGGTTTCCAGTGCTAATTGAACGAAACTCAGTGGGGAAGCCGACAAGATGTCTGACATCATTCCCATTCCAATTTATTTTTTGCCAACCCCTGGTTGTTGTATTTCTCTGTTTATATAAGGTGATATTTCTGAAATGATGACCAAATAGGTCATGGGTTTCTAGTTCATGGTAAAATTCAGGTAAAGAAAATTTGGCTGTATAAGATGTTTGTTTCTCAAAAGAAAAGCATTTATTTTTGCATTAAGCAACTTCAAAAGGATTTAATGTATTACTCAGTAAGCAATGCATTATTCATGGCCTAAATTTTATATACAGCTATTTGTGTAAACATAAGGATGTAATATGTTCCTCAGTTCAAGAAGGTGTTTTGAGTTTCAAAATCAAGATTAACTAAGGAATTATTTTAAGAATAGAAAGAAATGACTTAATGAAGATAAACTTTATTTCTTTTTAGCAGGTATTGTTTGCATTGATAGCACCAAGTCTCAGGTTTAAAAAAAAGTGATTTTTGTTTTCCCAAATCTGTCTGAAGGTGTTGTATATGAAACATAGGAGTAGTGAAGTATTGCTATACTATTGTAATGTTCCTTCTGATTTTGATATACATTAGGCTATTAAGGAGGATTCATGCAGAAATAAAGCTAATTTTTTAAAACTTTATTTTGTTTACAGGATGAAGAAGAACCTAAAGATGAAGCTTTTAGTCCCGATGGAGGTTACATTCCTAGAATTCTTTTCATGGGTATGACATAAACGTGATTGTTCATCAATTTGTGTTAAAGGATAAAATAATGCCTTTAAGATTGCAATCATCACTTTTCACTGATCTCTTTTTTTACACAGATCCCAGTGGAAAGATCCATCCAGAGATCATAAATGAGAAAGGAAACCCCAACTACAAGTATTTTTATACTACTGCTGATCAAAGTATGAATGAATTGCATCTAAATTGGATTTTAGTAAAGGAGACTTGAATTATACAGTAGTGCCAAATTAAATTGATTTCTGATGGTGGGGATGGGGGAGAGATATCAGAGCTGAGGAACTTACACTAAGAGTTCAAAACGTCTTAAGGGGAAAAATGTTTTGAACAAATTTTAACAGTTGACATTCAAAAAGCCACATAGCACCTGGAGGGATGTTCATTACATTCCAGACCTTGACATCCTTAAAATGCCATTTATGAATATTAACTATGGCATCTAATATATGTGGGTTTTTGCGGGAAAATCTGAGAGCCAACTTCATGTCAACCGTCCCATTTGGCACATCCCAAAAAAGAAATCCTGGTCGTAGGAACTACTCAGAGTAAAACTTCATTAAAAGATCCATTTAGGCATAGTAGAAGCAAAGTCATAGGTAAAAAACCCTTTTTTACTCCTGGGCCGCCCACAGTTCATTGTCTACCAATTACACTCAGTACTTTTGTTTTGGGAAACATTTTGCACCTGCTAGTAGTTCCGAGAACTTGACCTTGGTGGTTATTTCCTTTCCAGTAGCAGAAAGCTTTCATGCATTCCTTAGACTCCCCCCAACCTAGGAACTTACCAGCTGCCCCGCCCGTTTCTGTTTCGCAAACTGAGCAGTGGAAGTTGATGCAGCCAACAAAGCGAATCAATTTTGACAGCTACACTATGAAAGGCCAGAACTGGACATTGGAAAATGGTGTTGGATACATAGGAGCTCTTCTATAGTTTAGCAAAAGAGTAAAGTGATATAGAGAGAGCTATATATGGTACTTGAGTTGTATAAAATAAAAGACTGGGTACATATTTAATAAATGAATGCAGCTATAATTTCTTAAAACTGCCTTTTAACGGACATCACTTTTGGGAATAAATTGAGGACTTTCAGTCTCGGAAAATGTTGACAGGAAAAAGTTGCATAAGACCCATGATAGGAATGCATTATGAAGATAATGTTGCTATCTTAAATATTGCTTCTATTTATGTGTAGATTTTCTGCAGTAGCTTATAAAAATATAACTTTGCTCAGTTATTTGAATTGAATCAAGTACTAAAAATATCTTGTGTTTTAATATTGCAGTCATCCAAGGGATGAAGGTAGCCCAAGAGAAGCTAACGGGGGATGCTTTCAAGAAAAAACATTTTGGAGATGAATTATAATACCCTGAAGATCTATTTTGTATAGGCTCACCATTTAAATGTGACCCTAACTTTTTTCATATAAAAATGTTGGTGCTCTGAAAAAATACTGTAGATAGTAAACCAAATGCTGTCTAATTTTCACACAGTGAATTCAAATGAAGTAGTATGTCCTCCCTTGTTTACATTGAAATGGATATTTATAGAAGAAAAAAATGGCTAAATATCTTAACAAATAAATGCTTCAACTTTAACTGCATGAGTAATCAGGTTTCAATGGAATTTAAAGCCAAATTATGGGAACACATGATTATGTTGAGAGCATTAATTGCAAAGATCTTTTTTTAATATCTTACAAATAAAACTTGTTCATTTTAGTAGATTTTGAGAAGAGAATATGTGGATTCTTTTCCTTTAACATGAACTTAATTCAGTATTTCTTATCCTGGTAGTGCTAAACATATTTAGGATACAATTCCCACAACTCATGTTGACTGAAATTATGGGAATTATGCTTATATGTAAATTGAGTAAGATTAAATTAGACCATATCTATAAGTCTCAAATTAAATTGATTAAACAGATAAATCTGCTATAGAGACTATCGTAACAGTGCAATCCTATGCATGTCTGCTCAGAAGTAAGAGTATTAAGTATTCCTAAGTACTAATTACTATTAGTGCAAGAGTATTCCATAGGATTTATTCCCAAATACATTAGGATCGTGGTGGTATGTATAGCCTCATTTTCCTGCTTGCTCCAGGAATAGAATGAAACAAATATTAATTATATGATTATGTGTACTTTTTCCTGATATAATTGCCTGTTACTCCATTTGGTTGATTTATATAAACTTTACTTTTATGCATTTGTGCATTCATCTTCCAAGTTTTCATTAATGAAACAAAAAAAATTATCTCACTGAATGTTATGGTGGTTGCCTTATCTCAGCATGCTATACTGTATTTTTGTACCAGTGGACAATGAACAATAAATTTTATATTTAATTTTTGTTTATTTTTCCTTTCATTTTGAAAAGAAGAATTTTTTTCCCGCATATGAGTTATATTACTGGGGAGTGCCTATTTTTTATGCCCAGATATATCTGTAGTTTTAAAATAGCTTTTTAAAATGCCAATGCAACATTAAAGGACTTTTCTTCAGTGAAATACAGAGAACAGGTCTAAAACTTTAGTTCTTATCATGAAGATCAGCCATAGTCGTCGTGAAGATAGAATGGTATTGAAAGGGCAATGCATGATGAGTTGACTTTTTTTTTATGATGCTTTACTGTAGCAAAAAGGTATGTCTATTTTTTTCTGCTTCAAGGTGTTCTAACCTGGAGCTTATTGTGGAAATATATGGTGAGATATTTCTTACTCTACTTCAAGCAACCAGTTGACTTCCGTTTTATCATGAAAGAAAATAGTTTTTAAAGGTTCTAAACAGTAATGTTGTTCATAGGTTACTTTATTCCTTGGGAACTTGTCTTTTTCAAAGGGTCTTGAATGCAAGTGAGAAATACACCGTGCGCTGGCTAGAATTTTAATGCCATCGCTCGGCTTTTTCCAACTAGTCTTGAGTTCCTGCTTCCTTTCTTGAAAGTGACAAGGACTGCAGACATTCAGGAGAGAGAATATTTTGACTGATTATGTGTCATCAGTTTACTATTTAGGGACTACATAGATCATATCCAAAAGACCATGCTATTTGGATCTTGGGTAAAAATGTGAATGAGGCAAGGTGTGTGAGCAGTAATTTACAGTGTATTTCTTCACTCAAGGTTGTTGCAGGGAAAAGAGGAGGAGAAAATATTGTGTGTGATCGCCACCTTATTTATAAAAATAAGGATATAAATAAATTTTGCCATACTTAATTTTGGTATCTACAGCTTCTCCCAAATTAGCTTAACTGAGAGTTATTTTAAAGTAGTTTAAAAGTTCATTGACATTGCTTTGTGAGTACTAACTGAGTAAATTTGAAAACAATTCAATTTGTAGGCATTGTGAATACACGGGTACCTTTCCATTCAGTATTAAACTAACGTCTTAATCTGTTGCATTTAATAAAATTTCTCCTATCTGAGAAGGAATTTATTTCATGTTTTCAATCTTCTATAGTTTAGCAGACTTCTATTTATTGGGGAATAAGATTATTTTTGTCAAATGTGATTTTGCTGAGAAAATACATATATTTCAGAGCTTCTTTAACCATAATTTGAACTCTACTACCTTTCTGAAGGAACTTTTGCTTTGTCTAAGCTGATGTCATGACACATTTTTCTTTTAAGTAGCAGTTCTGTCAATTAGGTTCATAGTATACTAAGCAGAAAATTAGTTTTATAATGGTTTAAGACATCTGTCTAGAAACCAGAAGACTGAGTTTCAGTTCTGCCTTACGCATTAAACCAGTTAAGTGGCTTTAGATCAGTCACTCTCTCTGAGCCCTAGGATAAAGGCAATGGCAAGCCTCTTGCAAAAACATTACCAAGAAAAGTACAAAGACCAGGCAATTGTCAGGAATCAACACTGACTTAAAGGGAGAAAAAAAGCCACCAGTTACCAAAACTAAAGTAACCACATCAGTGTAAACTATTGAGGTGAAGAATGGTACTACTTTGAGATTATAAGCTTTTGGAAATGAATGGAATCTTGAAGTCTTGGTGTTGATGCGCTTAGCAAATTTTAATATTTCTAGAACAGGTTTACTCAAGGTAGGTTAGAACTTAAAAAACAGCTGCTTTAAAATATAGTATATTAGTCATGCCTGATTTCAAATATGTAGCTTATCTCTACCTCAATAGACTAATTGATATTAAAAAAATCTTGGGAGGATCTGCTTAAGGATTGAAAGAGAAGGGGCTGGTAAAGCTTTGGAGAAGAAAACTCTCATATGTGGGCTAGCACTGAAAAACAACCTGGTTAGTCAGCTTTAGTGAAAGGCCTGAAAAGGATGGCGTAAAAGGTAAAGGTTCCCCTCGCACATATGTGCTAGTTGTTCCCGACTCTAGGAAGTGGTACTCATCTCCGTTTCAAAGCCTAAGAGCCAGTGCTGTCCGAAGATGTCTCCATGGTCATGTGGCCAGCATGACTAAATGCCGAAGGCGCACAGAACGCGGTTACCTTCCCACCAAAGATGGTCCCTATTTTTCTACTTGCATTTTTAATGTGCTTTCGAACTGCTAGGTTGGCAGAAGCTGGGACAAGTAACGGGAGCTCACTCCGTTACAAGGCACTAGGGATTTGAACCGACAAACTGCCGACCTTTCTGATCAACAAGCTCAGCGTCTTAGCCACTGAGCCACCATGTCCCTCCAGTCACATAGTGCAGGACAAATTAACTGGGCCAACCTAAGATTTTCCGAATGCAGTAAAGGAGAATATTTGTAGCTCAGAGTTGAAATGAAGGGTCTTTTGTGTTCTCTGAGCTTGGTTGTTTTTATGCAGATGTTTCATTACCCAAACTAGAGAACATCATCAGTGCTAGACTGACCCTGATGATGTTACCTAGTTTAAGTAATGAAACGTCTGCAAGAAAATAACCAAGCTCTTCAGAGGGCACCAAGGACCCCTCACTTTCCAAAGCTTCTGAACAGCCCAAGAATCCTAATTTTCAATCCCAACACATCTATAGCTGTAGAAGGCTGATACAGAGCATATCCAGGGCTTTTTTTCTGCCGGAACTCAGCGGTACTGCGTTCCGGCACCTTTTTCGAGTCCACGTCACGTGACGCGTCTCGACCAATTGCGCGCTATCACTTCCGGGGTTTTTTAGCGCGCGACGGGGGGGCGCGTTCCGGCACCTTTTGGCGCCGAAGAAAAGCCCTGAGCATATCCTACTACATCTGAACACTTGTAGCTCCAATTCATATTCTTGAAGTCAGATCGGTGCTGCTGTCCCACAGGAAATAATTGATTTTTAAAATGCAACCAAAAGAAAGATCATTTTTAAATTTACATTTTCCTTTTCTGAAGATAGGAATGATATTGCTCAAAGTAAGCATTTTGGTATATGACTGGGATTTGCCAGGACGTACAATACTGATACTCTTGTTATGATTAAAACTATAGCTTGCTTTGCCTTGATCTCCCCATGCCTTCCCACATCACCATTTGCATGTTAGCTGTCTAGGACAAAGATTTTTAAATCTCTCTATTACAGTAACGGTTGAAACGATGTGCAGGTTAACTTATATACAGGAAAGCACTGTATATATGCAAATTAATGAATAGATAAATATATTACTATATTTTACATATGAGAGTTTCCAACTTTGAGAGGAGGAATTCTGTGGTTCCTCCTAATTAATTAGCTATGTAATAAACTTTAGTGATCCTTAGTTTCATTTATGTTTAAAAGTAAACGCTGTGTTGAATTTGAATCCAATTAGAGTTTGCTTTATCCTTGGTTATTTCCACTGTTCTGTTTCTGCCCTAAAGATGTTAACAAAGCTCCAAACTTAAAATTATGAAATTAGAAATAAAAAGTTTCTTTGCATATTAGATAGATCTTCCTTATTTTTCCAAAATCTATTGTATAGGCTTCATATATCCTTTATATATATATAAACATGTGCATAATAATATATAAATTTGACTAATAAATAATAATAAAATAAATAACTGTGACAAAAACATTTCGAAGAGGATACTATTTGCTTAATTCAAGATACCATCAGAAGTGGTATTTGACCGGTTCGCACCGGTTTAGCTGAACCGGTAGCAGCAAAAACTGCCGCTCAAGCGAACCGGTCAAAAAATTATGGCTACCGGTTTGGCCGAGCCAGTAGCTCAACCCCGCCCTCCCTGTGCGCGTACTTTCCCCAGCCTTCTGGGCATGCGTGTGCTGATCATCTGAGAGGACTCTTTGATCCTCTCAGCTGATCGGCACCCATTTTTTAGCTACTGGTTTGGCCGAACCGGTAGCTAAAAACCATGCGCAGATCGTCGGAAAGGATCGGGAAGGCCTCTCCGATCATCTGCACATATTTTTTAGCTACCGGTTTAGCTGAACTGGCACTTTTTTGAGTTAAAAAAGTGCCGGTTCAACCAAACTGGTCAAAGAGTCCTCTCAGATGATCGGGGCACGCATGCGCAGAAGGGTGAGGGAGCGTGCGCACGCAGAGGGGAAATGCACATGCGCATAATCAGTGAACCAGTGGCAACACCGGGAGAACCACCACTGGATACCATATATGACATTTCTCTAACATGTTCTTCAACCTCCAGCTATTTTGTATGAAAGTTCTTTCTACTACTGCCATAAATAAAGATCCCTTCATTCATTCACTCCAGTTATATGCCATTATATATTGGCTCTCCTGGGCCAGATGTGTAAGTGAAATGAATGAGTCTCTCACATACTCCTGCCAACTGCTTGAATATATCTGGCTAGTTTTGTGGAAGGTACAGAAGTAATTTGCCACAGCTGCCTTCTGGGATATTTTGTGACAATCCAGGGTTTCCTGTGTTTCTCCATTCAAACACTAACCAGATCCCAACACTGAAGAGGTTTTTTGATATAGCCAAAGTCTGTCTGGTGCTGATATCTGCTGGGACTTCAAACCAAAGGGCAGTGGTGGAATTCAAATCATTTAACAACCGGTTCTCTGCCCTAATGACCAGCTGAGTAAGCGTGGCTGGGTGATCATGTGACTGGGTAGAGCTCAGGCAACAGTAAGTCTGGGCGTACTGCCAAGAACCTTTAGCTGTTATATGGGTTAACCAACAGGCAGTTTCTGTAAGCAGGGCAATAAAGATTAGGCTAGAAATATCACCATAGTATTTCCTTCCTGCTTTCCTTACAGGATTAGTTGTACGAAGTACAATGACAATAAAGTGAACTAACTAACTAAGTAAAGTGGAAAACAAACAAAAGGTGATTTCTTCCAACAACCGGTTCTCTGAACTGCTTAGAAAGTTAACAACTGGTTCTCATGAATACGTGTGAACCTGTTGAATCCCATCACTTGAAACATGAACTTGAACCTTGTGGAGTCCTTGGTGCTCTCTGTTGTTTGCTTGTAGGTATTTCATTAGGTAACATCATGAATCTTAGTGAATGTGGGGTTTGCTCCTTGTGCATGTATAGTAACTTCCCCTGCCAGTGGGTGTACTTCGGGTGAACTGTGTGGTACTGCGTGCTGGACCAGGTACAGCTTCCAGACTGACTTTAAGGGTAATCCCATGTACAGCATGTTGCAGTATTCCAAGCAGGAAGTGACTAAGGCATGAGTGACTCATGCATACATTTAATAACATATTCTAAATTCCCAGAAGACTTTTACAATAAAGATTGTACAACAGATCCCTCACTTAAAGAGATATTAATTTCCTCCTATCACTATAGGGCCAGTGCCACCTTGGCTAATATAAGTCAGGAATGGCAGAGACTGAGCATATGTTGTCCACCTTCTTGAGTGGCACAAGTTGAAAAGAACTGGGTATTTGTTAACTTTACACAACTCTTTCCATCCTGAATGAATATGTAATATTTCTAAGCCGAGGAGTTCAGCTGAACAGTAGCTAGAATACAGCAGGGAAGACTGTGCAATCTTCTCCTTGCTTATTGTTTGCAGGCTGCTGAATTACAGTGTGATGAAAAACAAAGCTTTGGAACAGATGTTTAAAGTCCTTCTAACTTCAGTGTAACGAACATAATGACAGATCTAAATTACTTGCATGTTATATCTTGTAGTTTTTAGATGCAAGATGGAGGCTCAGAGGAAGTGCCAGGGGAGAGCTTGGCCATGGCCAAGTGAAGAAGTGGGGAATAGGAGAGAACAAATTATGATTTGCCGACCTTGTTTTTATAACTATTTACCTCCAAAAGAGATTCCATGGTGCTTTCATGAGGTAGGGAGAGTATTTCTCTGGCCTTCACAAAAATCAGTAGCAGCTGCTGTAGGGTAACGTCCCTCTTGTTTGCAAGAAAAGTGGTGTAAATTTTTGCTGTAAGGCATCTCTTGGCTGCAGTTATGACTTCCAGACATGACTTTTCTTGTACAAATACTCTCCCTGAATTTACCACATTTTTTGATAGTCTTTTTTGATAGACCGTATGGTTTTCCTTTGTAACCTGTATTTTCTTTATTGCTGCTTTCTCTTTTTTTTCCCCTTACACCAAAAGTCTGTGAAGAAGAAAAAGACAGACTGGTTACAGGGTGAATTTGATTAGGAGTGCAACAAACTGTTTGTCCTGATCACCATCTGTGCTTTCTGGGGAAATCATTGTTGTATGTAGTGAGAAGATAAATGGATAAAAGAGAAAGGAGCCCATGGAGAATTTCCCTGTCTTTCTTTGTATTGGGGAAAGATGAAAGCGATATCCCGTAGGGGTGCGTTTTGGGAGTCATAGAAGCAATGGTCAATTTGATATAGCAGACATAAAGGACTCAAGCTGTAAATATGTAAAAAAAGAGAAGATTATTGTCAGTATATTTTTAACTTCGACACATCAAGTTCAGAATTTCCTATCAAAACTTGCACAGGTTCTTTAATCCGCCATAAGCTACAATGTTAGAAAGTTCATTTTGGTTCTGTTCTCAGTATATACACGATGCATTGACTGTATTGTACATTGTGAAGAATAATGGATGTTCTTGATTTGTTTTCTGATTATATCTGATTGTTTGCATGAGCCGAGAATGCACTGAAGCGTGGTATTGTCTGAAGAGTGAGAGGAAAGACTCAAGGCTTCCTGGCTTTAACGCATTTGCTCTTATAGCAGCTGATGCACCGTGTAGACTTATCATACTGATTTTTCTTTCTTTTAATTAGGTGAAAAATCTGATGGTGCATGGGCAGTTGGGGACCTGGTCTCCATGGCAACCATGTGAACATTCAGATGGAGATAGTACAGGTTCCTGCATGTGCAGATCACGGTCGTGTAACAACCCTCAGCCACGGTGTGGTGGACGTGACTGTGAAGGAGCCAGGATAGAGATTGCAAATTGCTCAAGGTACTTCAGAATGTTTGTGTCTTGAGTTATCAGAAGGATGGGACTGCTCCTTTCACCAGATTATGAATTTCCACTACATTACATCTCGATCCAACGTGCTTATAGACCTTAAAGCTGAGAAAGGCAATCTACAGAAAACTATGCAAGGCCTTTAAATATTTATTGTAGCAAAGCTATAGAGTTGGTAGAGTATTGGGAATTTGAACCTTTTCAGTAGATTGCATTAGAACACTGCCTCTGAACTAAATCTGCCTCTTGTGGAAATTCATCAGTACATTAAAAATAAAAATCAGTCATATCTGTTTTCCTGATGTAATATCTCATCTTGTTACCAAGTGGCCTTTTTCTCATGTGAGTATATCCCAGTGTCTTTGCAATAGTTATTAAAATTTTGTCTAATTTTGCACATTTAAGATGAGATACTCATTATGGAATAAGTACAATACTTGACTCTGTTCTCCATCACCCACTCTGGATCAGAATTTCCAATCTCACCTATTTAAAGGCAGCATTCTTAGTGAGGAAAGAATTTGGAGGAGGAGGAAAAGATGGTTTTAAAGGCTGTTCTGGGATAGTCATAGAGCGGACGATTTACATACAGCTGGCTTGTTAACACTGGATAGTTTGGCCATTATACCATTGATATTTCCAAATGGTTTCATGAAAATAAATGAGCTGCCATGTAAAAACAGGCTATTAAATTTAGCACTCTAAGAAAACTATTTTTCAAGCTGTACTATGTGAGACGTTAGCATTGGGACCCCTACACCAAACTTTGGCTTCCACGTTGTGCTTGGCTGCAGAATTATTTTCTATAATATTTGGAATCAACATCATTCAAGATAGGGACATTTTCCATAGGAAAAATAATGACAGGGGGAAAGGTTAATGGACTCCATTAGGGCAGTAGTCCCATCCTAATTTAAACAATTATTATCCCAAACAAAAAGGCATTTTGATCTTGGCAAGATGTACAAGATATTTTGTTAAGAGTCATTGTGGTTATGTTGAGTTTAGCCCACAATTGCATTTGATTAATTTATATTGATTGATTCACTCATAACTACAGGGACTTAGTGGCTTAGTGGGTTAAATTGCTGTGTCTTAGACCATTAAAGTTGACCTGAATGCCTTGAGCTCCCATCGCTTGTCTCAGCTCCTGCCAACTTATCAATTTGAAAGCATGCAAATACAAGTAGATAAATAGGTACCACATATAAGTACGCAGGAAAGTAGTAGCATTCCATGTTTCACCATATACTCTGCTGTGACATGATGTCATGCTGGCTACATGGCCATGGAAATACCTTTGGACAACACTGGCTCTTTGGCTTTAGAAACTGAGATGAGCATCATCTCCTAAAGTCGGTCACGACCTACCAGTTGAACCATTCTCCATCTTCCCAGTTCATTATTCCTCCTGTGTCACCAATGTCTCAGAATGGCTATCTTTTTCAGCAGGATTTCTTCATTAAATCCAAACCCTTCAAGATTTGAACTAGTTCCAATGTCTTTGATAAAGAATGTGATATTAGCTCCATTAACTGTATGAGTTCTAGCATTACCTCAGTATGAAAACAAAGGTAATGAGCTTGTTTTTTTAAAAAAACAGAAACATGAAAGACATGAAATTTTAAACTTGGAATATTAACTTTTCAAAATCTGGGTATCTCCTTGGCCGAGTAAAGGATATGGGTCATAAACTGAAGAATGGTGTGAGGTTATTAATGAAAAAGAAAGACTGGTCACTTTTTTTTCAGTGTCACTTGTAAGATGTTTTAGTACTGAAGCAGCAGTTCAAACACATCCCTTCTTTTGGTCTGGGTTGCAGAGAATCAATTTAATTCTGTGAAGTTACCTGAAACTATACAGTGGCTAATGGGTGCACCCAAGCTAGTCTTCTAGTATTATGTGTTCCTGACATGTATATGTTATCAGCTGATCAAATGATACATGAAGGCATGCATATCAATGCATAAATAAACACATAAATTGTTGCATCCACAAGTGTGCATTTATGCCTCTCTTATAATGTCTGTGCACTCTTGGTGAAAAATACGTTTAGTGTCATTATAGCAAGACACTATAGCAATACACTTCATATGCTGCCTTAAGTATCTTGGCAGTTTTAAGCTGTCACACTTGAAGGAGTTTAATTCCTCTTTCTTTAGGATGCTATACATACCTGTGACAAAATTAGCGAGCGAAGACATGGAAAATTCCTTCACAACATGGACGGTTCTTGTGGAGAATGTTTCTGCATATTTCAACCTAGATTAGTTCCTCTGCAGAATCTGTTCAGCCAGTTTTCTCTGACTGACATAAGATCAGACTCGATTTGAATCTCACTGGGAAGGAATGGTCTTCCATCTCTTTGCTAGAGAACATTAGCATTTGGAATAAAATTACTAACTGAGGCAATAGAACTTTATTAGTTACTTAGACTCATAATACGCAAAGGTGTGTTTTGTGCTTATGAAAATGGTGTGATGGATAATTATTCTGATTTTCTGAACAGAACCTGGTGCTGAAAAGATTTCTCAAAATCTCCCACTCAGTTTGTGACTCACCTGGGATATGAATATCTGTCTTCTCTGACTCCAGGATGACACATGATAAAAAAAATAAAAGTTTGATTAGATCTTCTAATCCTCCCTGTTATTTTTTATAAATAAGCAGTTTATACAGCTGTTACAACTCCACCATGTGGAGTATTATTTTCTCTGCAAGAGACATATTTAGTGTAATAATTTAATTATTGCCAGCATTGTTGATCAGTTAAATGGAAAATACCATAAGATTGGTCTGTAGGAAATAGATGAAAAATGTACTTAATGTTAACATTTAGTAACTGTTAGGAAATATAGCCATACGATCATCTTACATTCTTCAAAGGTCTACAATTTTCCATTTTAACTGGCTTCGTATGCCATGTGATTCTTTTATTAGAATATTTAAAGGAGAGGTTTTATTAACAAATGTAAGATTTCTATTGAAAATGTCACTGTGATAATAAAAACGTTATTGAGAAGTGAATGTAAATCAAGCCTTTGTCTTTTAAGATTGGAATCTTCAAAAAAAGAAGTCTGAGCATATAAAACTTATAGTCTGGCTGCTATTCCCAACATATGTCTGACAAATGGTTGAATTAATTACATATGATTATATTGACACAGAGATACAGAACTAGCTAATAGTTTTAAATTTTGTGTATGATTTTGATTTGTATATTGGTGGTTTTGTTGTTTGTGTTTTTCCTGTATCATTCTGGACATAGTACACATTTATCCATTTTTTGTTCTGTTTTATCAATACATTTTTTGATGTTCAGTTTTTTCCTATTTGCTAAAAAAACAGGATTTAGTTACAAGGGGAAAAAGTAATTTTCAAAAATTTCTTGGCCTCCAATGAAAGAGAAATAAAATAGCACTGATCAAAAGTCATACTCATTTGCAAGAGAGAATGAGAGAAAAAATTAGGGAAGTGTAGACAAAGTTCAAGTTTTAATTCTAATATTTCTGCTACAACAGAAACTTTTTAGTTTCTAGGCTCTTCAGTTGCATCCATTTCCCATATAAACATTCAGGAATCCAAGAAAGAAAATAGCTTGTGAAAAAGACTTGAAAACAAAGTTTTTTAAAAAAATTGACCTCATTTTCCAAGGTAAAAAAAACAGAAATGTTGGGATGATAGAAGAACCATATCTGGTTCTATTTTGTGATATTTTCTTGGATAGGATACAAGTTTGTTCCTGAAATGTATTTCCTATTGGGATTAAGAAAACGACATATCTGTCTGTGTGAAGAATAGGAAATACAACCTGAATCTTTCTCAGAGAAATCGTTGCAAGTATTGGAGTGATTCTTCATTTCGTTGGTGGGCCTTAATATTAACACACCTTATGGAGAATCTATTGCCTTTTTAAAAACCTTATTGAAAAATCACACTTGCAAAGGGTATTTAGAAGATTCAAGTGTACATATATTCTGTTTATTTCTATGTTAGCCCACCATTCATAAACATACATGGAATGTAAAACTTAAAGGAAAACATTAATAGAAATGTCAGCAAGATAAAGCAATGGTAGCAAAAAAAACCCTAAAAAACAGACAGCAGAACCTATAATTTATAATTAACCGTGGTTTGCTGTTTTAACCAATGGAAATCCTTACAGATATTATCCGAATCTTTTAAAATATCCATGAAAAATATGTGTAAGCAAATGTCCACCATTCATCTGCATGGAGTGTTAAGATTCTGAAATAATAATGTTCTGGGTTTTAGGTAGCAATTTTTTATAGTTTTTATCATTAGCTTTTTAAAAGTTCATAACTGATTCTAGCTGTTCAAATGGATATACATATTGCAGAATCACTGCTTATTAAGCTTTGTTACCTAAAACAAGTAATTGGTGAGAAAGCCAGGCTAACTTTAAGCCTCCCCTTTCAACCTTGTTCTCCATCTTCTTTTTCTGCAATACCATAAAATATTGTCACAAAGTTCACAAACATGAAAAATTACAGCAAAAGTGTAAATTTATGAACTATGAGGAATGTATGAGGAATTGGGTTTATAAAATCTAAACTTATTTATGTTACAATTTGCCTAGGCTTAAATCTGCTCACAATGAAATTACTACTTTTGAATTATCCTTATAATTATAAATTTTGTAGTTAGGGGTATTTAATTCTATTAGTACGTTTTTAATAAGCCTAGCCAGCTCTGCACACCTGCTGGTACCTCATAGCCAGTGGGATTGAACTTATCATAAGACTGAACAAGGACATTAACCCGGATGCCATGTTTTATCTCTCCTCCTTTCTCCTCCTTCTGTCAGGAATGGAGCTTGGACCCCATGGTCGTCCTGGGCCCCCTGCAGCACTTCCTGTGGGATTGGCTTTCAGGTCCGTCAGAGGTCATGCAGCAACCCTGCTCCGCGATACGGAGGCAGGGTCTGTGTCGGACAAAGCAGAGAGGAGCGGTGAGAGATGTTCCCCATCCCTAAACTTCTGTCAGTTTAAACCACAGCTCTGTGTTTTCTTTGGAAAGAGGTGGACACCATGTGGCACAATGCCCTTCACAGCTGCTTTTTCCAGTCTAAACTTGCCCATTTGTGGCGATAATGCTCAGAAGCCTCCCTCCCTTGGTCGCTACCAAGGAAGCTGGGGAGCTGGCAATGGTCAATAGGACTATCCCAGCACCCTTATTTCGCGCCTATTTTTTATTTTTACTTCTTAAATACTAATAGAAATTACATTGTTTTCCCAAACCTTTTCTGAATGATTTTACAATTGTCTTTTACTGTTTTCAGTCATTTCATTTGTTTTATGTGATTTGATTTTCAATGTGTTTTTTTTTAATTGATCTTTTTATTGTTCTGTTCCTAGATTGTAATCTGTCTTGCAGAATTCAGGGTGGAAATGAAGGCTAGAAATGTATAAAACTTTAGAATTGTGATTAATTAAAATCAAACTCATCCTGGAAAGCATATGCATCACTGTTAAGTTGTCAACATTGCCGATTCTGGAAGGCAAAGTCTACAGCCGATTCCATTCCGGCATAATATACCTTTGAACAGAGCCCAGTAGTCATCCTAATGCCACTTAATGCTTAAGCAAGAGGGATATTTCTCTCCAGTAATACATTAAGGTTGCCAGTCCAAAGAGAGATGTGTCAGGAATGGTTTATAAATGTTATAAATAGGGGTATTGGGACTGTAATACTCCCTGAAAGTTGTCCCCTTTCTCAAATCCTCCAGAACCCTCACCTCCCAAAACACCCAACCTATTAAAGATGTAAAAGGAGGCACGGAGTTGGGAATGAATAGAATAACAGAATTGGAAGGGACCTTGTAGTTTTTTAGTCCAACTCCCTGCTGAAGCTGGAAACCCTATACCATTTCAGACAAATGGTAGTCCAGTCTTTTCTTTAAAACCTCCAGTGTTGGAGGCACCCAGAACTTATAGCTTATTGGAGATAGGCCTGGCTGACCCAAAGTCTAACCAAGATCATTCTTAGGAGAAAGTAATATTATAATATGGTATTGTGTTGCACAGCCTTGGTGGCTTCTAATAATAATAATTACTCAAAAAGATAACATCTGGGAGTTGCCATAAAAACAGCCACTGTTTTTACAGAAAGATATATTGCCTGTATGGCATGTTCAGAGAGCTGTTTTTCAATGCAGGCTGTCACTACTTATGGGGAGAGGGTAAAACTTGTCTTATAAAGATACAATGAACCATGCAAATGGTATTAAATGAGTTTGTATATGATTTGGATCTGGGAATGGCCTACTCCAGAATAAAGAGGTTATGGAATAACTGAAGAGAGCCCATAACAGAATTATGGTTAAGACCATGATACGGCTTTTGTGCTTTGCCTACATGCTATGTTGCTGAAATCCCAAGATTTTAAAACCTTTGTCAGTAACCCCTGAAAATACAGATTTACAAGACCCATGTATTATTTTCTCGATTAAAGATTGTCAGCAGAAGCATCTTTAGGAATTCAGAATGTAAAAGTAATTTACTCCATCATTCTGGATTTGTTTATGAATTAACTTTGACTAATGAAAACAGCGGTTTTCTTGTTTGCTTCACTAATTTCCTTGAACTTAGTGATCTATTTCTATTAAGGAACTCAGTAATTAAATTGAATTAGAATGTATTATTTTGAAACAATCAAAAACATTGGTGTAATAATGGATCCTGTGGTTTGACCCAATTGAATATTATTGAAGGTTGTTTTTTTTTTACATTTCAGGAGGAAAATAACTTTGCCAATAGTTTTTTAATAGCTTGTGTAAAATGTTTATTTGTATAACTAAAGAAACAAAAAAAAG
>JAOYMU010000001.1:47859809-47869891 GCA_025802295.1 Psammodynastes pulverulentus
ATAACTAAAGAAACAAAAAAAAGGAATTGGGTATATATATATATATATATATATATATAGTATGTTCTTTTTGTGGAGATACATTGGTTACCCAATTATGGGAGGGAACAACCTAGCTCCCTTTTATTTATATATATATATGGCTTCAGATTATTTTTGGGATACATAGGAAGGCAGAATAAAATTATGGTCCTCTGGAAATAATCCCTGTTCATGTAGAGGTAGGTGCACTGAATTAAAGAATAAAAACTTTCTTAGAAATAAATCTTAGTTAACAATGTCAAGTTTATCTCTGAACAAAAATGGTGTTTTATAGTAGATTCAAAAGGTAATGACAGACCGAGCTCAATTATACCCAATATATTGCTTTCTAAGCAATATAGCTTTCTTCTAGTATTGTAGCTTAGTTGCTATTTATGCCAATTTAATTCCAAAAAGCTGGTATTCTACATTCAGTTCAAATTCCTTAAGAGTTTAATATCAAATAATTTGCAGCTCTGGCAATAAACATTAGTAAAATGTTGATAAAGATTCTCAGTCATCCAGGTAGAGTTGTCTGAGCCATGGCAAGTGGACTTCTTTTCTTGTTGGTTTGAAACATGTCACTGGTTATCCCAGTAGCTTCTATAGTCTGAGCAAGTTGATTAGGGGGACCCCACAAGGGTGGTTTCATTTGTCACCCAATTTGGTTAGGCTTCTTAGGCAAGTAGAGAGAGTTGTTGGGATGTTGGAACAGTTACATCCCAACACCTCTCTACCTTTTCACCTAACGAGCCTAACCAGATTAGATGAGAGATGAAACCACCCTTGAGGATATATATATGGGGGGCCCCTAATTAACTTGCTCAGACTGAAGAAGCCATTTAAATAAGCAGTGAATTGTTTTGAACCATTAAGAAAACGTCTAATTACCATGACTCTGCTTCCAGTAAACATTTGTAAAGCTGCCTGTTTCTGAAATACATTTAGTCTATTCCAGTGGTTCTCAACCTTTTCTTCACCACGGATCCCCTTTAAATACCTTTTGTGGCCACGGACCATGGCCACGGATCTCCAAGACTTAAAACCATAACATTTCTTCAAAACTTTGCAGACCCCCCAAGGTCCATGGACCACAGATTGAGAACCACTGCTCTATTTTATATCCAGGGAATGAATGAATAAAAATGGTATAGTAATAAAATGTATTTTCAGTTTTTTATTAGGTATATGTACATCTAATTTTTAGTATCTGGGAAGCTTGAAAGAAGCACATGAAACCTGGCAACCAATAATGTTGGCTCCTAGCATGTTATACCAATATTGTTTCAACTTACAATTAAATAATCATAACTGTTACATTAATGTAGAATCAAAGCAAAATCCAAAATGTTCTAACTCAATACAAACTGGTAAGCCCTATCTTACACCCCCCCACCCCCACCCCCACACACACAAACTACTGAAAAATACTCTGAGCTTCACCTATTTTAAATTTGATGTTATCAAAAGAGTTGCATTTTGATTAAGGAAATCATCTTTTATTCCAGTTCAATCAGATTAGCCAAAATTAGTTGAAGATTTACTGATTCCAGGGGTTTAAACATGGTAACCTGTGCTTCTCATATCTTTTTGTGCCGTTGCATTTGTACTCAGACTGAGATTAGCTCCGCGAAAGATTTTGTCTTCTTGATGGCATAAGTAGATCTGAGGAATCATTGCTAGCTTTTCCTTGTGCTTGGGGAGGCCTAGAACACTGATTGGGTCTTCTTCCCTTTCCCTTCCCGTTTTTATTTGCATTCAGATTCTGCAATGAGAACAGTCCATGCCCACTACCGATCTTCTGGTCTTCGTGGGGCCCTTGGAATAAATGTAGCGCAAACTGCGGTGGAGGCATGCACTCCAGGCAGCGATCCTGTGAAAATGGAAACTCTTGTCCAGGCTGTGCTGTGGTATGTTTTCTAGTTAAAATGGTTTGATATTGCTTTGTCGGATTATATTTCAAGATTCCCATAACAGCTTCATCTGAGACTTGGCTACAGGGAAAAAAAGAAAAGCAAAAAAAAGTATCTCAAGATGATGAAACAAGTCCTGTAAGACCCAAGAGAAAAGGAAAATGAAACATTTGCTGGTCACTGGTCATTTCCATTTTTGGAGACTATTTACTATCTCTCAACTTCTAAAATCAACAGTAGTTTTAATTAATTTTGAATGTCAAACTTAGTCTGAAACAAGTCTTACATCTTATCACAACGTAGAGCTAATAAACAACATTTCCTGGATATGTCTTGTTATCTTGGCTGTCCTGCAAACAATCACTCAAAAGGTACTACAGTTATTGCAGTCCAGAATTTTTCTCTTATTAGATGTAGTGAAAACAGTGGAGAGTGAAGGATTGACCTGCCTAAACAATCAATTCAAGCCTACCTACCTACATTTTTCAAGCGAAGATGCCATTCCAAATCAGAATGTTGACTTAAAAGAATAAGGGGCTCTCCTAAGAAATAATATGTGATTGGATGCAAACAGCAGGAAATTGATTATTGAGATACAGGGTGCTTTTGCTGCTTTTGAAAGAGACAGTGGTGTGTCGTTCCTTCAATGGTTCTAGATAATTTTTCATCCAATCTTTCAGATCTTTCAGATTAACAGAGTTGGAAGGGACCTTGTAGGTCACTTAGTACATTACGTGACGTATCGTGACTTTTTTCCCCTTTGCTAAACTGAGGGGGGCAGAGCATGGCCAGCGCGTGACACATCTGGCCCACTGGCCGCAAGTTTGACACCCCTGCTCTAGAAGGAGTGTGATGAAGAATAATATTAGACTGCTGTATTTTTCTAATTCATTTAACAGAATGACAGAGTTGGGAGGGACCTTGAAGTCTTCTAGTCTAACTCCCCACTCAAGCAGGAGACATTGTACCATTTCAGACAAATAGTTGTCCAATCTCTTCTAAAAAACCTCCAGTGTTGGAGGCACCCACAACTTCTGGAGGCAAGTCATTCCACTGATTAATTGTTCTGTCAGGAAATTTCTCCTTATTTCTAGGTTGGTTCTCTCCTTGATTAGTTGTCATCCATTGCTTCTTGTCCTGCCTTCAGGTGCTTTTTTGCCATTTGTTTTTATCTTGTGAATAGAAACTGTTTACAGGAATAACACAGCACAAATGCTTCTCCTATTCCTCTCTAAGACTCTATCTTTAGATGGGAAGCTTGGCATTGATATTTTTATCCGAAGATTTTAAAAAAGCATTAAGAAAGAATAGCATTCGATCATGAGAATCTGTTTGTGAAGTGACACCCCCCAATGTTTTACCACCGTTGTGAACGCTAGGACTTGTCTATAAAATTTGTGCAGATACGCCTGAGCAATGTATATTATTCAGCTATGGTCTGCCACCTCAGTATTATATTCTATTAATTAAAGCACTGGGAGCAATAAGAGAACTTGTTTTATATGCCTTCTGCGCTTTATTTCTGCCTCAACGATTTCTGTATTTTTAATCAAATATTCCAGATTTATCTTAGGACTCCTTAAATTGTGGAGAACCCCAGGGCAGTGGTAAACTTGTATTTCCCCAACCAAATGTTGAAGACTCCGGTTTGATCTTCCCCTTTTTTTCCTTCTCTTGCTCTCTATAGGAGTACAAAACCTGCAGCCCGGAGGCTTGCCCAGAAGTGCGGAGAAGTACACCCTGGACCCCTTGGACTCCTACCAATATTACTCAAAGTGGGGCCCGCCAAGAGCAGCGCTTCCGTTACACCTGTCGTGCTCAGCTGGCTGACCCTCATGACCTACAGTTTGGCAGAAAGAAGACCGAGAGTCGGTTTTGCCCCAATGATGGCTCCGCAGTTTGCGACACAGATTGTATGTCTTGCCAGAAGGCAGACCCCTTGAATCTCCTTGTTTCAGATAATGGAAGGCTGGGTGGATGAAATGGAGGGTTGGATAAGCATCAGTCAGGGCTGCTAGTAGAAGAGCAGATCAACGCCAGCTGGTAGGGATGATGAATTCTGGGAAATTAGAATACATGAAACTCACAGGATGCAGTGGGAGCGTCTTAATCTCTATGTTTATAAAGATGCCCATCTCAAAATTCTCCAGGAGCATAAGAATTACTTTTACTTAGTAGAATCACTCCCGGTGCATAAATTGATTAGCTGATTAATCATCCCAGCGGCTATTTGGACTTACTTATTTTGTGAGTGGGTGTTTTAATGTTTTTTTTTTTAAAATGTTTTATAATTTTAGAATAGTAAGTCACCCAGAATCACTTGTAGGGTCAGGCAGCTGTCAAAATTGAATGAATGAATGAATGATGCTATATCAGGTATCCCAGAAGAAATGGGGGCAGTGAGTGTGGCACTCTGATTACAAAAATATTGTAATCAGAATCATCTATAGTACTCCCCCCCAATCTTTTGGGCACCAGACACCAGTTCCTGGAGGGCAGGTTTTCTGCAAACTGGGTGGGTGGGCATGGTTTCGTGGGGTTTCGCTCACTTGCGCGGACTGGTTCCTAATGAGCCATAGGCCAGGGCCAGTCTGTGGCGCGGGATTGGGGACCCCTGATTTACAGTATGAAGTGACTAGATGAAATCTTTTTGTTTGTCTATCTACCAAACTTCCATTCTTTTTTTTTGGCTCATTATTTGATGAACAGGGCCTATATTTGCAATAATGTGCTAATTTGCAGGTTTGACATGTTTTTAAAAGGGAGAGGTTTCATTTTATGAGAACTGCCATGAGAAACATTCATGAATTTATATCTGATTGGGATTTCTTTGTCACTTAGATGACAAAGCATCTATTAATTCTCCTAATATACTTTGCATTCTGTCTCTAGTTCACATGGTTAGTAAACTGCATCCTTGGGGTCTCCTATTTATTTATTAAGTCATTTGCAAATAGATAGACTTCGTTGTCAGCAACTGACCAAAAAAGACATTTCAAGATCATGATGAAAAACTCAATTATGAAATCAGCTTGGTTGTGGAAAAGGCAATTTCCATGCTAGGAATCAGAAGGGAGTTACGTAAAGTCTTAGATATCAATATCTTATATACCCAGTAGGATATATTTGACACAGTTTCCATTGCTGTATCTCAAAATGATACTATATTGCTGAAAGAACCAGAAAGGATTTCAAAGCAGCCAGACAGCTGAGACAACTCCATTATAAGGAAATTTGCAGCTTTTACTTTAGGGGAGAAAAAAGGAATAATGAGAGAATTATTAGAATTGTTTGAAAGTTAAAGAGGATTTCTTTAAAAGGGGGTTAGACTAGATGACCTACCAACGCTGTTATTTTGTATGTTAAATATTGTATAACTAAAGTAGGTGTAATTATGCTGCTGTAAGATTGTAGCATTGGTTTGTTTTCAGTTCGTTCCTCTCATTTCTGCTGGCTGAGTATTTTGGGAACAGGATGATAGATGAGATAGTCATGTATCTTTTCCACCAAAACTCTTAAATTTCATCTTAGTTTTCCCCAGAGGTAATCATGCCACCTTCTTTATGATGTCTTCATTAATGTGAAGAATGGAATTCCTTTATTATCATTTTGTGCTATCAAAGCATAAAAATGTAGATGAGATCCTTTCCCTGGTGCTTACTCAGCACCAGACATTGGCAGAAAATCAGAACTAAAACACTTCTTGCCTTGTGAGTGCAATACTAAGGAAGGTGGGCATAGTTAAGAAGACTTTGCTGAATTTAATCTATGACATACTTCACGAAGAGGAAATGGAAACTTTGCTTCAAAATTAAGGTAGCTGATCTATCAATATCTAATGAGACCTATCATGAATTATTTAACAACTTATTTTAATTTATTATAATGGTTAATGGCTCATAATTTCTGATTGCCGTGGTACGGTAGGCCAGTTTTTAAAAAATGTAGACACAAGCCTTCCCTCTTATTACTGACTTCTTTCTGCCCATCTGTGTAAGATACAGATTACAACTTGGCCAGAAATTTGTGCTGCCTGGGTCAGAGACCTCCTTGCCCTGTTTTCAAGAAAGAAGGTGGAGAGAATATACCCTGTTTTCGGTATAGAAGGGTTTTATGGTGCCTTAAGCATCGCATTAAACTGCAAAACTTTGAACTTGGAGCAGAGTAAACAAAAAACAAAAAACAAAAAAACCCCAAAGAGGGCCAAGGGATGATCTATAATGCTTTGCCTGCTTGAAATGGAGATGAGATGTAATTCGTTGTATAATAGAGAAAGCTGTAGTTTGTCCCATTACCAGAAGGACCTTACATGGGCATCCTATCAGGTTTGCCTGGGTTTTCTCTGCCCTACTAGTGTATTGTATTTAATTGCCACCTTTTATTTCTCTCCCCAACTAGCTCTAGTCGATGACCTTCTGAAAAGCGGCAAGACCTCTATCCGGATTATCAATGGCGGCTGGTCCTTTTGGGGGGGATGGTCATCTTGTACCCGGGATTGTGAACTGGGCTTCAGAACCAGGAAGCGAATGTGCACCAATCCGGAACCCAAGAATGGTGGTGTTCCTTGCATAGGATCTGCAATGGAATATCAGGATTGTAACTCCCATCCTTGCCCAGGTAAGCCCTTTTTTATGTAACCAAGACCATTGGTATTCTAAGCATTGGACCACATCTCTACAAAATGACTTACTATTGCTTCACTGTACCAACCTAATTTCCCAGGCTGGTCTAAAATACTCAGACCACTATGACAGTATATTGCCTACGTTTAAAAACAATATCAAAATTGCTACTAGTCCAGATTGATCCTTTCTTTACCGGTATTGTCATTTTCACACAGAACAAAGTGCTTTGTCAATTGCAGTGGTTCACGCATTAAAATATTGATTTTAATCCTTAAAACTCTAAATTGCTTATGGTCAGATTTTCTCAAAGACTGCTTTCCCCTGTATTTATCTACTTGAACTATTAAGGTCTTCTTTTGAGGTTTTCTCATAAGAGCCTCGGTGGCACAGTGGTTAGAGTGCTGTACTGCAGGCTATTTCTGCTGACTATCAGCTGCCTGCAATTTGGCAGTTCAAATCTCACTAGGCTCAAGGTTGACTCAGCCTTTCATCCTTCCAAGGTGGGTAAGATGAGAACTCAGATTGTTGGGGCGGCAATATGCTGTAAAGCACTATAAAGCGGTATATAGGTAAGTGCTATTGCATTGACTAAGTGAAATGAGGAAAATAATGTCTTAGGCAGGGAAAATATGTCCAGTTGTTGCTGAACAATCCCAGCTAATATGATTATGATAAATGCTTATGTTGTATACACAATATATATACTGCATACATACATACATACATACATACATACATACATACATACATACATACATACACACACACACATACACACACACACACCTCAGGCTTATCGTATTTACATTAAAGACTAAGTATTTTTGGAAATAGTGTCCTTGCTAATTGAAAAATCTTCTAGAAAGCCTCGCATTATGTCATTTTAGGTACTTTCATTGAAGATGCTTGTATTCACTCAAATATTTTTAAATGCATGTCTTACAGTCTCCTCCTCTGAACATCTTCAATGTTTTAATGATTTTTTAGTTTCAGTAATTTATAATGTTTTACGTTGTCTTAATATTATATTTTTCTATCTCTCACCTAGTGAATTTGTCTTAATTGGCAGCTGCATAAAAATATAAAAAGTAAGACTAAAATCATAGTATCACCTATCTGAAAAATCATTTCACTATAATGTTTGGTCTGTCATTAATGGCAATAGCACTTAAATTTGTATACTACTTCCCAGTGCTTTACAGCCCTCTCTAAGCAGTTTCCAGAGTCAGCATATTGCCCCCAACAAACTGGCTCCTCATTTTACTGACCTTGGAAGGATGGAAGGCTGAGTCAACCTTGAATTCCTGGAGTGAGCAGTGAGTTAGCCTGCAGTCCTGCATTCTAACCATTCTAACCACTGAGCCACCAGGGCTCTTATTGCTATCATTTGGGTTGAAGTAGACTGAATTCAGAGATCCCTATTTGTTGTGTTGTGTTGTATTTCATCTGCAGTGAAGGGCTCATGGTCCTGCTGGACTCCTTGGTCTCAGTGCTCAGCAACATGTGGAGGTGGACACTACCAGCGCACCCGAACCTGCACCAACCCAGCACCAACTAACGGGGAAGATATTTGCATTGGGCTACACACAGAAGAAGCCCTCTGTAATACACACCCATGTGAAGGTAGCAAGCACTTAATTTGTTCTTCAGAACCAGATAGTATAGTGCGGGGCTATCAAACTCGTGGCCCGTGGGCCAGATGTATCATGTGCTGGCCACACCCATGCCTGGTTTAGCAAGGGGGGGGAAAGTCCCGATACATCATGTGATGATGCCGTGACGATGTGAGTTTGACACCCCTGGTATAGTGCTTTCCAAGATTACTACGCAACAGCAATAACCACTGTTTAACTACTGTTAAATGCTTGGTATTATCTTTCCTATTGACATCCTCCAATTAAGTTGGAATTACAGAATTTCAATCAGCTGGAAGGCTGTCTTCTTCAGCTGCTGATTGTCACCAGTTCTGCTGTATGAGATGCGATACTTTAAAAGCCCATTGATGGAACATAGCTGACAGGATTCTGTCATGCCATCTTTACAATATTTTTTTTTATTAAAATTAATACATTTAAAGAACATTCAGTATTCCAGAAAGCGGGCGATTCTACTGATAGCCTTGAAAGTGATGTTGAAAGAGTTAGTTGTAAAAGCATGACTGTACATTATCCATTCCCAAATGGTTACTAAAAACAACTGTAGCGGGAACATTTTATTCCAAGTTAGAAACGAAAGGAGGAGGTTTTGATGAAACAGAGAGAAGCACAGTAAGAGGTTTTAGCTTACTTTGCTAAGTGAAGATGTTCTGTAAAATATGTCCTAGGCATACGCCTGAAAAGTTATGTTGATAATCTTATATTATCAATATGTTTTTGAACTACAACTTCCGAGCTGAATATTCAGCTGAACAATCTTTAGTTCAGTATTTTATCTCTTACACTTTTTTTCCTAGCGTGACACTCAATCATCCTGTCTAATTTATCTTATTTCTGACAAATATAATTTTAAGGAGGCTGGTCTGAATGGTCTGAATGGAGTTTATGCAATGAAGATAGCATCCAGTATCGTAGCCGTTTCTGTGAAATCCACAGCCCAGGATCTGTTCAATGTGCAGGGAACAGCACACAGTATCAAGACTGTCTGTATAATGAGATCCCTGGTAGGTAAAGTTTCATATATGTCAGTACATTAGAGAGGCAAGAATCTGAATAAATATTAGGGTGAGTTTCCCTATGAGAAAAAAAGTGTTGCCACTTTTAATGTCAATAAGATAGTGTGGGCAGGTTGGTTTATTGAATTAATGGTTTCTTTTTCATGTTTCATAAGCTTACATTCATAAGAAGATGGCATTTGGCAAAGTAAATGCCAAATAGTATTTGTATAAATATTATACAAATTAATACATGATTGTAGAGGGTAGGTACAAAATAAATAATTTAGGAACAATCTATATTTTGCAGGAGTAAAATCACTTTGCAAGTGGCCATGCTTGATTAAACCATTTTCAAGAAGTTATCTGTTATCAATTTTATTTAGCGTATGGCTAAAATGTTAAAAAAGCACATCAATTACATTCTTAATGAGCAAATGTGAAACTATTTTCTCTATTTACAAATTTAAAAATAGACCATGTATTTATGTTTAAATACAAGATATTCTGCACTACAAAAAACATTAAGTTTGCATTAAAATAAGATAAACTTGGATAAATCAGATCAGTGGCTAGCAGAGGATAGACATATGACAGGTAACATGAAAGTACATGGTTAAAATACTGACATATCTTTATTCATTGCTTTGTCTGGTGCAGCAAATTCCAAGAATACTATTATTCTTCAGTTAAAAGATGTGAAATAAATGATGTCATATAAGACATACCATACTTTTCGGAGTATAAGACGCACTTTTTCCACCTCCAAAATTGGGTGAAAATTTGGGTGCGTCTCATACACCGAATGTTGCAGAAGCCCCACCCACCAGTAATTTACCTCTTTGCAACAAGCAGCAAAAAGCCTGTTGCAGC
>JAOYMU010000001.1:47869991-47882208 GCA_025802295.1 Psammodynastes pulverulentus
GCAGCCTGAAACAGCCCAGCCACCTGCTAATTAGCCTGTGCTGGGAAAGTGAAACTGAAACTATTTCTGCTTGCTGCACGGAGGCAAACTGCTGGGAGGCAGAAGCTGAAGTAAGATTTTTTTTTCTTGTTTTCCTCCCCTAAAAGTTAAATGGTCTTATACTCCGGTGCGTCTTATAGTCCGAAAAATATGGTAATAAAGGGTGGATTAGAGTGTTTTAACAGTTTTATTTATATGATGAATCTTTGAAAGTTTTAAAGGTTGAAAGTCACCCAGGATTACCTATGCATGACTTGGGTGGCTGTACAAATTTATTGAATAAATAGCTAGTTAGCTTGGAGTCGGGAGGCAAAAACATAATATATGTGATATATTATCCACCTGTGGCATTCAGATGTTTTGTAAATGCAACTTGAATTGTTCTACTCATTTCTTTGAGTTTTATATATACGTGTCTATGATTTGTGCACAGGTCTTTCTACAACAGAATACTGTTGTGTTTGACTAATTCTCAACCTGATCCACATTTCTGTACTAACAGAAAGCATGTTCTTTTCAAGAAGGAGGGGTTTTTTGTATGATATTTCATTCTGTATTTTTCACCAGATCTGTGAAAGAGCTTCTCGTTTGCAGCAGAAATTAACTTGCCACGTAGTGAGCAAAATCATTTTAATTGCCTGTACAGTGTCGCAGATGACAAAAGTGATGTTTCCCCCTCCCTTTTTTTTTCATTTTGTTTAGTAATCCTGCCAGCATCAAGCATTGATGAGAGCACGAACTGTGGAGGTAGAGTACAGCTAACTATATATCTTGCATTTATCTTAACATGCCTACTCTTTTCTGGGATGCATCAACCAAACCATTAATCTGTGTGATTCACATCCTGTTGATATCCCTAGTTCCACTGGAGTCTCCTTGTCAGAGTTTGAGGGGGGAAGTTTTTTTGATATGGATGTGAGATTCTCAGAATAATTAATTACTAGGGAAATCAGAAACCTTTCTGGTGTAATTCCTTTTTCATTGAACTAGAAAAAGATTCTGTGTTTTCCTTAGTACTCTCTTAATTGTAGAGTTTTCACTGCGTGTCTCTACGAGCAAATTATTGCTGTTCTCCAGTTCAGGTAAAACTTTTGAGTATTAGGAGAAGCATTAAAACAATTATTCCTCTAATTGGCAAATCTGAGGTCAATTCTGTAATATTTGTTAATTTTATAAAACAAGGCATGTTTTATTTCGAAATTTATATTCACTTAGTTCAATCAATCAATTCAATTAACTCAATCAATCCACTTAGTTATAAAATTGTGAGTGTACACTAATAGTGAGTAAGTCCAAATACCATTCAAAATCCATTCAAATCCCCTCCCATGCCTTTCTCTTTTCCATCTACACCCCTCATTCTCTTTCTAGTTAAACTAATTAAAGATCCAAGATTCTATAATTTCCTTCAATTTTCGATATGTCCCATTAACTAGGGATCATCCCAAAAATCCTGAAAATTGTAATTATCCACATTGCTTACTTATTTATTTATAAAAAAAATATTTACCACCTATCTTGTGTTTCAAGGCTCTACTCCTTTTAAGAAATGCCCATGTTTTCTGAAGAAATAAATTAATTGAAAAAAAATTTCCTCATACATTTTTGCCATCTTTCATTGTAGAAAGCCAATACAGCTCCAGTGTTTTTTTGGAGTGGCAAAATACTTAATGGGGGAAAAAATAAGTCTGCTAGGAAATCAGGCACCATGCTTACCCATGCAATGTCATCAGCTGCTCTTCATGGGATGCCAGAGGTGTTGCCAGCTGGAAGCAGTCATATGCTCTTTTCAAAAGCCTCAGGGTGGGAGGAAGCTTTGGGTCAACCCTTGTAAACAGGCAAAGCAGAGGAGGAGTAATTGGACTCAACAACCATGATGCTTGAAGAACAAGGGAATCTTCTCTGGCCTGCAAGTTTTTTGCTTCGATTTTCCTTCCACAGAACTTTTAAATGTGCCTCGTGTTTTAAATACTCTTTTTACATTAGCCTTTGATCTACTTAGATTGCTTAGCACGGTATTAAACCTGTTACTGACAACAGTAAAAATACTAGCTTCTAGGATATGAGAAGCTGGGGGTATCAGCATAGTTGATATAATCAGAATGTGGTAATTTTTTCAGCTGGCTATAGCAGTGGGGTGGGCCCTTCTTTATCAAGGTGAGATACATAGTTAAAAATCTACCTATAAATCCCAAAGGTACCAAGGCAAAGCAGCCCGTGTAAGATCTGGGTTGCCTTAAAAAGTTGCCAGTCACTAAGTTTTATCTTCAAAGTTCAAGGAAAGGCATTTTCCTTGTGCAGAATCATTACTCTGTTCTCTGTAGTTACTTGTAAGTTATGACCAAAGACTTTGAAAAGGGCAGAAGAAAAATTGGCTTTTTATGTCTCCCAGCATAATCAGCTGCAAATACTGATGGCTCTTTTCACTCTGATTTTAGGTGAAAGTTGCTTTTTAATGCATGTGGTATTTCATGACTGGTAGCAGGGGGAAAAAAATCTGCTTATCTACAAATAACAAACTTTATTTGGTCCTTTTAAAGTTCTGACCGTTGTTAGATTCATGAGATATCTTTGCTCAATCCTTTCAGATCAATTTAATCAGCAATTTCTTTCTCCAGAAGGATCTTTAAGTTGCAGTTCTGAGATTGGGGCTGGAAATTCTCAGTTATCTCACCGAATTATAATATCCATGAGAAGTGCAGGGACATAAAACTATTGCATTTTTGTAGTTACAATGCCCTTGAAAATATTTATAATATTGTGTGCTCCTTTGCTGATGCTCAAATGTAGGGTAGAATCTGACTATGAAAGAAAAAAAAGAAAGACTTTCACATGCTACAAAAATTTCCACATGAAAAAGTATTATTCTTTTTGGAATTTCTACTGCGCATTTATTGTAAAAATTGATTTAGCTTGCTCCCCTCATCAGCAAAGAATTTTTTTCTGTGAGAACAATTTTGAGGGGATGTTTGTTGTTCAGAACATTTGGTATTCTGTAATACCATGTGTTCTTCAACTGATCACACAAGGACAATCTTACCGTTTTATAAAAGTGCATTTTTCTTTTCACTTTCAACAAAATGACTCTGAAGGTTACACAACATATTAGGACTATAATTGGCAGGAACAGTTTGGGGGGCATCAAAAAACACCTTAATCCCAGCTCCACAGCCACACTTCTTAGCAAGTCTCTTTGACACAACATTACACACGTATATTCAAACTTATCCTATATGAGGGAGCAAAACAATAGAAAATAACCAAATGAGCCAAAGTCAGGAGACAAGCCTTTAAAGTAAAGGAAGTATATATGTATGTACGTCTTTGAATCAACATTGATGCCTAATGTCTGTCTGGATAAGTTCTGTAGTTTCCTTGGCAAGATTTAGGAAGTTGTTTGCTATGACCTCCTTCCTAGGACTGAGAGGGAAACTAGCCCAGAGTCACCCAGCTGGCTTCATGCCTAAGATAGAATTAGAAGTTCCAGTCTCCCAATTTCTGCCTAAACCTCTCACCAAATTGGCTCTCTAAATAGAGCAGGGGTCTGCAACCTGCGGCGCTGGAGCCACATGTGGCTCTTTCGGCCCTTTGCTGCGGCTCCCTGTCAGCCGATCCCACCACTGGCTGGCCCCTCCCCATCACTCCTCCCCTGGCCTGAGAAGGTAAGGGTGATGGCAGGGGATGGAAACTCGCTCCATATTCCAGAGCAGGAGGTGACTGAGTGGGAGTGAGTGACTTTGAGTTGGCCACGCCCACCCAGTCATACTGGTTGTTAAATTATTGGCTCCTGGTGTTTACTTTCCTGTGGAAAACAGGTCCAAATGGCTCTTTTGAGAATTTAAAGTTGCAGACCCCTGAAATAGAGGAATGGGGAATCAGTGATCGACCTAGGGTCAATTATCCATAAATCCATAAAAAAACATATAATGCATAAGCAAGGAACAGACCAGGGTTCAGATTTTGAGACTTTGGCATCATGATGAAAATGGCATCTTTTAACTCCTTGGATTATTCCTAACCCTGTTAAATCAGTAGGCATTCTGATTGATATTGTTCCAGAGCCATTTGTTCAGATGCAAGTGACTTTCATACAACTGGACTAAATAAATAAATAAATCGCCCGAGGCCATTAGGGCAACCCTCCAACTAAAATACCAGGAACCAGCCCCTTTTTATCATCTAGTTTATTTTATTTCTTCCCTGGCATTTTAAGCAACGCCGAAGGCTATTTTCCTTTACGATTAGGGAAATGTGCTTTCTGTGACAGGTTCATTCTTTAGATGTGTATTGTTTGTAAGCTTCATTTTTTCAGCCTGTCAACTTTAATGTTTAGTTTCAGTTTCAATCAAAGGAGAAAGGAAGACTTTTTTTTTTTTAAGCAAGGTATGATCCCATTAACACAGAATTGCGATGGGCAAACTAATAGGAAGGAAGGTATATACAATGTCCTAGATGTTTTCAGAATTGCATTTTGCTTGTACCAAGGGAGCAGAAAATTATTCTTAGGCCTTCATCCATTCAGCAGCCATCCAAATATCCCTTTTTTATGGTTGTAATGTTAGAGTATTATTTATCATCAAGGGGACACCTCAACTTTTGCAGATGAAATCGTAGAAAAAGAACTGAGGTATCCTCTGGAGCTACTGAGAAGATACAAGCTTCGCTTAATATGTTTTTGCCATACAGTTCACTTCTCTATATAAAACTGATTTTAGGGGAAGGTAGGAGAGATATATTGAGCTATATATCCACTCGGGCATATACACATAGAACTTAGAGTCTATCTGACACCCTGTCATTCTGTGTGGCTTATAGTGTTTAAAAGCAGGAAGCAATAAAAGCTTGGCAACCAATCTATCCCAAGGCCTGGGAACATAGCCAAATTTTCAGTGACTTTTTGAATATCGAAAGGGTGAGACCCATATGGATCTCAGGAGGGACGATGTTCTAAAGAAGGTCGGCTTCATAGGTCCCAATAAATGGCATTATTTAATCAAGGAAACTTGGAGCGCATCTATTCTGTCCATGATCAGGAACTGTTGGAAATAGGTGGCTCCTCAAATTAAGCCCTGGGCCATAAAAAGCTTAAAAGGTGGTAACCAGCCCTTAAATTGCACCCAGATGCCAGCTGGCATCCAGTCAGCAATAGCCAAGATAGTGATGGACAAGCATATTGCGAAAGAAGTACCAGCATGGTATGAAACCTTGCAATATTTTGTTTACAAATTGTAGTACAAATGTTGCAACTTACGGTTGAGAAAAGTGGTGTTTTGCCATTTTTGTGCCACTGATCTTAGCATCCTCTTAATACATTTCTTCCAGGTTTTAGCCTCATCCACCTCATCGCCACGGGACTCTCCTGTTTCTTTGGCTCTAGCCTCTTAACCTTTGTTATCTATGTTTACTGTCAACGGTGCCAGAGACAATCTCAGGAGTCAACCGTTATCCATCCCACCACTCCCAATCATCTTCATTACAAAGGCAACACAACTCCCAAGAATGAAAAGTACACACCTATGGAATTCAAGGTAAGAGACTGCATCCCTAGATCGATCTCCTTTAAGCTATGCTATTCATTTGCAGCAGAAATAGATAACCTGTGATCTTGCAGACTTTAAATAAAGTACAATTTCCAGCGTTTTCACCATGGATTGTGCTGGTTAGGGCTATTGAGAGTTGAAGTTCTTCAACTGAGGGCCCAGTATACCTGTAGCTCTCAGTGGTTCCTAACTTTGCATGTAATTTTCTTATTTTCTTTTTGCAGTACACTTTGAGTTGAATTTTATAATAGGTAAAATCATGTGGCAGAACTTAAACTACCTACTGAATCTCCTGATATGTCTTTGTCCAATCAGAACCTACCACATAATTCTTCTGATTCTGTTACTCATTTTGCGCCTCCTTTTTAAGCATGGCTTGTTTTGGTATAGAGAGATTTGTTGTGGCTTTAAAAAAATCTGTTTTCCCACAGAGGATGGCCTTGCTTTGGCACATAACGTTCATAAACATAAACTTGGTGATATAACTGAGACATATTTCTGAAAGGAAGAGTGCTAGTGGATATTACCAAGTCTATGTTTATGACCCTGATGATAATTGGGTAATAAGTGCAGCCTCCTATTAAAGACTAAACATTCAGATATTGACTGTGCTTTCTTCCGTTTCCCTGTTTTTCTTTAGATAACCCTCTTCATGTCAGTTTCCTCTCTTCATTCAAATTTTAATCAGTGTCAGAAGAGGTCAGAAAACAGTTTATTTTGTTCAGAGATACACGTTTGGTGAGCATGGGAAACACCATGTTAAAATAATCAAATGAGTTGTTTGTTTGGTAGGCTTATTCATAAGAAAATATTTTCTATTGTGCATGCATTGACTTGGAAACCTCTTTTTTTAGTTTTATTTGGAATTTCCCTGATCAAATGATCCTGGGAAGCTAATAAATATTTCAGTATCAATTAACACATAATAAAGTTATCTAGCAACTGTAATAAATAAAGTAGCTTGGGGACAAGGGAAAATTGCCCCCAAAAGCAACTGATTAACTTGCAGAGATTATGGCAAAGTTTGCTATTCTTTGCCTGTAGTTAAATAACAAGCAAAGAAGTAAATAGTGAGTAGGTACAAAAAGCAGGATGCACTTAAAACCAGTCCCAGTTGAGAGCCTCCTTAGAAAATCATGCTTCTAAATCAGGGATATTAAAGGCAGGGCCTGCGGGCCGGATGCGTCACGTGCTGGCCACGCCCACGCCTGGTTTAGTGAAGGAGGAAAAAGTCGCGATATGTCACATGACGACCCTGTGACAACGCGAGTTTGAAACTCTTGTTCTAAATACTGCTGATAACAATAACAATAGCATGTAGACTTTTATAGTGCTTTACAGCCCTCTCTAAGCGGTTTTACAGAATCAGCATAATACCCCCAATAATATGGATCCTCATTTTACTAACTTCGGAAGGATGGAAGGCTGAGTCGACCTTAAGCCGGTGAGCATCGAACTGCTAGCAGTCGACAGAATTAACCTGTAATTCTTCATTTTAACTATGGCAACCTCGGTTCTTTCCACAGATTTTCAAGTTTTCACATTGCATGAAAACAATTTTAAAATAACGTTTAGGGCTGGAGAATAGAATTTGGCATACAGTATCGGTCCTTCAATCTATCAGTCCTGTTTGTTTGTGTTTCGAACCCTGTGAATCTTTATTCAGGCTTCCCTTGGCCTATAGGTGCCAGGTTGCACATGGAAAATCTATCACTGCCAGCAAACAAATGGAAAAAAAATACTCAGTTCTACTGCTCCATAATTTCATGGATGCATGCATGATCAGTTGGTATGCAGGTTAGGTGCATCAATAATAATTTTAGAATCTGGAAGAACTAACTTTATATTGAAGAGATGGGAGGAAAACTATCGCCCAGCAGAGCCTCATTATATCCAGGCTGAAAGTGGAGTGTCAGCTCTTTCATTCATGTTTTAGTTCCTTTCTCTTATTTAAGGAGTTGCATATTTTTCCTCCATATAGAATGCCTTACTTATTCCTGTACAGAAAAGGTGTTGCAAGAGGAAGACTACCTCTGTCCCTGATACCCCCAGCCCAAAATCGAGATTAAAACCTACCTTAGAAACTATGAATAGCCAGTTTTGTCTATGGGGATCTTGATCGGCCATAGAAGGAAATATAGCATATTGCTTTACTTCACTTTTCTTTGGTGGTGAAGCAAAGCTAAATATTATTTGTAGTCTTATAATACACCTAAGTTTGGATCCTTGTAGCTTAACAGCCTATTTAGAAAAATAATTTGCTGTTTCTTCTCTAAGAAGAAACAATGCAAGTGGAGATTGCAAGACCAGACACTTTTCCAATGTCAGACTCACTATGTCTCAGTTGGCTACACTCTAAATTGAATTAGAACTTTTCTCTACGATAGGTTGTCTTCTTAATGCAGGAGACCGTTTACAAGTAATCCTAAACTGATGATCATAATTAGGACTGGAACCTCTGTTGCTAAGCAAGATGGTTGCTAAGTGAGTCACATCTGAATTTACAACCTTTCCCCCCCATGATTGTTGAGTAAACCACTGTGCTTAAATGAAGCATGCAGTCATTAAGCAAATCCAGCTTCCCCATTGACTTTGCTTATGAGAATCCAGCTGGGAAGATTTGCAAATAGTGATCACGTGACCTTGGGATGCTCCAACGATCATAAATTCATACCTGCTGCCAAGGGCCTGACTTTTAATCATGTGGATGCTATGGCAGTCTCAAGCGCGAGGACCAGTCGTAACTCATTTTTTTCAGTATTGTCATGTCTTCCGACAGTCGCCAAATAAATGGTTATCAATTGAGGACTATCCGGATGTTAGGACTATGTGCTCCTCTTCCAATTGTTGCTACCATCTGTGGATTTTTGTGGTTGTTGTTGCTCTTTAAAATGGGTCTTAACTCTTCTTTTTTATGGGAAGATCCTTTGGGCAGTTTTCATTCGAATGTTGAAATAGTTTGAGTATATATAGTAAATAGCATGTTTCATTCAGTTCTTTGCTGCTACCAATAAGCACACCAACTCCTACGTGTAGGAAAATGGCTAAGCTATTTTCTTTGGAGAGGCCACAGTTATATCTACTGATTGATTGATTGATTACATGCCATTAAGTCATTGTTGATTCATAGCAACTACATAGATCAGAGCTGTCAAACTCATGGCCCGTAGACCGGATGCATCATGTGCCAGTCACGCCCCTGCCCAGTTTAGCGAAGAGGGAAAAAGTCCCAATACGTCATGTGATGATGTGAGTTTGGCACCCCTGACATAGATAAATGGTTCTTCATGATGATCTGTTTCTAACTTGATCCTTCAGCTCTTCCAACAGTACATTCATCGCCATTGGAATGGAGTCCATCCCACTTGCTGCCTCTTCCTCTTCCCTCCCTCTTCCCTTTCTTTCCACTTTTTCCAACATTTGGGGGCTTTTTCCAGAAAGCTGGATCTTCGCATAATGTATCTAAAGTAGGACAGTTTGAGCCTGGTTTTATATCTGTATAGATTTTTTTTTTTTTGGGATAAGGAAATCATACTTTCTTTTTCTTTGAGCAAGGAGGGTGTATTCTCAAAGTGGAAAAGCCAGAACAAAATGGAAACTGCAAAAAACCTCCATCCCTTAAATTTTAATGCTAGTTCATTACTCGCTTTATAAAGCAGCTTGAGTACTTTGACAGTTCCTGTTTCTGCAGTAGGTTTTCTAGAAGTACTACAGATGCGTCACTGCGAATGAGCAGAGCTGAATGTCATTTGGTCTTTGGAGCAATCCTCTTATGCCTGTGAGCTTTTTGTGAGATACTTTGATTTGTGGGGGAGATAATAACTCTGTATTTTCAGTTTGCCTTAATAGGCACAAAGCCCTTTCATATCCTCCTTTTTTTCTCCTACTCCTTGACTGTATGTCAAATTGTCCAAGTCACGCAGGCAGGAATTTGCAAAGAGTCATAGGTGGGGAGCTAAGGAAGTTTACTCTATTGGAACACGAATACCTTGAAATAATAGAAAGTGCTTGTAGCTCGGGTTTTAGATTTTGACAGCGGTTTACTCTCCATGGTTGTTTCAATTTAGTTTCTGAATGTTTCGTTATGAGACTAGGTAACATCATTAGCAGGATTTTCTTCTTCTATTTTCTTAGCTTATAAAGGTCTTGTGATAAGACATTTGTAATCTAAGGAGAAGAGGGACAAGAAAATCCTGCTAATGTTACCTAGTCTGGTAACTAAACGTTCAGAAACTAAATCGAAACAAACTTGGAGAGCAAATCACTGCCATTGAATTTAGGATTCTTCCTGATCATGGCTATCTCAGTAAGCAAGTCAGTAAGCAAGAGTGATGTATTTTGTGTTTCCTGAATCATGAATTCAGTGTATCAATTGTATACTGGTTTGATGTGTAGCAGTTAACTCTTACCAGTTCTAAGCCTAGAAACCAGGAGACTGGGCGTCCTAGTGCTGCCTAAGGCATGAAAACTGGCTAGGTGACCTTGGGCAGTCACTCCCTCTCAGCCCAACCTGCCTCACAAGGTTGTTGTGGAGAAAACAGGAGGAGGAAGGAGTATTAGGTATACTCGGCATCTTGAATTACTTATAAAGTAATAAAGGTGGAATAAAAATGTAATGCATACATACATAAATAACATAAATATCAATTTGCAAATTCCATTGTTATTTGTGGGTACAGCTGCAGTTAAATGACTACAGATGAAGGGCATTATATTGTCCTTTCCTGTTTATTGAACTCCTTCCAAAACGTATTACCCATTGTTTTTAGGTTACAGTGGCAGAAAATTGTTTGCAAATTAATGCGAAAACATTTTTTATTAAACACAAGTCAGCATGAATTTGGAAAATGTAAATTGTGTCAGGCAAAAGAAAATCTCCGCCACCCATCTTGTTTCTCTCATCTCTTTCATCTAATTAAATCCATGTTGATTGATGCAGAAAGGCCATATCCTGTTTGTTTCAGGAACAGCTTCATTAATTGAGTTTCCTGAATTTCCACTGTCCTGAAAATATTTGCTTTTTTTCTGTTCCATAATCAGAGGGAGTCCCTTAGATACCACTAAAATGTTATTTAATGTCAGGATGGTGCTGAAGGCTTGCGTACGCTGAGGTTTTTGAAGGTGATCCACTGAAATTTGTCTTCTACTATAGATGCACAGACTGAGAGTAAAAGATGATGGGTTATAGGGATGGGAGGGAAAATTCCAATAGGAAAAAGGGGCACAGAAAAGTGAGTCCGTATAAGAGAAAACTGTAGAAGACTCGTGTTGGGCTACTCGTAGATGAAGGTCCATTTAGAAAGCTGAAGATGGTGCTTAGAAACTCAATGGCAATATACATGTGGATTGGTTTTCTACTATCACAGCTTCTCCTATTTGAAGAACTATAGTTTAGTAACTGCTTATCAGGTGATGAACCATCTATTTTCCTCCACCACAGAAATTCAGTCCCCAGGATTTATTGGGAGAATGATAATTTAAATACAGTAGGAAAGCAGTATAAATGTAGATCAGAAAAGTGGAGCTAGTAAATGGTGGGCATAACATCTGTAAGGGGTTATTAAGCATCTGTTCTGAATTGGTGGATGGAGGAAGTGTGAGATGAAAGACAGAAAATAAATTCAGTTTATTTCCCTGCACAGGTGAAGAATCACCTCATACTGCAGATATTGCTAACTGCAATTTGGGGGGGCTGGAGAACATTGTACTTCATCAAAATCTAGAGGGCCCCACGTCCTCTGGCCTATTCAACAACAGAGGGATAAGATGAATAAGTACTGCTGAAATTAGCAGAACCTTTTATGAGTACGTGATTGTAATCTTAATGTCATAAGCAGTGCTGAAAACCGTCTGAGGAGATTTTTTTGCAATAATCCTCTCTATGATATGAATGGCTAATGCGTTCGTTCCACCACATTTGAGATGTCCAGTTTAGGTCCCCCGAGCTCTCCAAAAGCACAGATGAATTTGAGATTCTGAAAAGTAGGGCATCTGCTGTAATTAATGAAGTAGAAAACTTTCAGTTTATTAGGAGACCTAGTCAATTTGGGCATTATTTAAATGACCCTGTCGAAGAATAGGACTGAATATTTTGTAATTACAAGCTTTTGTTTTAAATGTTTGGGAGAAAAAGCTGTTCTCCTAATCAGTCAGAGCCACAACTACTGCTATAGGTTCTCTCACCCTACATTTTTCTGCTGGTGTCGTAACCCTGAGTTTTAAAAATAAAAGACATAAGGAGAGTAACCAGAATTCAGGAATGACAGAATATGAGTAAAAATGAAAAATCGGAGCTGATATATCATGTGCTACACCAGTGACATAAAGGACTGTAATTATTCAGTCATATACGTATGCACATTTAAACAGGAATAATGCAGGTAGTTATGAAACAAATAATAACAATCTTGCCATTTGCTAAAATAAAGCATTTAACCCTGTTCCCAGCATTATAAAAATGCAACCCCCTTCTGTGTTTCCTGTTTCTTGCAATAACATTTGTACTTAACATTCCAAAAACATATTTTTCACTCTGTGTTTATTGTTGTTAGTTGAGAAGTCGTGTCCGACCCATCGCGACCCCATGGACAACGTTCCTCCAGGCCTTCCTGTCCTCTACCATCTTCTGGAGTCCATTT
>JAOYMU010000001.1:47954857-47972427 GCA_025802295.1 Psammodynastes pulverulentus
CCAAATGGCTCTTTGAGTGTTTAAGGTTGCAGAAACAGGCGGCCAAGCTAAGTGCCTGAAGGACCTCATCCTGTCACGGAGATGGGGCGGTATAGAAATTGAATTAATAAATAAATTATTAAATAAATTTTGGGTAGATAACTTCCATTATTCATCCATCAGCAAAGATATGACTGTTTCTTAAACATTCAACAAAATAAGTTCCAAGAAAAAAAATGCACTAAATTAGGTACCAATAATTTAGATGTGTCCTAGGTAGCAAATTATCTGTAAAAATGCCCTTTACTAAAATTTCTTTAACCTATTGAAATGAATAATGACTCTGACCTACAAAACACATATGAGAAAGAAACATAGCTTCATTTAAGTGAGGCATTTTCACAGAAACTTTTTAAAGGGACACTGTTATATTTATAGCATACTCAAAACAGATGATCTGATGCAAGATAGTACTATTTCATATTTATAAAAAATGCTAACTAATGTAAAGTGCTGAAATAGCGAACAAGATGCAAAAAAAAATCACTCAGAGGGATGCCAAATTTTCTTCTAATAACAATTCACCTTCAATGCTCACTAAAGGGAAGCTGGGGAAATTCTTTCATCAACCTCATTCCATCAAATAAACATTGGCTGATAGAAAAGCCCCTAAGAATCAGCTTTTGTGTAAATGAAAGAAGTAAAAAGCTGCTATAACTTAAATATTGCTTAACTGCTTACATTTGAGAACTGCAGGACAAGATAAAGCTTTAGCCTATATATTAATTCAGTGTTTAGGTGTTTGCTCTTTATTGTGGATACAATAACATCATTCAGTGGGTATCAACGCTGAATGCATAAGGAAGTTTTGGTATTATGGCAAGTTCATGTTTCCTAACCAGTTGTTTTGCAGTTTATATGTTGCCAAAAGAAATAATTTTGTTAAATTCAAATTACATAATATGTGAATGATGAATGTGATTTTTCCCCCCGTATAATAGGATAAGGCCTGATATATTGAATCCAGTTATAAGCAATGTTGAACTTGGCAGAACAAAAGATTCAGGCTTCAGAGCAGAGACTAATATAATGTCTGAAAACAAAAGTATTCCCATGCATACAACCAAAAACATGGATCCAGTATATATATGACACTTTTGTCCTAATAAAATAGGAACTACAGAAGACACATGAAACTATCCACAACATTTTCAAAGAAATAAAATTCACTAAACAACGACTACCTTTCATGCATATTCTCATCTGCAGAGGAAATGACCAGCAAAGTAGAAACACAGGTCTATTTAAAAACCACCACACTAACCAAGTGTTCCAGTACTAAAGTAACAACTCAACACAAGAGAAGCTATGTAGGAACATTATTCAGATGAGCACAAACACACTGCAGCAACTCAGAAAGCCAGAAAAAAGGAAATAAATTGCCTATACATTTTTCAACAAAATAGATACCCATGCAACTTTATCAAAAAGTGCCTGATGCTAACGTGAGTGGAGGCACGCACATGTATTCACACATGTGTGCCCTGGCCAGCCATGCATACAGCTCATGGCTAAAAAGCCACAGCCCGGTACAGGGCTGTGGCTCATAATCTGAGTTCTCATTTTACCAATCTTAGAAGGATAGAAGGCTGAGTCAACCATGAGCTAGTCAGGATTACACTCCTGGCAGTGGGTAAAATTAGCCTGCAATACTGCATCCTAACCACTGCACAACTGCAACGAGCTATTGCATATAAAGAGAGCAAACTCCATCCCTTCTAGCACTGAATTCTGGTAACAAAATGTCTGCAAACAAATAATAGAGCTCAGAGACCACCAAGAATTCCACAGTTCAACTCCTGAGCAACATATAATCTTATTTATTAGATCCATGATTGATCTGTAAATAGCAGTAGCACTTAGACTTATATAACGCTTCATAGTGCTTTACAGCCCTGTCTAAGTGGTTTACAGAGTCAGTATATACTAACAATCCGCTAACAATCTGGATCCTCATTTTACCAACTTCAGAAGGATGGAAGTCTGAGTCAATCTTGAGCCAATGAGACTTGAGCTCCTGGAGTGAGCAGTGAGTTAGCCTGCAGTACTGCATTCTAACCACTGTGCCACCGTAACTCTTCCTATGAAAGGCACTTCCTTCCTATAGATAAAGGAACTATGCAGTTCCTACCTCAGTTATTTCCTGGAAAGATTTCTGAATAACCCTTGAGTCCCTTTGGAAGAATTCTACAGATGTTGTGGTAAACTTTCCCACTAAATAAGGAACCAAAGAGTTTGGAGCTAGATGATATAAAATATATATTATTGGTATACATAACTACAATGATCTCTGGCCTCCTTGCCAAAGGAATGTAAAAGAGTCCTAAAGCACCAAAGGTTATAAGTTATATATCTTTGAAAAATGATACACAAGGAATACAAAAGTAATGTAAATTATAACATGAACTTTACAGCTGGAATGCAGAATCAGATAGGAACATGTAGGGACTTGAATACTGAATTCTACTTTTCTAAAGAAACCTCAAGCTTGCCCTTTTTGCTGGTACTAGTACCTTCTAACATAAACAATGTCCTTTACTGTGTCCATGTATTGACTCTTTTCACACCTGGTTTCTATTATCTGTCTCCTTCCAGCTACAGTAATCAGGCAGTTTCGATTCATGTGCCACTTCTGCTGCACAGTTCACAATTCCTCATAGCAATAATGTCTATAAGGATCAATATGTTACATATTTACTACCCAGGATATCCATTTTTCAGTATGCTTCCCTTTTTCAGGGAAAGGTAACAAAAATAGACATCTAAACCAAAATATATAAAAAATACAGATCTTAAGCTGGTTCAAATCCAAGAATGAATAAAGCTAGGCGAAAGAGTTTGAAAGTATTCACCATTCAATATTTATATCTATATAACTTTCATGCGGGGACACCTTTTGATATACAAGACTATACCTTCATATTTTCTGATGAAGTGAATGAAGCATACTTCTTTCAAAAGAAATTCTACAATTGGTGTACTGCCATGGAGAAAGCAATACTCATATTGGAAGCCAAACTACCTTTGAGACCACAAGCAGAATATCCCCAACTGATCCTTTTGGATATATTGAACAATACTGGTAATATTTCATTCTTGATTTCCAAACAACCTGTTTACAGACTACAGTTAATCTCTTAAATTGAGTCCAGTAGCTCAGAGGTAGCCTATACAGCATGTTCAGCAGGTATTAAGACAGGTATTGCATCATTTAGACATCCAACAATCAGGAAACTGTATTGTGTACCTTTAATGTGCTCCAGGCTATCTTCAGGAGTGCAAAGCACCATACAGAGATAATTATAACTACTATTTGTTAAATATATAACTTACAGATGTTCATATAGAGTCAGAACCAAAAAGAATCACAAAAGATATCCAGGCTCTAAATTGTTAAGAACATGAAAGACTAACAACCAACATTTTGAGTTGAGTCTAAAAAGTAATCTATATAGATCTTGCAGTATTACACTAATAAGATCACAGTAGTGTATGCTTAAATTAGCCACATAATTCAATTACATTTCATCAAATGAAGCTTCCAAAGACTCTTCTTTAGATTACTGGTTACTGGAGATTACTGGAGTAATTAGCAGTAACATTCTCATTCAGAATTAACTCCTGGAATAAATATCTGACCTGGCATTAAAACAATGGGTGCGTTAGGCTAGATAGTACTACTTCTACTTCATGGTAGTACTTCATGGATACTTCATGGTAGTACTTCATGGATAGTACTACCCATGAAGAAGCGAGGGAAAATAGTGTGGTTGATTCAGATTATGTTGGCTTTCTGATTAACTGTTATCAAAGGGAGATATTCATGTCAACCTGAGTCTAATCAAGAGGCCTCCTTCTGGGGCATTATTAGAGAATGTTGATGGCCCTTTTGAATTTCAAGATCTTCAGGCTACAGCTATTATGTGCAATAGGTTTATGACAATTGAATTTTCTGAAGCATAACTGGGTAAATTTTGCTCTTCCTTCAAAAAAAACACATTCTCATTGCACTGATTATATCTCTCTGCATCCATTATGTACAATACAGGGTGCACTGATGGTTCAATATGATTGATTATCTTCAATAAAGTGTTTATGAGACAAGGAGAATTAGTGCAGTCAAATAGTATGATTCCATAATACATGATGTGCACATAACAGCTATAATGCACACCAAGAAGTATAAAACCTTCTACTGACTTAATTTTTTTTAAAAAACAGCCCATAATTTATTTTTTTAATTTTGCTCCAGGGAAATTTTGGCATTCCTCCCCCCCTTTAATGTTTTATTAAATATTTTATTAATGCTTAATAATGCAATACTTTTGTGTAAATTGCTTTATGAGATTAATCAAAAGTACAGTATGCATAGCCTACGGTAATTTGTTGTGGGCTGACATAGCAATAAAAATACCATTTCTCATATTGATGTTGCAAAGTTGCCATCAATGCTGATACTGCTTCATATTCTTCTATGAAGTGTTGAGAATACTGAACTAAAATGGGGAGATCCCCATTAGGTATATATACTTTATACTGGATCAGTTACAATCTCCAGTCTAGGGGGGAATTCTTACTTCAGAGTTATTGTGAAGTTTTTTTTAAAAAAAGGAATAGAAGAATGCACATCATCTTGATCTCCTGTATAATGAACAATAGGAAGAACAGGACACCAGCGAGTTGCATTTGAAACACATACACATGATCTTCGCCACAGCAATAGCGCCTCCTAGCTTGAATTGGTGCAAACTTTTTGCTAGCACCCTGGAATCTAAGACTGGTGCATGCATAAATCGAAATTATGTGGAAAATCTGTGGCTAAATATAAATACTAGATTTATTTATCATTATGTCCAAATTAGAATTTCTGGCTATATGCCTTTAAGCAAGCAAAGAATAAGAAGGCAAAAACATATTTCGCATTGTATTCTGGTTTATTAGTTGGGAATTTTAGTTCAGATACAACCGTAAACAAAAAAAAAATTGCAAAGATCCTAGGTTATTTTAATTGCTCCCAGGCCCATAAAAAGTCAATGGAGGCAATGAATGCTATTTGTAAGTAATAAGCCAGAATTCAAAGCAATTTCACTTTTAAGTGTGAAATAGATACACTGTTTATCCAGATATCTATGTTTTCTGGCTAAAATGAGTTTACATCGTATGATTAATTAAAAATGAGCTCCTTTATAAACCCCACTCATCTGATCAATATAGCCTGGATCATCATTAAATTTTAAGTGATCAGGAAGTTTCCAACAAATAATACTGCATGTGAATATATTCGCACAATAATTACCCCTAAAGGTACTGGGTAAAATATGTCTGCCCTCAAAATAATGAAATCTGCAGTATATTATGCTGCACTGAATACATATGATGCGTTATCTGGTCAGGTAAAAGCAATTCCCCTATGAATGGATTACTTCTAAAGTACTGCTTGGGAGAAAAATATTAATGAAAGGTATCTGAAAGATAAGGTGAATAAAGAAATGGAAATAAAGTAGATCAGTGCATGACTATAAAACTCAAGTAGTTAACAATGCATTAGACTGCTTTTCATTAATCAAAGCCTCAAGAACCAGAAACATGTACTATTTAATTCTCAATTATTTAATTATTATTAAAAGGTTAGTAATTTTTTTTAATATAATTCACTCTTTAACTTTACAGGAAATTCAGATTCTGTGTCATGAATCAGAAGTCCTTTTTATTTTCATAGTTCTCAAGTAGAGTCATGTCAGTACACATTTTATACTCTACCTCCTGCTCTAGTTGTTATTCGGGTTTTTATTTGACAGTAACATTTTTACAACACAGCTTGGTGACAGACAGGATGCAGCCTCTCAGATGACAATATGGGTAAGAGTGCCAAATGTCCTAAATAGAATTGCCACTTTCTTTTTCAGCATCTTGGATAGGACATAATTTATATCAATCATCTCATTCTGTTTCCAATCACCCAAAAAAAAATGGCAAACATTTCTTAATCAACCAAAATATTCAGTTTGTGCAGTCTCTGTACCTACATTGCAAAAGTTCCTTGCAATAAATATATCTAGAAGTCATCTCTGAGCTCTCAAAATATGCAAGTAGATGATGGAAACAGCAGAACTGAGGGAAATGCATGTAAATAGCAAAGTAAAGTGACATTTTCAAATAGCAGAAAATTAATTATCAGTTAATGGCATCACTGAAAAAAGGTGGGGACTCATTACTGTAAGAATACAAAGAACAACAACAACAACAAAGAAACCACCACCATTTATTACTGCTTGGTAATAAATTAATCTTCCTGAGAATTTGTTTTACAGAAAATAATTTCATCATGGGTCTGCCATTCTCAATAGACAAGATGCATTACCTACTGTTTGGAAACAAACAGTAACAAAATAAATGCAGTGCCTATTTTATTTTCTAGTCAAGGTTGGTTATTGATGCGAATTTCTCTTTTTTGGTCTTCAACATTTATTAAATACCCTTGTCCATAACCACTTTAAGCTAACGCTTAACATTAGAAAGAACTATATTACATGTTGTACCATACTAATTAAATGATATTCCACAATTTCAAAATTTAAGAAACTCCGACAGAACACTGTATAGCATTAAGGCGTAAATAAATAAAAAGAGGCAGAAAGTGTATAGACTTTCTCTCTAATTTAGCTATCGTATACATACCTGAGCAGTCTACAAAAACTTCTTCCGTAGCTGAGCCTCTGACTAGCTGCAGCCACACTGGGTGGGAATGGAGGACGTGATGGGAAGTAAGCTAACGCTGCGGAGAATATCACAGCCACAATGCCAAATTCTATGGGGACACAATTAAAGAAACCAGAGGGGGAAAAAATGGATTATAATAAAATATACATACATTGCCCAAAAATGTTGCCAACCTGTTTTAAAATGCTATGAGATTGGGAACAACAGAGAATAGGATATGGAAAGCAGCTAACTAGATCCATGGAATGATCATACAAATATTGTCTGATTGCAATCCCCATTCAGTGAACAATAGCAATAGCACTTAGATTTATATGCCACTTTATAGTGCTTTACAGCCCTCACTAAGTGATTTACAGACTCAGCATATTGCCCCCAACAATCTGGCCCTCATTTTACCCACCTCGGAAGGATAGAAGGCTGAGTCAACCTTGAACCTGGTGAGATTTGAACTGCCAAATTGCAGGCAGTCAGCAGAAGTAGCCTGCTGAGCCATCTACAATCATTGTAGGTCTCATCATCTATCCTTTCAATAAACAATAGCAGTAACTGGGCATTCATCGCAGAAATGGAATAAAATGGCAAAGATACACACTGAAGATAAGTACATAAATTTTAGTTTAACAGCGTCAATATATATGTTAAGAATTAATAGCAAACTAAAGCTATAAATTCAAATAACAGAAAATTAATAATAAGTTAATGGCGTAATTGAAGAAAGCAACAAGGGACTGAAATGAATGAGGAAATAAAAACACTTTAAAGGAAAGGAAATATAAGAGACTTACATGAGTTTTTCCTAAAAGAAAACTGCAGTTATGCTATGCAAACCAACACTGAGATATACTTTTGTCAAACTATTGAATGTAAGGAAAGTTAAGCTGCAATGAGATTGTCATACTCTAATTGCAAATGAAAGGGGTGAGCAACATAAATCAGTCAGCAGAAATAAGCAGTACAGTAAATTTTTTGATTGGTCAAATATTTGGTTTAGCAGACTTAAAATGCAAAGACAAAATCTGCTAGATATGTTGTACAAAAATAAAATATACAATTCTTAAAATCCTACTCCCATTTTATGAATGCATAGAATATGTAAAATGCACAAAACCCCATTTGGATTTAACAGACATTCTGCCTTAACAGAACCACTTCCATCACTATTAGGTATTTAATCTCTGTTAAATTAAAAATCTATTGGATGTGTAAAGAAAATGAACTTTTGAAGACGAACAAATAATAAAATAAACATCCACATAGAATTCAAACAGATAATCAGTATACTGGAATACATCACTGTGCATATAATTTGATTTTCTAAATAGAATGGTACAAACCATCTGGATGCTTCAGAGAAATGTTTAAGCCTCCAGATGTTCTTGAATTCAACTTCCATTGACCATGCTGTGCTGGGAACTGTAGTTCGGCAATATCTGGAAGGCTACTTCACTCTTGCTTAAAATGAAATCTATGTAACAGAAAACCAACTACAAAAATATGTCTCTTTTCTTTAATGTAACCAGGAATGGAAGCTATATCGACCTGTTTATTTTAGAGAAGACTTGAAGCCTTCACACATCTTCCATGAGATCTCCAATGAAGCTTATGTAACCCAAAACTCTAACCCAAACTTCAAATCCTGTTTTTATCTATGTTTACACCCATCAGAAGCATTTACACTGCAAATTAATAACTGGACCTTTACACTCGAAGAACATTTAAGTGGAGTACCTACAATAGGGGCTATAAACGTAAGCCTATATGGTATGTATTCATTCAATAAATAATCTGCAAAAAAATCCCTACATGCCATGCCATGTTTTGTAGCCATGCTGCTTCTGTGCTATGCATACTTCTGCCCTTCAAAGCAACTTAACTGCTAGTAACATCGGACAGTATAATTTATACTCAGAACAAATTCTGTTTGTAAATGCCACAGGGTGGTGGCCGAAACAGGGCTACTGAGAGATCAGATACTGGTATCAGCACTTTCTTCTCTAACATAAAAACAACTAGCGCAGTGATATTTGATGACGCTCAAAGGGACAGAATGTGATGGTGGGGAAGGCTGAGAGGTAAACAGAATGGAATATCCTGGAGAAGAATATGGTAAGTTGGCTGGCACACCGAACACATTCACTTGTTGTTAGATAGGTATGATAGCCTCAAATCCCTTCTAAAATGAGCAACATTTATTCTGAATTGATATTTCAAATTTGACTAAACCAGTCTGTTGAATTTTGTTTTGGACAATCAATGTGTCTGGTTAAAAACAATACCAAGTAATATTAGGGTACCAAATTGTAAAAGTACTTTCATATCCTATTAGCTTTTGTTTTAAAGTAATTAGTTACTATGGATTTACAGAATCAGATGAGACAAAATATACATAAAGTTGAAATAACTTTAGTAAGAACCTTACACTGATTTTAGAATATAAAGACACCCACAGAATTTAATACAAGGGCTGTATTTTATTGATGTCTGAAAAGCAGAACTGGCAGTGAAATATCAAGAAAGAATAGGAGTGTCAGTTCTATTTTAACACAGCCACATACTAGTGGAAAAATGTTTGACAAGTGAATTGAATAGGTAGGGTTGGTCACATTCAAGAAGATAACATTTATAGCTAGGGTTTGGTATTTTAATATAAAAAGCAAGCAATTCCATTATCTCTATTCTTGTAGCAAGAGGCATTTTTTGCCAGATAAATCACTAGAGGGCAGTAGCAAACCCGTAACAGATATACATAGTGCAGTAAAGTATAAAATTATTTATTAGTTACCTGCAAACAATACAGCCTCAATGCGGTCTTTTATGTACTCAGGACTATTTCCAAACTCAGGTGGAACTGTTGATGTGCTATTTGGCCCTGGAACTACCAAAGGTCCTACTAAAAACGCACATGCTCCACCGAGGTAACTGATCAAGGATGCAATAGCTGTGGCAGTGGCACGTTCATCTGGTGAAAACCACGTAGTAGAAAGAAGTGGAGAAGCACTTGTTACAGTTGGGCCTGCCAATCCATTTAACAGCTGTCCTCCGTGTATTAGCCTGGACACAAAGCAAAAGAGAGAGACATACAGACTGAATTGCCACACACAAACTCCTAACAGTGTTATAAAAATCTATAGGAAAACAGTTCCATTGACATCTTTATGCTGGGTTTAAATGAAGATTTGACATATGAGCTTCAAAGGGTGGTTTCAAAAATTGGCACGAAGACAAGCATTAAAGTCAGCAGCTTTTTCAGGAAGTATATGACATCATTTTACTGATGTACGCACTAACCATTAAAATAAAGCGTCCTCTTCTTCCTCCTTTGTATTATTAATCTTGTTAGGATTTTATGCGAGGATCCAGAATTTTCAATATTTGCTGTCAAGTGAATCATATTACCTCTCCCCCACCAAAGTACAGACTAGTATTCAGTAATTATATATCAGAGAAACCTATTAATTAAGAAATAGTCTCAAAAACTGCCATTCACGTTGGGGTAATAGAAAGAACACGGGTACTATATTGTATATTTGAATAACAATGTCTACATCTGATGAATATGTGAGGCATATTCATTTTTTATGCATGTGTTAACTTTAATTTTCACTTACATTGTACATTAAACAAATGACAATTGAATTATGTAAAGCCAAAACATTGTATATAGACTTTAAGACTTTGATGAAAACAAAGTCAACAGCAAGTGCTAGTGCAGAACACTGAAAACCATCAGTTTTCTTTATTTTTTTGCAATATTAGTAATAATGTTACAAAGCACATTTTTGCAACATACACGAAATGAGCCTTAAAGGGGGGGAAGGGAAGGAAAATTACATCACGCTCTTGTTTTCAAAAATAAAAAAGAAAAGCAATCAATAAATAATAAAAAGAATTAAAGAAATTTGCAAATCTTCCAGACCAAGAAACCTCGAACCAATTAAATAGACTAAATTATGTAATTGCTTAGTCTCCTAATCATCATGTTGGGGTCTGAATTCAGTAATATGCTCTTTCTCTATTACTCTGTCTCTTTCTCTTTCCCTGTCCCTGTCTCTCTGTCTCTCTTTCTCTCTCTCTCTTCCCTGGTTGAAGATACTCCATTGCCCGAAGCAGAACTAAGGGGAACTAAGCGGACAGGAAAAACAACAACTGAAGCATCTAAAGTGGAAGTTCTGTTGCTTTTGACATACAGCTCTCTTCATATCTCCAAGTATTCTTGCTGTGCATGTGCACACAGACACAGTGATACAAACAATCCCAGCACTATTTAATTTAAACCAGTACAAAAAGTCCTCGATTTATGACAATTAAGCCCAAAATTTATTATTAAGTGAGATAGCTGCTAAGTGAGTTTTGCCCCATGTTTTGCACTTTCTTGCCATAGCTGTTAAGTGAATCGCTGCAGTTATTAAGCTAGCAACATGGCTGTTAAGTGAATCTGGCTTCCCTATTGACTTTGCTTGTCAGAAGGTTACAAAAGGGGATTACATGGCCCTGGGACACTGCAACTGTGATAGATATGAACCAGTTGCCAAGCGGCCAAATTTTGATCACATGACCATGGGGATGCTGCAAACGGTCATAAGTGTGAAAAAAGGTCATCATTTTTTCAGTGCTGTTGTAACTTTGAACAGTCAGTAAACAAATTGGTTGCTGTTTTGCATACAGCAATACTGCAAACACGGGTTCTTCCAATTTCATAAAGGTTCTGAATTTTTTTTTTCAAGAACTTTATGTGATAAGATTCCAAATAATTTGAGTAGGAATTGGTTCTAAAAAGTAGTAGTTCTAGTAAAATCTTGGACTGTTCTGGGATTGCTGAATACAACAGAGAAAAATCTCTTGGCTTTGGCTTTTCAGTTCATACCTAGAAGTTGCATCGTAAGAGACCCCAGATCAGGTGGCCTTAAAAGGAAATAATAAATACTTAAATTATTGCTGCATGTGATGGTATCAGTTATGCAGGATGGCAATACATGTGCTTTTTACATGAGAACTGAATGACTGCTTTGCCTGTTTTCCTTGAGCGACAGAATATAGTATTAATAGGTTCTTAGTGTCACTGCATGTCAGTGTTGGTTTTTAGTGTCAGTTCTTGACAATCCTGTTGCATGAAATTTAGTTTATTATTTGGCACTATTGATACTAAATTTTGCAATTATCTATTCTTCAGCACTTTAAACCTTGGTTTTCTGATGTTCCTTTTCTGAGTAATGTTTACTCAGAAAACCTACCAAGAGTAGGTACTCTTGGTAACTTCAGTCTGCAGTATCTCATTGAACTCTTATCTGCTATAGCCCTGTTATTCATTTATCAATTAAAGATGGGAGTCCATTTATACCAGTAACCTCAAGTAAGGAACAAATAATGCTGGGGATTGGATAAGTTTAGCACAGAGTAGAAGAGATTCAATTTATAGCTATTTCTTTTCCAGGTTCTTTCCATAAACAGAGAATGTTGCATTATACCTACCATTAGACCTCTCCATTTCCTATTTTTATTGCTTTTTATGCATTCCAAATGTTTCATATTTGTGGGATAGACACTGTGAAATACTCTCTAGATTAAAATCTCTCTACCATGCATTTGAATCAATTTCACTGATTTGTGAACTCTGAATTAAAGTGCTTTCCGCTTGGGGGTAAGATCACTTACCTTATCTTCTTAGAGACAAAATGAAAGAAGATATTCAAAATATAGTTTTACACACATAGCAATCTATTACTAATGGGAGAGCCAAATTTGCCATGGCTAATATAGCTGACAGAAATATGAATCCAACAGGACCTCTACACATTTTGCCATCTGCGCCTTATGTTCACTGTAGCTGATTTCAACCTGAAAAGGCTATCGTAAGTTTTTCATATAGTCCATCACTCACTCCAAAAACTGCTTTATGATTAGAAATATTCCTCCTCCCCTTGTTTATGTTGTCCAGAAGGAGCAAAAAGCGACTGCGTTTTTCTTCAGATCTCACGCTGCAATTTAAGTTTGAGTCAGTAATGTTAAATTCCTTTTACAGCATATGAAAGACGAAGATTGAAAGATAATTTTGTTCTCTATCTGCCCCAAAAGGGGGGAAAAAGGCATTTTAAAATATGGTCAAACTAAGAGTAGCATTTTGATCAATTCCTGTACCCTGGGCTCTGCTCTTAGGTTTGTATGTGATTTTTCCAATTTTCATTTAATTATTTTTAGATCTCAAGAAATGTGGGGAGTAGTGAGAGTTCAAGACTGGGGTTTTCATAATATGCTTGAGGGCAAAATCAGGGAAGAAAATATGAGGCCGTTTCAACAGTTATGAAATAATCAATTATTTAACCTTTCCCTTGAGACAGAGGCTCTTATTTTATTTTAGTAAGTTTAGTATTCATACCAAAGCCCTTTATTTAGCATCCATTTTGCATTAACTTTACTTTTAGCTATTAAACTGGAAAAGCAAGATTATCTTCAAAGAGCTGAAGTGAACTGTGTATGAATACATCACATCCTTTGAGCTACATAAATCATTGTTGTATTTCAACAAGTCCAAAGTCAATTTGACAAGAGGCATGGGGTGGAGGCTAGGTAGTAATTACACACTGTTTGTGCTAATATTTACCTGTTAGCAATGCAGGGTTTTTTATGTGCTGGCCTCTTAAAGGCAAGATAAAACATCTACTTATTTGTCTTTGGAACAGAAAGGGAAGAAAAATGGCTGAATCAGCACATTTTTTTAGTTTAAAAATCTAATAAAAATATTATACCAGATTGTTCAGGATGAGTAGATTATATTTGCTTTCTAAAATACATGATGTTGTTGAAAGATTGTTTTTTTAAAACTGTAACACATGCACTGTAACACAAACACTCAGACACAGCTTGCTCACTCATAATAGCCACATGGTAATTCCAGAATATTAGATTATTTATTAATAATCAATAATTATTATTAATTATTGCAAGACCTTTGAGTTGTTCAGAAATGAAGGAATGCAGAAGAGGTCTTTGAGCTCAACTCCTTTGTGCATTTCAGAAAATAAATGAAACTAACATTCATTGTATTCCCTCCCCTCCCCTCCCCCTCGAGAATTATAAACCAAATGTTTAATTGTAGCTCACTACTTGGGGACAAAATCCCCAAATTTGCCCTGCAAAGGATTCAAATTTACCCTGCAGAGAAAATGTTTTCCATTGCATAATGAACAAACTGTGGTTTTAAAATGCTGGCTTGGCACTACATTAAATTCAGCTGATGTTTTTATTTGTTGTTTTGATTTAGGCACCGCTTGTCTCCAGTTTGACTCTGGGTGGCCCAGGGTATAATATAAAAAGAGAAAAATGAATATACAATCATATAGAAAATATTAAACAGGATGGCATATCCAGTCAACCACACCAAAATATATCACACAGTCAGCAAGGGGCTCTAACCACCCTAGCTGGGGAGAAGAATCAGATATTTTAACCTATCTGCTACGCCATTGGGATGGAGTCCCCCTGCATCTCAGGGAGAACTTCATCCCAGAGGTCAGGCATCACGAAAGAGAAGGCTGGCTTTCTGAATCCCCAAAAATGACACTGTTTAATTGAAGCAGTGGTGGGATTCAATTTTTTTTACTGCTGGTTCTGTGGGCGTGGCTCGGTGGGCATGTTGTGGCTTGGTGGGTGTGGCTTGGTGGGCGTGGCAAGGGAAGGATACTGTAAAATCTCCATTCTCTCCCCACTCCTGGGGGAAGGTTACTGCAAAATCCCATTCCCTCCTCACCCCACTAACCTGCTTTCCATCTCTGTTCTCCTGTGCAGGGCAACAAAAGAAGACCCAGCTGATCAGCTGGGATTTAGGAGGCAGAGAATGGATGGGGGCGGGACCAGTCAGAGGTGGTATCTGTCTCTGAACTACTCAAAATTTCCGCTACCGGTTCTCCAAAACCGGTCAGAACCTGCTGAATACCACCTCTGAATTGAAGGGACCTGAATTGAAGTTCCTTTAGCTATTTTCAATTCTGTATGAACAAAGAAGACTCCAGGAATAGAATCTATACCAGTCAAAAATCCTTTTTTTTCCCTTAGTGTTTTATATTGCTATTAGTTAGGTTTATTTCCTGTCTCAAGGCTAATGGAAAATAATCCTCCTCCCATTTCTCCCCACAGCAACAACCCTGTAAGGTAAATTGGATTCATTGGCCCAATGTCACTCAATGTATTTCGATGACTCAGGTGGACTTGATCCTGGCTGTCTCCATTGTTAATCCAACCCTTTAATCATCATACTAGACTGGAATAAAACCCAAAGAAGTAGAAAAACTAGAACTAAATTTGAAAAAAAAAACCTTAAAACAAAACTTTGCAAAACATGATTTACTAAAAGAAGAGACAATTCTGCCATTATATTTTTCGGGTTAGGGTTAGGTTTATATTTACTCCTTTTTGCAAAGTGAAAAGACTTTTACGCAGAGGCAATATGACTTGAATGAGGAACTACTCTTAAACTGGAGAGAGAGAGAGACAGAGAGACAGACAGAGACAGAGACAGAGAAGGAGGCACAGCCTATTTCAGTTCAGAAAGGTTTTGATGTTGAACATGAATAACTTGGCTCAAATGCATTTGGCCATCCTTAAAGTTGTTATTTTACTGAAAACTTTAAGGAGTTCAAAATGCAGGGGGGCTTTCAATTGTGAAAATCTTGCTATTTAGAATCCATTTGACTGATAAGTTGTCAAGCAAGAGCCAAAGATTTGCAATAAAGCAAATTCTGCCGTAACAGGCCAATTCCATGGCATTTCTGTCAACATTTTGACAGTGAAAAGGCAACAGCATAATGATACAGCAAGACCTCTGGCAACACAATGACAAATTTTCTCAGACTTTCACATCATAATACTGTGTTATTGCAGTCTGTCAACCTCTTGAAAATGTTTCTTTGGTCAAAGTTGCATCTAAGTTCAAAAGACACTGGCACAGGGAATCAGAGTTAGGAAGCAACATTGAGATAACCGGGGGTGGGTGGGGGGAGGCCATCCAAACATTTTCCAAAACAAAACAAATGAACAGTAAACAATTATTTTAAAGATGCACAAAGGAGCTTTTAAATGACTTAATGGGTAACTTTTATTTAATATGAACCAACAATACATATAAATATCAAGAAGTGTTTGGTAAACAGCCACTTGTCTGGTCACCAGACAAGAAGTTACTAGATGTTGGAACACAGGGAGCTCTTTTGTAAATTGCTAACATCGACTGCATTTACTTGAAAGAAAAACAACTCTGAATTTAGGAGGATTTCCCCAAAAAAGAAGAGTAGTAAGATAATCCTGACACAAATACTGTGTAAAGCCATTTCCCCACTTTGCCAACTCCAGCAAAATAACAACCTTAGAAATTCTCTGTTCCTATGCAATAAATGTATGCATGGGATATTTGTGTATCCTTGTGTGCAAATAAACTAATATATGTATCTGCCAAACACATATTCCCCAAAAGGTAAATTTTATTACAGTGACATCTCGGTATTCAACTGCTTCAAAACTCATCAAATTGGTACTTGACTCATTTTCATTTGAAATGTCCCAGTACTCGTTGTTTGTTTGGTACTTTTTTTAAATTGTCCTTTTTATTAATTTATAATATAAAATACAAAAATACAAAACAAATAATAGGAAAAATAGGGGAGGGAAAAGGGAATGGAAGAGCGTAGAAAAGAAGGGAAAAAGAAAGAAAATGCATTTGTTTGGTAGTTGGTGTGCTGCAATAGGAAGAGGGAGATGGCTGTGGAGAATGGACAGGAAGCTGGTCATGCTGAGAATGTTGCTGCAAAAGGAAACAGTGGATAGCCACAGAGGGCAGACAGGAAGTGACCTATGCTGGGATAGGAAAAGGGATAGACAGAAAGTTCTTCCCAGCTGAAAGAAAAGGTCATATGGTGATTCACGTGATTTGTTTGGTCTCATTATTGTTAGTACTTGTTGCACTTCCTGGAACCAATTAACAACAAGTATCAAGATACTATTATAATTGAATTAACGTGGGTGTGTCTGTTTGTGTGTGTGTGTGCCTTTGAGTCAGTTTTCTTGTCAAATTTCAGAAGTGGTTCTTCCTAGGGTTGAGAGAAAAGGACTGGCTCAAGTTCACACAGCTAGATTCGTGCCTAAGAGGACTTGAACTCAGTCTCCCACTTTCTACCCTGATGCCTCAACCAGTATAACAAAGCCCATGAATTAACTATTAATTCATATTAATTGCTTGACAAGTAAGAGACCCTATATGCAGACATAATTGACCACCACATGCATATGGCAAGAATTCGTTCTTATATTTAACGACATTGAGGCATATACTGTATATATATATCTATTTCCTTCTAAGGGGAAACAGGGAAAGAAAAGTTAAAGAAATTGATCAATGTGAGGTGGGGAAAAGGTAACTATATTATAGAGGTAGAAAAAAGAAAAGAAAAGCCTCATGTTGGTCTTACAACAGGATGAAGTTCACAGGCAACCCAGCTTGTTTGTTGCAGTAGCTAATCTTCAGGCATATCCTCCAGGGTATCCCCACTTTGCACTAGTAATCTCTGCAAGGGATGTGTAGTCTTTCCCATTTAATTCCAAAAAGTGCTTCAGAGCATGCAGGAACATGACACACAGCAACAGTCCAAAACACTTTGAAGCACTTCCAGCATTTTCCCAAGATTGTACACGACTGCCTCTTTGTAGCAAGGATCCTGGGAGAAGGTATTGCTATTTTAAAAACAGAGCAATAGCACTTTAGATTTATATACCGCTTATCAGTGCTTTTTACAGCTCTCTCTAAGCGGTTCACAGAGTCAGAG
>JAOYMU010000001.1:48015221-48025847 GCA_025802295.1 Psammodynastes pulverulentus
TGCAACTGCTCTGTCTGAACTAGGAAGCAGAAGAGTTAACCCATTCCTGGATGTCATCGCCACTCAACAGGAGAATGCTTTGCTTATGCTTGCAGCTCCCTGGAAAGGATGAGTGATGTACTATAGTTAAATGACCTACCCTTGAAAATGCTTCCCTGATCATGCTGACAGGATGAAATTAGCTTGTGCTTATATCACTGTGTTGGGTTTCCAGGTTAAGCTTCAGAGCGATCTAAAGGGATGAGGGTGAAAAGAGAAGATTAAATCCCAGATGGGGTGGGATCCCACTCAATTGGTGAGGTGTTGCAATGAGTTGAGTTCTGGGCAATCAGAAGAATTCTGGTTTTTTGTGTAGAGGTTGATATCAACAATTAGATTGTAATTGTTCTTCCTGGATACCATGTCATAAAAGAAGCTTTTGGCTTATTGTTTCTTTATTTTCACAATAGAGTTCGTCCTCCTTTAGCCTCTGTCTCATTTAGCAACCATTCACATTTATGACAGTGATGAAAAAGTAACTTTGCAACCAGTCCTTCCATTTATGATTTCTGCAGGTCTATAAAGCAAAGGAGAGCTGAAATAAGATCCTAAGTACAATCGTGTTTTCACTTAGCAACCTTTTCACTTAACAACTGAATTACTGGTCCCAATTGTGATTGTTAAACGAGGACTATCTATATTTACAGCTTGCCCCAATCCTAACGAATCATTTGGCAAATAAAGGGCCTACATAAACAATGGAAATCAATAGTTAAAAAACAAAGACATCAAAGGTTTAACCTAAAGGTCAACTGACTAGTGGAGCAGTGTTGTTTTGGCCCTACAATGCAAATATTTTGAAAAATACAAGTATTTTTAAATATTTGTAAAGTAAGGACAAGCCATATTTCTAGGGAACAAAAAAGGAGGGAAAGTGCTTACCATAAAATAAAGACCAGCACTGAGATGACATTGCCTGGACAGAATCCCACAAATCTCTCAAAATAATAAAAAGTTAACATTTAGCATTTTAATTATTAATTTTGGGAGAAAAAAGGATACTCAAAGCGGTAAAAGGAAAGAGAATCATTTGCTATAACAGGCTTACTTGTCCCAGTTCAGAGGAATATAATAGCCCAGATTTTAGTAAAGATCCACCACAGCAGCTGCCACAAGTGGTTATTGGTTCTCCATCTCTACCTAAAGCTAACTAGGCTGTGTTCCAACCTGAAACTCAGAAGACAATTGGTCTTCATTTCCTGAAGGGGGAGTACGGTAGGAAAAAGCACTGTGGTTTGTTGTATTTCCTGCAACATACATCATTTGTAGTGGGTGATGCAGTTTTGATTGCACTAGGGCAGTGATGGCTAACCGTTTTGGCATCAGGTGTCCAAAGCGCGCATCCATCCCCAAATTGCAATGCATCCCCCACGCATGTGCCTCACCCCCACACATGCTCATGTGTCTCCCACGTATGTACATGTGTCCCCAGTGCATGTGCCCCCGTGTGTGTCCCCCTTGCATGTGCCCTACCCCTGCACATGCGCCTCACATCCTGCACATGCGCCCTATCCTCTGCACATGCGCGGCAGAGACCCCAAGACCAGCTGGCTGGTGGGAGGCATGCACACATGCGTGGTGGAGCTGAGCTGGGGCGACGGCTCGTGTGCCCACAGAGAGGGCTCTGCGTGCCACCTGTGGCATGCGTGCCACAGGTTCGCCATCATGGCACTAGGGGTTTCATCAAAGAATAAACCTGGGGTCATTCTGATTCCCACTTTTATCATCCATTCTGGTAGTGCACTGGAGGAATGGGGAGGGCTTGGCATCTGCCAAAAAGATGACCTGGATTCTCTTTTTTGCCATTAGTGTTGAGAACAACAAGCAGAGGGTTTGGGGCTTTTTTGTACCGGTAAGAAAGAGGATTTCTTCTCATGGGCATCTCTTTCTGTGGCAAAAGATCCATGCTCTTTTATGGTTCCTAGAACCCCTTTCCAGAGACCTAGAATTTCAGTCCAGATATATTTGCACATGATGAACCTTGGTAGAAAAGTCTACAAAAGCAAAAGGAGCAAAAGGACAGCTGTGCAGCGGTTAAGGACAGTTTAACTAGGAATTATTGCATTTCACTGGGAGACAGTGCTAGAACAGCTGCTGGATCATGGAAGGCTACCTCTGTACTTTATTACCATGAAATGGATGGGTGTCAGGAAGCATGATAGAATTCTAATAAGTAAAATAGAAGTTAGAATCTAATATGTCAAACACAAAATGCCAAACACTGTCATTTTTAATCTATAAAAATCTCCTGGAAACTTGTTCTCTTTTATTATCATGAAATATTTAAACACACACACACACACACACACACACACACACCCCTTTTCTTTAATCTCAGGTCAAGGTCACCACAATAGTATGCCCAATAACAACTAGTTAATCCATTCACAAAGGCAGCCTGCCAGGAGTTGTAGCTGTGTCTGCAATTGTTGTTCACCACCGGATCCTTTGTCTAATTTTGCTTTCTATGCATTGAGCTTATTGCTTGGTTACTGACAAATTTCTCCTTTGCAAGGCTGAAACACAACATTTGGCAGAGAATACAGCTCCTGTGAAACCCCCACTCCTTTAGACATGGAGCAGAGGGTGACGCTAAGAGCTAAGTCTCACTCCTGCCTTTTCGGGTTTTAGGAATATCATGCGATCCAAATTGCTGCTTGTGAAACATTACAAAAATAACATTTGATATGCAAAACCAAAAAGTAAAAGATGACAATTAAATCTTTGTGGGGGGTTGTGGTTATTGTTATTGGTTTTTTATTCATCTGAAGGCAGGGAACATACCTAATATTCTTGCTTTGTATTTTCCCCACAATAACAACAACCCTATAAAGAGGCTTTGGCTGAGAGAAAGTGACTGAACCAAAGTCACCCAGCTGAATTCTGTGCCTCAGAAAGGCCTAGAACTGACAGTCTCCTGATTTCTAGGCCAGCTCCTTACACCAAACTGGCTGTCAATCGCTGACAAATGCAAAATGTATAATTGTTAGAAGAGTACCAATAAAGGGGAGTATTTGTAGCTCAGGGTTGAAATGAGGGATCCTTGGTGCTCTCTGAGCTTGGTTGTTTTCTTGAAGACATTTCATTACCCAACCTAGCCAACAGTATCATCGGTGCTAGTATGAGAAAAGTTTGTAGATTTGTTACAAATACATAAACATTTCTGCTGGATGAGATGGAAGCCCATTATGATCTAGCATTTGGTTTCTTCATGTGGTCAACCAGATTTTTGAAGTACTTGTAAGCAAGGGACAGGCACATAGCCTCCTGCCACCCATTCGCCTTCAAGTGGAATGTGCAGGCATAGTGCTCCCTGTGCATGGAGTCTAATAGCCCTTGATAGCAATGCATCCCTTGAATACATTTGATCTCCTTTTAAAGCCACCCATTGGACTCACCATTGCAACATAGTGTGGCGAATAAATTCCGTAGGTTAAATCATCTGCTCTTTTTAAGAATGCAGATCCCTGGTTCTGATGATTTCTTCCTCCTTGCTCTGGTAAAAACAGTAGGCCCAACCTTTTTTTATTTTTACTTCTTCCCAAGAATACTGAGGCTTTATGAAATTCTAAAGCAGGAGCCCTGAATTCTAATTTGAATGGACAGGTACAAAACCTCGAGCGATTTCATGAATACTTAACACGCATTGCCCAGTAAACTATGCCAGACTTTCCAAACTGGGTTGCAACGATTACCATAATTCCCAGACGGTATGGCTGGAAATTAGAGAAGATAATGTCTAACATACCTGAAGGAAATAAGTTTAAAGGAAGCTACTTTATACAATACTGTGCTTAACAAAATTGCGATAAAATAATAGATGGCATAGCACCAACATTTTATAAGACTTTATAAGTTATCTTTCCTCAATCTCAGTATTTTTCTTGCCATCTTTGTTTTTATGTTGGAGATGGTTTTATTCTATTTAAAGTTATTGTACTGTGGCTTTACTTCTTTCTATGGATTTAAGTTGCTTCTCTAATTTGCTAGGGGAATATTGCTTATTAGGACTAAGCATATCAATAATCCATATAAATAAATAGCTTCCTGTTTGAATTGCCATTTAATGAAGAAAAAAAAGTTGGTTTCATTTGCATAACATAAAAATGTTTTTAAGCAATTATCAATGTTCTGATTATTTTAAACTTCAGCTGTTCCCTAAGGTTTGTTACCTATGATTGCTACTGATTTTCAAAAATCTGAGAACCACTCCATTTTTTTATACTAAAAAGTGGAGTAAAAGTAACTTCGGTTAATTAGCTTTTAATTTTTCCAGTTGTAATCTTTAATAATCATTATATTTTTAAAAAGTATCTTCAGTGAACCTTTTACAGGTTTTAGCATTCTGAAAGCAGGATGATCCTTTGATCCAACTTTCAGAAAATGTTGTGATTTTCAATAACTTTGAACAAACCAAAAATATTCATCTTTTCAAAAACACTTTTAATTAAAGAGCTTCTTGAGATCGTTGTTCGATATTGGAAAAGATTTTTATAATCTGGCTATAACTTGCTTTTTTAAAATTCTATATTTGCATGAAAAAAAGATCCTTTCATTTAACATGTCCCTTTAGGGCAATTTTTATAAAAGTTCAGAGTTTATTCAAGGCTGCCAACATTTTACAATGACAGTTTCAATGGGCATATAAATCTAAGGAAATCTAGGATTAGCATAGTCCTTGAGGAGGCACACTTCTTGTTTAGTCTTTTTTCTTTTTTTTTAAGTTGAAGAGTTTTTTTAAAGTTTGATACTGCAGAAAATATTTAATTACACAAAACTGATTGCATCAGCATATTCGGCCATCTTATGACAATACTTTATACCAGCTTTTTCCAAGTTGGCTTCCCCATGTATTAGACTAAAATGGCAATAAATGCCCAATAACTAGGGATGATGGACATTGTTGTCCACCATAATCAGATTGGGGAAGATTGCTATATATAGATTATCAGCATTCAGAAAAGCTGTTTTTTCTTCACTATATTTCCTTTAAACATTAGTCAGTTAGAGACATGTGATTAATTTCAGATTAATTCTAAATCACAATGCTATGCTGCACATTAGAAAATCATTGTTGAATTTTTATTTACATTTTAACATGTTCCTGTTGAGATTGCATCAAAATTTGGTGAAACAAAACCCTTGAAGTGCGTGGCATAAGGAATAGATGGCTTTCTATTTTGATGCTGCAATAGTTCTCATATGATTAAGCTTAACTTGATGTGAATCTCTGTTTCATTTGTAGGTGAGCAAGTCAAACCATTTACACCAGAAGAAGCTAAAGAAATTGTGATGACTCTTCAAAAACCAATGGTCTTCAGCAACATGGCCTCCGATTGGCCAGTACTTCATTGGAATGTTACACATCTGGCTAGTCTATTGGCTGGAAAGAAAATACTTTTTAGAATAGGAAGGAAGGACACAGGTAGAGAAGTACAACCTTCTTTCTCATTTCTCCCTATACAGATACAGTACTTCAGGTGTATTTTCTCCTTAAAATAAATGGGAAATGCTATAGATGGTTCACACACAGTAATATCATCCATTCTAAAGTGATAAAGAACAATAATAAAGCATGTCTATTGTAAGATGGATTAGCAACATGGTGCCCTCCAAGTATACAATGAAATGAAACAAAACATCCACTGACATCCATCCACGAACCAGTATTCCTGAAAGAAACAAATTCTTTCTTTTCCCTTAAGGTTTCCTCTGCATCTATTCCAAATGTCTGGAGGGATGAGAAGAAGTTTACTTGCATGAATGGAAGAGCACTCACATAAAGTTTGACATTGCTTTCACTATACAGGTAGTCCTTGACTTACAACAGTTCATTTGGTCACCATTCAAAGTTAGAATGCCACTGGAAAAAGTGACTTATGATCATTTTTCATACTAACAACTTTTGGAGCATTCCCATGGTCATGTGATCAAAATTCAGATTCTTGGCAACTGACTCATATTTATTCTAGTTGCATTATCCTGGGTCATGTGATCACCTTTTGTGACCTTCTGACAAGCAATGTCAATGGACAAGCCAGGTTCACTTAACAGTTATGTTATTAACTTAACAACTGCAGTCATTCACTTAAGAACTGTGCAAGAAATGTCTTAAAATGGGGCAAAATTCACTTAACAAATATCTCATTTAGCAACAGAAATTTTGGGCTCAATGGTGGTGGTAATTCAAGGACTACCGATGCTACAATTGACAGTATAGTGTATTTGTTTACAATGAACCATATATCATCCACAAAATATTATAGATTCAATAAAACATACTGTAAAATAACTATGTATGAATATATTGAACATAAAGGTGTGAAAGGAAGTACTTCTTACAGAGTATATCGTTTGCTGTTCAAAAATCCTATTAGAACTCTAGTTGTAAATTATTGTTTAGAACCCGTCCATAGTAAATAGAATACATATTAAGAAGGGGTTTTATTACTTCTTCAGAAGAATCTGTACTGTCTTTATTGTTCCAAGCTGTGTTGATATACAAGTACAGTTGGGATTGGGAGATCACACAATGGCCAATCCTGCTTAGGCAATTTTATTTTGAGTTCCAGAAATGTCTGGGATCCAAGGAATTGTGATTAAGCACAGTTATTGACTTCCATATTGAAATGAAAATGCTGTCTTCTATTATTAATATGGAACTTATCTGATTGTATTCATGTAAAGGTCTCTAGAATCCTTTGATGAAAGATGCTGTGTAAAATGTTCTACCTAGAAATATGCTTGCACTAAAAGTAGGTTTTACTGTAGGTTAACTCTGAAATATAGATGGCGATTTTTTCTTCTTTTATTTGCTTCCCCGCCTCCCAAATACCACACTTTCAGCTTTGTAGTTGCATAATTGAAATGCAGCCTGGGGAGTACTCAGTTCTAGATATAAGGTATTATTTTGTGGTAAAATACATTAAGGTCTTTTTGTATACTACTCCCCATCTTTTGATATTTAAAAAGGAATAAGAAATTGAGAGAGTTAGTCTAAAATTCATGACCTGATGCAAAGAATAAAAGTTACGACTATCCTATTACTTTCTATCATTCAGATATCTTAATGAGTGCAGGTTTTCAGGCTAATTTTAAAAAAAAACTTATTCCATTATCACTGGACAACTGTACTTAATTGATATTTTTTAATTATTTACCATGGAAGTATGAATAATTCACAACATAATGAATACTTTTTTATTTCTTGCTGAATCACAGGTAAATTACTCAAAATCTCTGTTCAGAGGGTCACAGAACAAGCTATATAATTTTTTAACTATGTCAGCAATAACCAGAATTTTGTGCATAAAATATCCAAATCAATAAATTAATAGTTCTGGAAGAATTTGCAAGAAATTGTGGCTAGCCACGATGGCAGATTGTATACTAAATCCAGCCAACCCAATGTACTAGAAATGTTTTGAACCTACACTAATATTTCTTTGCTGGCTAAAAGGGATAACATTTGAATCCCAAAACATCTGGACAGTACCAAATTGTTTGTCTTTGAGAAACACTGGAATGAACTTTGGATCTTGCTTCCCTCAGCTTTTGCCTCCTCTCTTTTAGAGCAGATGGATCAGGCCCAGGGTACGTTGTTTAATTTTTGTTTATTATTTCTCATATAATCCACTTTCATATCAGAGGCAGAACACAGTTGATCTTAAAATAAGAAATATCCATTAAAATTTGCATTTGGACAAGAGCCGAAACTTAAGGGGAAACTCTTAAGCACATACATTTAAAAGAAAAGTGGTTTAGGGTTTTATTTTTGCTTTTGTTTGAAATAAATCAGAATCTCATAGCAGCCATTCCCCTGCAGTCAGAATAATAAGAGATAAGTACTCTCTGAGCATTGCTTTGCTGGTAAGAATGAAAAGCATCCATGCTGTAATTAAATAACTGTACCTGATGAGTCAAATGAAGAGTTAACAATTATTCTGCCATTCATGCATTCTGGTGCAATTTGGTTTCCCCAGCAACAGTAGTTTTGGCCAATGTGTAATATTGTGCATTATGTTTTGGGGCTGAAGGACTAGTTCTTGTAATGAGAAATGAAAGTCTGATAAGCCATAAGGATCATTGCAATATTGTGGAAACAAAAAAAAGCACCCCCTTTTTCTTTATATGGGAAAATTTCAGGGTGAGGAAGAAGTTCACTTTATACAAATATTGAGCTTGCGAGTACACTTTCTAGCTCTCTTTACATTTCTGCATTTCAGATAATGCAAAACTGTATATTATGCAAAGCTAAAAGTAAGATTAGTTCCTCCAACCCCTTCTGTATCTACTGTGCATAAAATTAAGCAGTTTTATTTAGAGTCTTAATTGTTTGTACAGTAATAGATTTGCATTCCACTTACAATATTGTCAATTCTGTTGAAGTTGGCACACTCAGGAAACAAGAAGCACCCAGATTTCAGGAATACCGTTTATTGCAAGTAGGATAACTTAACAGAATCTTGAAAGCCTGCCAAAGCACATCTTCAGATCAACCTATACTTGGCAAAATTAAGCTGGAGTTACTGAGTCTTTTTCTCATGCTTTCGCACTCACCTGGACTAAGGCATAATTTCTGTAATGGTCTTCCATCTTATAATGGTCCTGTTTCATCCTCTATTCCCAAGGATTGTCATACATTCTGTTGCATATAGGAAAAGTTCTGTTGTAAGCTTTATTATATAATAAACACAGTAGAGTTTCCTTTGAGTCAAACTTGACATCTGGTGACTTTACAGACACATCACTGTATTGTCTTGCTTAAACACTGACCTGATTAGGCATTGCCTTCTTCTAAGCCAAGGGTGGCGAACACGCGGCTCTCGAGCCGCATGCGGCTCCCGGCCGACATGAATGCAGCTCTTTGCCGTTCCGGCAGCTTTCTTTAGTCCAGACCACGTGGTCCGTTTCGACCAATCACGCGACGGGTTTTTTTTAGCGCGTGACGGGGTGTGTGGCTCTCCAACCTCCGCAGTTTCAAATTGCGGCTCTTTGTGGCGAACGTGTTCGCCACCCCTGCCATAGACCATATTTTTAAAATTGTGAACTATCCAGAATCAGCCTAGAGTTGGATGGAACCAAAATAGAAACAAATAAATAGAATCCTAGTTCTCTTTTACACATAATTGGAACTGTCCACAGGCTTTCATTTCTCTATCAATAATCAGAGATACAGCAACTCTAAGAGATTCAGTTAGTTATAGTTTGTTATTAAAAAGATAAATAAAATAAAATAAAGCCTTGCTGAATCATAATACAATACTCTAGCAATGACAAACCAGAAAGAAATTACTGAGTTATTTTTTGCTTTGATAAAGCACCTATTTAGGTCCCCTCCCTATGACAAATATGCTCTATTTGTGAAATAGGATAAAAAAAAGGGGGGGGGGTGTCACATTAACACCCACCTCACATAAGGATATTAGGGAACTTAGCAAGATGCAAGAAAAAGATAGACAATGATAGAATCGGACTCATACAGTAGCATTCAGGCTGAATAAATTATAAGAGATAGGGTCACACATAATTACCAATTGTCTCAAAGAATTCCAATCAGTCTACAGAACATCTTTGAAAAAGATACTTATTTGAAACATATCAGGGTTCATTAATCAAATTTTCCTTTACTAGCACTTGAGTAAGACCTGAATGTCTGCTGAACCTTGCTATACTGATAAGTGAGGAGCAGGCACTAGAGTATTAGGATAGAGAGCGAGTGCATACTGTTTAAGATAACCCATTCAGCTGAACAAGACTGTGTCGCCCACGCAGCCATTGTGGCTGTGTTTCTGGTGGAATGGGTTGTCACTCGTCTGGGCAATGGGAGAGCCTAAAGCTCGTAAGCTTTGGCAATACATGCTCATATCCACTGGCCTATGGTCGATGGTGTAACCTTGTTACCCAGCGCAGAGGGCTGGAAAGATACAAACAGGGACTCTGTCCTTCTATGAGAGGCTTGTCCTCTTGATGTAGGTACCGAGGGCCCTCCTGATGTCCAAGGTGTGCCATTTCTTCTCCAGAGGGTGTGTTGAGCTTGGGCAGAAGTCTGGCAAGATTATTTCCCTGTGCCCTGTGGAATGAGGAATTCACTTTGGGAAGGAGGGATCTATTCGCAAAACCATTTTATTTGTATGGAATATGCAAAGATCCTCTCTTATATAGAGGGCCGCCAGTTCAGATATTTGTCTGGCCAATGTGATGGCCACAAGGAAGGCTACCTTGAATGTAAGGAAGTGCAGGCAGGCTGGCTGATCGTACCGGCTCAAATGGCTCTGATGTGAGAGCTTATAGTACTTTAGGCAGGTCCCAGCTGGGGTAGTTGTGTACCACAGGAGGCTTTAGGTTAGTTGCACCTCTAATGAAACTGCACATAATCGGATGTTGAGCGAGGGACTCCAGATCCCCGCAAGATAACACCGAGGCAGAGCTGCTACTTGCCTGCATATGGTATTAGGGGACAGGCCCTTGTCCAGCCCCTCCTGAAGGAATTCCAGGATCTGGACCACTGATTTACATTTACATTTATTCACATTTATAACCCGCTCCCTCTCCCCTAAGGGACTCGGGGCGGGGTACAGGCCGACG
>JAOYMU010000001.1:48063579-48073690 GCA_025802295.1 Psammodynastes pulverulentus
ATCGTGGAATAGCGGGGGCGGGTGGCAGCGCAAAGCTGCACCCCGAAAAGCGGAACGCCGGAACGTCCGTTCCGCAGAGCTACCGGCTCGCGCGAGTAGCCGAGAGCCGGCTGAATTTCACCACTGGTTTGTTCTATGTTGTGCCATGGGTTTATAAAGTGGTTGTTTTGTTTTCCCCAATGCACAGATCTGCACACGGCTCACTGCATTCTACTACATATATCACGTTGCTCACTTTGTGTCTGGGTGTTTTATCCTTGGGGTGGACAAAGCATAATGTGTTTTGTTCATATCTCAAGTTATGTTCATCAAGGTACAATCTTTTCTTTGGAATTAATGCTGGCTTTTTTATTGTTGTGTTCTGTAAGCCCACACGAGTTCTAACAGATTTGGGTGGCCTATAAATCCAATCAATCAATCAATCAGCAAATAAGCAAATAAGCAAATAAATACATTAGATTTTTGGAGTGCAAATGGGAATCAACCCAAGAAGAATGTAGGAATTAGGAGAAGGATTTTGCCTTCTCATCCCGTTTTTGCCCCCAAAGGTTTAACTTTTTCTTCCAGTTTTTTCTTTAACCGAACAGCCTTTCTTCCCACCCTATCTTGTCTGCCTCCCATCCCTCCCATTTTCTTTTTTTGTGATTCTGAGTTTGTTCTTAGTGCCTGCGTATGCATTTGATTCTCACATGCTCATTTTATTTATGTCCTACTGTATCTACTTCACCTCTTCATGCTGTGAACTTTTAAAGTTTCTGCAGGGATCTTGGCTGTACTGAAGGTCATTACAACTTCTCTACAACCAGTGATGGGATTCAAATAATTTAACAACTGGTTCTCTACCCTAATGACCAGCTGGGTAGGCATGACTAAGTGATCATGTGACTGGGTGGAGCTTAGGCGACAGTAAGTCTGGGCGTACTGCCAAGAACCTTTAGCTGTTATAAGGGTTAACCAAGAGGCAGTTTCTGTAAGCAGGGCAATAACAATTAGGCTAAAAACAACACCAGATTACAGGATTAGTCCTGTAAACTGGAAAAAATCATTTCTTTCAACAACTGGTTCTCTGAACTGCTTAGAAAGTTAACAACCAGTTCTTGTGAATAGTTGTGAACCTGTTGAATCCCACCACTGTCTACAACTGTATTTCTACAGCATCTGTAAGAAAAGCAACCCAGAAGTACAGAAAGGGGTGATCCAACAGGAAACCAGAAGAGCCAATTGGAGCCACCAGGTTGCTGGCATGAATCACATTATTTCAACTTGCATCATCCATTGGCTTCAATGTGCTCTATGGTATATGCACTCACTGGCTGGATTGGTATAAAGGAGGAAACATTACTTCCAGAGTGGAGCACCTTTGGAGTACTCCAGTTTTGGCCACTTTAAGATGTATAGATTTCAACTCCCAAAATTCCCCCACCAGCATGTTGGTAGGGAGAATTTTGGAAGTTGAAATCTACACATCTTCAGGTGGATGAGAGTGGGAAATACTGAATTAGACAGTGGCACAGTGTACAGGCAGTAGCAAGCAGACATGTCTTTTGGAAATGTCTAGTCGTGGATTGTCTTCACACCGTTACATGCAACAAGAAGCTTGTGTGGCTTTGTCTATATCTTCCAGATAGAACAGATCTGTAATATGTAATATGTGTCACACTCCTCAAACAATGTAATTTCGTTGTACGAGGTACAATGACAATAAAGTGAACTAACTAAATGTAATCAAAAATAAATTAAATATTGACAATCATGTTTCTTTTTACAACAGTTGGGATGTTAACTATGTTGTTACCACTAAATGCTTAAAAATCTTTTTTTAAAAAACTTGTGCTAGCAAGCAACTGTTAAGGAAGAGAAACATGTGTCTGCTTTTCCAGCATTAGTTTAGCGAACCAGAAAATAACTTGATTTTCACAGCTAGATTAATAACATAGCCATGAAAGGAACAACACAGCTGAATATGGAAGCAACAAAGAACCATGGAAAAAGCTGGATTGATTTGATATCTATTGCTGTTGCTCAAATTTCTCTCTGTGATAAGCGTAACATATGTTTGTCTATGAACCGGGTTCCTAAGACATCTGCTGCAGTTCTCCTTTTTAAGGGTCTTTTCCACTTAAAGGAATTTAAGGATATGTAACTTAAATCTTGAGTCAGTTTGGTGCATTGCGTAATGCACCAGGCTGAAAACTGGAAGGTCTACCTCTGAGGCACAAAGCCAACTGGGTGACCTTGGGCCAGTCACGTTTTCTCAGCCTGAAGAAGAAGGCAATGGCAAACCAAAATCGTGCCGTTTTAAAAAAAACTGTGGGGACTTGTCGAGGCAGTCTTTGCGAATTGGACAAGATTGAACAGGCGCTGAGGGAGCTTAAATCGATAGCAAGAACAAAAAGACACACAATATTTATACCTTTACAGGAACATTGATGATTTTTTCACACTGTGTTTTTTACCACTTGACAGAATGTCATAATGGTCTTGAGAGATAGGGAAAGGATTGATTTTAACGCATCAATTCCTTGCATAGAGGGCTTTCTCAGACTCCACCTTTATTTATGTGTTGACTCTGTGTTTATTGCCTCTTTCTTTTTACCTCAACTTTTTGTCAGAGAAGATACATTCTTCTTCTACAACGTATCCAACCTCTGTGGAGTTCAGGCCCATACACAGTTTTTCTGCCAGGTTTTTCCATGCGATAAGTCTGTAAGATATATGAGACTTGGCAAGAGATCAGCTGGGCTGAGGTGATTTAGCCAGCCTCATGGCTAAAGAGGAACATCAAGTTAAACTCCTGCAATCTTGATAATTACTAATTATCAGCATTATTACTAATTATTATTATTTTTCCTACTTAATGTGGAATTGAACTGTTTGTTGTAAGTCACTGTCAAATTGTAAAACCATTCTCATCCCCATTTACAATTTGTCAGTACCATTTTTACCAATATGGAACACTAGGGTGGGGCACAGAAAAGCCAAATATTATTGGAGGAAAGTAATAGTTTGAGGAACACTTGAGCAAAATAAGTGTCGGCCCTGAATCCATTTGGGGGCATCTTCAGGGCTGCCACAACAAGGCCGGTTGGAGCTGTAGGAATGGGAAGGGGGAGACAGAGGTAGCTGGGGACGTGTAGCCAAAATAAAATTCTTTCTCCTGGGAACCAAGGACATTCTCTCCAGGTGCTGGGAAGGCGTGGACTGAAGCCAACTGGAGTTGGGACTGTGACCTGATTGGACCATGTGATGGACGTGTGGCCTGGGGGCAAGAACTTTGGGGTTTGATTTGGATGGGGGAAACCTCTGGTCCTTCAGAGTCTGGTTTTCACATGCTGTGCCAATATGATATTCCTAATAAATTCATACTTTGAGGAAACTTCAGGCCTCAGAGTGTTGATTGCATTGGGACTGTTACTTGCAACCTTGACAATAAGCTTAACACATTTGATAGTTAAGAAGGGTCCATTTTTATGAATAACAAGAGTTATGTTTGCAGTAAATGTCTTTGGACTTGCTGCGTTTGGATAGGATGAAACCCTTTTATCATTTTTTTTCTTCTAGTTTATCATTTGAATTTGCCCTCTTTACATAACATCTGAAGTACTATGTGAATGTTGAGCTATTGAAGCTAGGTAATGATCGACTAAAAAGCAACACCTATAATATACCTTCTGATTTATAATGTTGAATTTATGGTAGATTCCAATTTTGAAAAAAAAGTTGGGAAAACACATAAAAAACCTCTATACTTCCTATGAAGAGTAGCAAGTCTTTTTCCCCCCAAAGCAATATATTACTTTTCAGTTAAAATAGCCAGCTTGCCCTTTGTAGTCTCTTATATCACCCCTCATGTTTAAAGATAAGCAAAAATCCTTTGCCAGCTGCATAATTCCTAAAAAAGCATATTCCTCTGAAAAATGAAGCCATGAAGCCATGAAAAGGTTTATTCCTTCTTACAGTGTTAATAAACAAGCATTAAAGATTGCTAAAGCCATTGCAGTCATAAAAGAGGAGCAAAAACGTGTAGGCACATATTTCAGGGATGTTTCACAAAGTTTTTTTTTTCACAATTCCTAGTGGGGGAGAATATCTCAGTTTTCAGTCCTCACATAGGCAGAAGACTGAAACCCTCAAGATTCCTGCATCCTGCAAGGCGGTCAATAGATCCAGAGAATTGAAGTAGGCAGTTAAAAGCTTTTTGAGTAAAATAATGCCAGAGCTTGGGACTGTGAGATGATTAATATTAAAATTCGAAATGCTCCCATCTCCGAAGGCTTCTGGGCTGCTTGGTTCTAACGTTATGCAATCTGTGAGCTGCAAATGCATTCTTCTAGCATTATGGAAGCTCCTCTGAAATTTATCAACTGTTCTCCCTGTCTGGATTGTCAACACACGGAGATAGGCCAGGCACTCGATAGGCCCCCAATGCTGCATTCAGAGACACTAGGACTCTGGGAAGCCCTGTTCTATTTTTGGCATATGAATCTGCCAATACAAAAACTGAAAAAACTCAGCCATAGGTCAAGAGATTTCACATTCATTGCCTGTGTGGATCAAACAATCCTGAAACTGATGTAATGCTGAGTAGCTAGATAAAGGACACTTTTTTGGATTCCTATCCTGAATATGAGTATGATGGCATTATGATACAAAAACATATATCATGTGCATCATTGGTGCAATGATGCCATGATGCACTCAAGGCTACTTGCTCTGATGAGATCCTTAGACTTTGTACAAGGTGAATCTTGTCACGACTAGGGCTAATTGCTTGTGTTACACATTTTACCATTCTATTCTTGTCCTGGATTCCAGCAGAATTCAAAGACAAGTTTATTGCATTGGTCTGGATGAAAGCCTGACATCTGCACATGATCCTCTGAAGGTTGATTTTTCTGAAGCAAAGATTTGTGCCTACAACCCACTGCTAAATGATGATGTCAGAGGAAATGGATGGAACTGGGAACATGGAATCAGAGGGAAAGTCAGGAGTGGTTGGCTTGCCCGACTAGAGTGATTTATATGCACTGTTCAGATTAAGGCTACCTGCTTCCTCAGAAGTGGCAGCTTCCATATTTGCTCAAGCAGTAGAAATGTTAAAAAGGCAGGGCTGTAGGTTGTTGGGAATGAGATAGTACAATTTCTTTAGAAGTGGTTTTAGAACTGCCTTCAGAAGTTGTGGGTATTTCATCACTGGAGATTCTAAAGAGAGATTGGATAACTATTTGTCTGAAATGATATAGAGTCGTCTCCTGCTTGAGCAGGGGGTTAAATCATAAGACTTTCAAGGTCCCTTCCAACTCTGTTATTATTTATATCAAGTCTGATGATAGTTTACATAGAATAACAGAGTTGGAAGGGACCTTGGAGGTTATCTAGCCCAACCCCTGCTTGAGCAGGAGAATCTATTCCAAATATTAGCTTCTACCTAGGATCGAACTCACAGCCTCCTGATTGTGAAGTGAGAACTCCGCCTCTAGGCCACCACACCAGTGGTGGGATTCAATTTTTTTTACTACCGGTCCTGTGGCAGTGGCTTGGTGGGTGTGGCATTGCTTGGTGGGCGTGACATGGTGAGCATGGCAGGGGAAAGATACTGTAAAATCTCCATTCCCTTCCCTCTCCTGGAGGAAGGTTACCACCGGTTCTCCAACGACTCAAAATTTCCGCTACCGGTTCTCCAGAACTGGTCAGAACCTGCTGAATACCATCTCTGCACCACACCCTCATAAGATGATGATGATGACCGACTATATAAATATAGTTTTTCTTGACAACAATGCAGAAGTGATCAGCCATTGCTTTTTTCCAATATTTCCCCCCCCCCAACTTCCTAACTTAACCTCCAGCTCAGGAATGCCTTGGAAATCTCCCATCTACATGCTAATTAGGCTTTATGTGTTTAATTGTTGACATCAGCCAAGGTCAACTGTATTCTGCCTTCGGTTTAATTCAGCTTCATTCATGGGCTGCAATTTAGGGTTCAAATAGAATAGTTTCCCCGTGATGAGATCTCCAGCTGTGCTGGGACTGAAATTCCCAGGCAGGATTCTAGGAGATGCAGCCCTAACATATGTTTTCCTGGAAGGTGAAGAAAGCTTAACTGGTCCACTCTGTTCTTCATTGTGCAGCTCTTTGCCATCTGCATGGATCATCTTTAGCAATTAAAGAGCTATTGTTGTCAGCTGAATTCCACAACACAATCTTATAAACAATTTTATCTATAATTATTACTGGAATTAAGCAACTTGAGTGAAAATAAGCAACTGTAATGTAATTATTTGCTACAAATAAACATAAATGATGTCAATATATTAAACATTTGTTCCAACAGCTGCTGAAATTGATCATCATTAAGAGTGCCCTTGGGCCAGGCAACCCCTTAACAGATTTGTTAGTGTGCTCAGTTTTGTATCTTCAGTTTCTCTTCTATGTGCCAACCTCTGGTTTTTTTTCTCCAGTTTATTGTTAGGCATTGGAGTTGTTCATGTTTATTCAAAAGTGTACTCCATCATTTAAAAATCAGTAGGCCTGAAGTACTTATACCAGAATAACTGCATTCGTTTTAGTGGCACTATTGCTGAACACCTACTAAATAAATTCACATGGTGTTTTTTTTAAAATCTAATATGGATTCAGTCCATCAAGTTACAGAGATATAGTGTTTGACAAGAAGGAATTTTTTAAAAATGCAAGGGATGTTAGAAGCATTAGGTAAGTTGGAATAAATGAGATATAGCATACTGGAAGAAATATGTACAAGTGACCTTTCTAGTTTATCTCTTATCATCGTCACTTCAAAAATGTTTCTAAATTCTTGGGGATTTGGGCCTTCCCAATATCTCATTCATAATTATAATTCATCAAATAAAAACTTTGAGACTGATGGCACTAATCACAAACTGGTAGCATTGTTCACACAACTAGTAACCCTGATCATATAACCAAAGTTAGTGCATGGAGGAGAATTTGGAAACATGGGATCAAATTTTTCCTGATTACATAGTAAAATGTGGCATGTTAATCTTTTGGATTCGAAAAGGGGTACTTTTCATACCTTCCTGGTTGCAAAGATTTGAATTGCTTCCCAAAGGACTCCATTTTTAGGCCAACTCATGTTCTTTTGAGATGGTTAGAACTTCCGCTTGAAAAAGTTGTACTGTCTCTTGGCAACTATTATCAGAAGCATTAATAAATGTGCCCAGACCAACAAAAGGATTTAAAAAGAGGATGGTCATCATATTTGTGGACATGACTTTGGAATGGATTTTGTTGAATGTGTCTTGAAAGATCTTTCAGTTTGTTAACAATGTAGCTTTGGATCATTTTCCTAAATGAACAAATATAATGTTTTGACTCATTTGTTCATGACTCATTTGTTATCTAGTTTTAGAACTTGTGGTGAACAGATCATGTTTTAAGTCATATTTATTCAGACATATTGAAAATTCAAACTGGTTCACAAACAATTAAGTACCAATGTATACACTTTCAACCAAAGATTTATCCTCCTTATTGGTAACTGTGGCACCCTCTACCTTCTTAATTGGTAGGCTTTATATTCCACTTGACCTTTTAATTGTGTGGCCTTCAGTGGTTTTAGTGTCATGCTTCAATATTTGCCACTGATGAGTCAACATAGAAAAAGAAACATGTTTTGACTTACATTTAAAAATTCATCACTAGAAACTGATGCAGTAGCATCCCTGAGCACCATATTCAATAAATGAGAAAAGCATGGGGCAAAAATCATCAAGGATCTAACTCTTGGAAGAGTATCTTTGCTCTTATGCGCTTTCTTTTTGCGTTGGCACCATTATTATAGTCCTGACCTGTTCTGCTTTTTAAGAGGCCCATTTGTCATACTAGCTCCCGTAGCCCGCTTTCTGACAGTCACATTTTCTCTACGTTGTGCTGTTGTTACAAAATGCACCATTAAAGCCATTTGTTCCATATGGCTGATTTAGGTGTACATTCCAGTATATTAGAGAAATTGTATAATCTTCTCTTGAAGCTGATCATCTGTGGTGGCCTTTAACCTTTATCTTATCTCAAGCTCTTTCCATCAATGGACAGCTTTCTGATGCTTTAGTGCCTCCACATGGCATACCAGTTTTCTAGTCAGTTTTTCTTTTCTCCCTGTAGAAACTAATGTGGCTGTAAGACTTGAGGATGCCATTTCTCATAATTCTTCTGGACAATTATCTGGAATAATCTCTACAATGTAAGAAAGAGGTACAGTTTGTCCAATGGAGAAGCACTGGGTTTCAGCACAAGAAGATTGCCCACCTTGTCTCAGCTCTTTGCCATGAACATTTTTTCAATTAAGTTTGAAGAAGTCTAAACTTCAACGTAATATAGCACACCTGCCCCTCCACATCAGTTACTTGGGAAGTGACCCATATGACAGGTAATTTCTATTGTGACATCTTGTGCTTTGGAACTCACTCAGGAAGAAATGGGTTTGCATTGGGATCTGACCAATACAGAATAAGATGAAATTACTGCTTCCCATGATTTAGAAATGATATTTCTGTGCACCTCTGCAGCCATGTTCCCTTGTTGGCTCCTGCTTTGTTCTCAACTACTATCCCAAATTCTTTTTTCACATGTTTTATTGCCTAGCCAGGTATTCCCCCACCACCCACAATGCCTCTGCATTTCAGTTCTATTTCTGAGTTTCATTTGTCTCTGATAAACTTCATTTTACTTTTTTCAGACCATTCCTCAAACTTATTGAGACCATTTTCAGTTTTTCTTTCATCTTCTAAGCTATTAGCTATCCTACCCATTTTTGTATCAGATGTCAATTTATATAGTTTCCTGTTATGAGGGTCCAGGACCTCCTGTTGTGTCATTGTTCTTGCTTCTTTATCCATTATGATGAGGAACAGTGAATAAACATCTTTGAATACAATTTTCAAGCCAGCTACATATCCACTAATTGTCATGCCATTACCTATGACAGTTAACTACTCTGCTAATCAGAATAGATGTTAAATATTGAGGGAGAGAAATGATTATTTGTGAAGTCAGTAAACACTCTCTGACAATAATGTCCATTGTAAATTGCTTTGAAGGTTGTATGACTTGTTCATTTTGCCCTGGGGATAAATTTGTTGGGGAAACAACAGCTATTTGAGACAGGGAAGCTAATAAAGACATACATGGTTTTTTTTTCAAATGGCTTAATTCCTAATAAAGAGAGAAAGAGAAATTTAAAAGTTACTGTTTTTTTTCTAGTTCACTTTCCAAATTCCAGTTCAGAGTTCAAATCTATTTGAGGTGTAGATGCTATTTTTTATTGTTAGTTTTACTTAGAGTTTCTTGTCTGGCACATAACTGTTGATTCTTAACTGCTTTGAAGATTTAGGTAAACTTTGAGATTCTGGAGTTGTTCTGTTTTTGTTTTCTTCTGTACTCCATTTGTTTCTTTTTTCTTGAAGGGTTGGATTAAATTCCAAAATGTTTAGGATGTTATGACTACTTAATTACTTTTATAGAAAAGTGAAGATAGTTCAAACCGACTAGCAAAAAATTGAATTAATAATATAATAAATAAAATAATATGAGATACAGAAGAAGTAGATTATTCTGTCAGTCCTCCAGCACTATCTTCCAGATCCTGCTAACCAGAATGTCATGAGATGCTTTGTCAAATGCTTTTTTGATCAAAATATATATTTATCTACAGAATCCTCAAACAGATTAAGGAAGTTGCCCAATCAAAAATTAAATTTTAGTCTGGAAAGACTTTATTTTGACAAATCCATCCATGATTTAGTATTTAAATTGTTTTGAAATGAATAGATCTCTTTGTGGTCTGCTCAAATTCCATGGAGTCTCCTTTTCCCCCATTATTGAATAAGGTAAATATTTGTCTTTTTCAGACCTCTGGTATTTACCAGCTTGTCAACATTTCTCAAATATAAAGATTCAGAGAGACCAACCATTGTCAAGTTCTCTCAGAATTCCAGGATACAGTCCATCTAGGTCTGGAGATTGATATCCCTTCCTATATTGTCTTTGCGGTAAAAAAGTTTTTATTGATCAAAAAATTATACACATATATCGTATAAGATATGGTGAATTTTACATTTTCTTATTAAAT
>JAOYMU010000001.1:48221711-48233368 GCA_025802295.1 Psammodynastes pulverulentus
TCCTGTAAACCGCTTAGAGAGGGCTGTAAAAAGCACTATAAAGCGGTATATAAGTCTGTGCTATTGCTATTGCTATCATGTCACCCCTACTCCTTCGTTTCTAAATCCTGCACCGTTCTTCTTTGCACTTTCTCCAAAGTCTCTACATCTTTTTTTGTCATAAATAATCAAAAGTTGGTCTGTATAGCACTTTATGCCATATACTCACCAGCCAGATCATGATCTCCATGATAAAATGTGTACTTCACATCACATAAAGAACAACTTATTTAATTTTAATATAATTTTAAGATGATTTTTCATCAAATGCAAGGACAAAAACTCCTTGCATGATTTCTCCAACTCAAATAGTATTAAGCTACCTGGTGTGTCCAAGTACTTTGGACTTCAGTTTCTACCAATCCCAGCCAAAATGGCCAATGGCAAGAGATTAGGTGACTATAGTCAAAATATTTAGAGGCACTCTGATTAGTAGGGGAAGAATCAAAATTATAACACAACTAATTTTGCAGCAACAATACGAAGTTGGATTTATAGGATTCTAAGGTGACTGTACAGACTCATCATTTCTGAGAAATGGACACACTTGAAAACACTATGGTTCACTTTATATTTGCATGTATTTGCTCTGCAATAGTAAATAAAATTCCCCTTATCATGCTGAATGGCGATGGTCAAGGGGCCCTCAGTCATAGATAGAGACTAATCAGCAGCTGAGTTGTGAATTCCAAGTAGTGCTCTCACCACTGAAACACATGAAGTCAAGTCTGGAACAAATCTTTGCACCCTAAGAATCAAGACCAGGGGTCTTCAAACTTGACAACTCCCAGAATTCCTCCTCTAATCATTTTAGCTCAGGAATTCTGGGAGTTGAAGTCCACAAGTCTTAAACTTCCCAAGTTTGAAGACCCGTGATCAAGACTGTCAGATTTTCAAAAGGTAGGCACCGGCAGCTGTCAAGGCTATGATATCCAGACCTGACAAGGATAAAACTCATTATGCCCAGATAACAAAAAGGTCTGACAGAGCCACATAATGCTCGCAACAAGGTACATTTGAATGCGCTGCTCATTAATACAAGTTAATTAACAGTAACATTATCAAAACACAGCAGGCCATTTCTTCGTTACTTACACATGAGCAATCTGGTTTCCCACACTTGGTATTGCCCCAACTGATTTGATCACGTGCCCAATAACATAAACAATGGAGAGATAAATGATTGTTCTGTGAAGGAAAAAGAAAAGAATAGAAAAGTGGGTAAACATTATCAGCCAAAGACAGGTGCATTTATAATCAGAAAGCCAAAAACATGTCTGTGGTTCCTGATAGGGAAGAGACAAGCATTTTTCTGCTGCTGGGATATCTACCAAAATTACAACCCTTCTTTCTCTGTTGCTCTTCTAAGTGTTGGGGAAAAGAGCTATTGCTGACCAGAAGAGTGAGGTAAAGCACTATGGTTCCTTTTTAGATTGGCAGTTTCTCTTCCCTGATGATGGATTCTGTATTCCTCCGAATTGTTCCTGACAATACAAATGGAATAGCCTACATAAGAAAGGGAAAATCTTTATGCATAGACCGCATGTTTCATTCTTACTTGTATTTTCCCAGCCAGGAGTCAGCAATGAAGGCACCAATGACTGGTGTGAAGTAACACAAACTTGAGAAAGCATGGTATACAGATGTGGAAGTTGTTTCATCCCAATGCAGGAAGTAGAGAAAATACAAAGTCAGGACAGCTGTGGGAAGAAACATAACAAGAAAAATAATGGATATCGCAAATATTTATTCAAATATTTTATATAGTTGACCATCTTGTTGAAATGACTCTGGGAGGCTAACAATACATAAAAACACAATACAAAGTAAACCTAAATGAATAACAATATAAAAGGCCTACAATGGCAGCTAAGGACAATGCTCAATCAACAATAAAGTAAAATCTCATTGGCTTTCAACAACAGCTTGACCTCCAAGCCAGAAACACATCCAAATATTTAGAGCTTTCTGAAAAGTTGGTAAGATCAGAGTCAATCTAAAGGGTATGGGATTCCAAATTTCTGTCACATTGTGGCAGAAATGGTCTATTTTCTGGATCCTACTAGATGACTTGCTTTATCTGGAACTCAAAACAAACCTCTCTGATTTAGTAGATCAAACAAAACCTGCCCTTGTGATATGAAAGGCATGATAGGTGACAACTAGCATCTTGATTTGCACTTGAAACCATACTGGAAGTCAGTACATCTCATGGAACAGAGGTACAACAGGGGCATCCTGAAGTCCACCTATAATTTCTGATGCCAATGCATTCTGGACCAGTTGTAGCTTCTGTATGTTCTTTAAGGAGAGCCCCCACATAGAACACGTTGCAGTAGTCTTCTTGAGAGGCAATTCAACTATGAGTGACCATGAGCAGTACATCTTGGTCCAAGAAAGGGCACAATTGCGCACAAGACAAAGTTGTACAAAGGCACTCTTGATCACGACGATTACCTGTTCCTCAAATAGGTGCTGCAAATCTGGGAAGAATCCCCTACAATCTTAAGCCTGGGGAACTCCACCGTCTATCTAGTCACATTCAAAGAGTTCAGGCAGGGATATTGTAATTTAACAAGGAAACTAGTACAGTAATGAGAGTCCCGAGTGTTCCTGAGACCCCAACTTTATAAACAAGGTCTCACATCCAGTTTTCTGTGAATCAGTGCTTCTGAATGTTATCAGAGTATCCTGGATGACCATAGCTTCCACCATCTCTGCCCTGGGCTCTTAACTGATACCACACATAAAACACAGGTAGGCATATTTCTGAGAGTGGATTTCTCCCTTCTATGTCCACCCAGGCCTCCAAAATGTATGATAGTATTTAGGTCCAGTTTATAATACTGTAGTAGGTTGTCGGTGGTATTGTGTCAACCCTTTCAGGTACACCACACCAGCAAACAGATTCTACAAGAAACAGTAGAACTCTACTTTATCGACATAGTAGCAGAATCTTGAAAATCTGACATCACTGTTCCTCCATTCATCTTACATCAAAAAGAGTTAAATCAGACTCCATTCAAATTTGTTTCTGTCATTTTCTTTCTTTTTCTGCACTTAAATCATGTTTTGCTAACTGCCACAGTTTTTCTCCAGGGTTATGTCTATGATTCTCTATCAATTGCCACCCGATAATAGCTTTGTGCCTTTAACAGTCACAGAAGAAACAAAGTTTATCAGTGGCAGAAAAATAGAGTGATGAACAAAGTGGCCTTTCTGAATGTTGACCATCATCCCAGAAATAAAATCATAGGGCCTGCCACAAGGGAAAAGTTGGAAAAATTAGTTACTAAGGCAGCTTTCTCAGCCCAGGCATCCTTCCAGATGTGTGATGGGTCAGCCGATTTGGACTCTCTGGACAACCACTAGGTAAGAGCAAACAGATACAGAAAATTCTAATGCCTTTTAACCATCTGGTAGCCATCTGCATTTTTGCAATCTAGATCTAGTAGCACTAGATAAGTGGATTTTCATGCCAAGAATTCTGAGCAATAATATGATGGGTGAAGACTTCTGGGAACTGAATATCCTACATCTGGAAAAGGTCGTGGTTGAAAAAGTCTGGCTAGGTCAACAGTTTCTTCCTCAGACTTCAGTTCTGTTCCCATCTTCTGCAGAACATTCTTTAAAACAACCTTTATTTTGCCGCCAACATTCTATATTTATGATCCTTCTGTCTATCACATTAGCATTTACACTTAACGCAGACCATTGAGATTTATAAATCTGACTGAGATCTTGGGCGAGAAATCAAGCAAAACGCTTCCCCCCCCAATTCCAGCCATTAATTTCTCTCTGCCTTTCTTCCATCTAAATAAATGGAAAAAGCATCTGGGTTTCCCTGAGCAAAGGCTGTGTAAAAACCTACCTTTCATTCCATAGTAGGAGAAGCGCTCACAAAATTCATTCACTACAATGAAAGCGATGCTGAGAGGATAGTGGGTGCCACATATTCCCTAAAGAAGCCGAGCAGAAAGAGGTTTGGGTCATGTACTATATACATATCACTTCATCATCTGCACAGTTGATACAACGGTGCACACAGAAAGCAGGTTTTGAAACCAAAACATTTATTTGTACAACAAAATGAAAAAGACAGGTATGTCTGTGGGAAAAAAAGTTCAAGAAAACACTTAAAATGTCAGTAAACTCATGATTCAAAGAGTGAAGTTCAACACATTAAGTCAATGTCAAAGAGAATTTAAGAAGCTTGAAAATATTATATATTACATATGTTTGTGTGTGTGTGTAGGCCAGAGGTGGTATTCAGCAGGTTCTGACCAGTTCGGGAGAACCAGTAGTGGAAATTTTGAGTAGTTCGGAGAACCGGCAAATACCACCTCTGACTGGCCCCACCCCCTTCTATTCTCTGCCTCCCGAGTCCCAGCTGATCAGCTGGATCTTCTCTTGTTGCCCTGCACAGGAGAATGGAACTGGAAAGCAGGTTAGTGGGGGTGGAGAGGGAATGGGATTTTGCAGTAATCTTCCCCCAGGAGTGGGGAAGGAATGGGGATTTTGCAGTAACCTTCCCCCACAATGCCTGCTAAGCCATGCCCACCAAGCCACACCCACAGAACCGGTAGTAAAAAAAATTGAATCCCACCACTGGAGTAGGTGTATGCATATATGCACACATATATGTATACAAACAGTATCAAATAGAATTTTTAAAGCAAATATGAAAAGCAAATATATAAAGGTAAAACACAATTGTTTTCTCATCCAAGGATATAGAGCAAAAAGTTTTTTTGTGTGACTTGGATGAGCTTAGCGAATGTCCACAGGTTCCTATAAAGTTTCTGTGACTAATCTGGGTTCTTGGTGTAATCAAGAAACAAATCCCCACAGGGGTGTTATTTTTCTTCCTCCAGCATGTGCAGAGTAATTATGTCAGCAGAGAAAATATGGGAAACGGGAACCTAACAATTTCAGTGTCAGGAGGATCCAAGCATCAAACACCAAAGGCTAACCGCATGCTTAAGTACATAATGGCCATATTATTGTTTTCACAGTCCAGCCTTCGTTTTTGTCCTCAAATTTGTGAGGCTTCACTGCACTGTAAGAAAACAAAACAGTCTGACACTTTTCCTAGTCCACTTCCACAACATTTTTGCAGTGCCACCCCATGATATGCAGGAGCAACAGAACCTGCAAAGAGAGAGAAAAACCCATTTTGACAGTGAGAAATCCTCAGTTTTCCAGTAGCAATAAGAGAGGAGACTGCCAGGGTGGGGTTATTTAAATGGGAGTCAGATACACATTAATAAAATGTGATTTCTCAAAGTTCAGGTTTTAATGTCAACAAAAAATGGCCCTGAAGAAACACAGTAGGCCTGTTACAGTGACTCAAGGACTCTTCCCTGAAGGAACAGGGAAATGGGGCAGTTGAGGAAGGTGTGAAATAGCATCAAAGCTCTGTTTCAACCTGCATGGATTTGATGGTACATAGAGAATGCCAAAACATACAATGCACATGCCAATCTGACTTTTTCTGTGCATTCAGAAAACTTGGTTGGCAAGTGAGGGAAGGATTAGAAAATCTTGAGCACATACGAAAGGACGCCTACACTACAGATGTCGATACAAGCTCTCCATTCGGGATTGATGAACCTGTCCATTTCAAGTTTGTTTGTTTGTTTCATTTCTCATCTGAGGTTCTTTTTACCACATTTCCTCACTCGTTTGCAAACATATCAATGTACACACACACACATACACACACACGCACACAATTGGGTACGTGTATTATTCATTTCTCATAGACGTCATTTGTATACAATTTTTTTCCAATAGAAATATTTGAGGAAATAATTTCAAGCCAGATAGTGTACTATTCAGTAAAGTATGCCCATTTTTTTCCAAGTTTTATGGCTGGAGAACTGTATTGCATATCCTATCAAAATATAATTGAGTTTTGCTTCATAGGTTAATTTGAAAGATGTGAATTGCGTAAGTCTGCAGTGAAATGGAAATGAAAGATATTTCCTACCCACTCCTATTTTCCATATCAGTTGCACACAAGTTAAATGATGAAGATTCAAAGAATTTGCTGCTACAAAATCATTCTCTTCTACACATATTCATTAGAGCATCTATAAAGGCTATTTGTGTTATAGTTTGCATCCTACTGTGCTATCAAAATGAATCCAGTGTCAAGATTGTTTCATATCACAACAAGCTGCTGAACCCATTTGGCATCCTATTTGGGCTCATTTCATCTTTTAAAAAATTGACTGAATAATATTATTATTTCAACCTGAAAATCCTTATAGCTTTGCTTACATATAGTACGTTGACATATAAGAAGACTGTACACTTTTTACAGTCACTTCAAAGCTTTGCCTACAATAAAATTAGAAGGGAGGTATAACAACATCCCAGGTCAAGACTGGCAACTGGGTGACATGGAAATAGTCACCTGTATGTTATTGTGCTATTTTTTTTTACATGGTCTGCCTTTCAGTCATTAATGGTCCCAATGCTGCCATCCTATTCTGGCAGGTCAGATGTAGATGAAGTATTATTGTATTTGATAGTTAAGAGCATCCTTTATAGCCAAGTTCTGAATTATTGCTAACATCATATGAAAAATAATACCTTTAGTTCTTCAACCCAAATATGCAGATGCTCCTCCCACGCTATGGAAAAGCTTGATTTGTTTAGCATTTATTTCCAATTTTTGTATCTTTTATTCAATTTCTGTTTTACAGGTATACTCCGTTTTGGACACATCCATTCATTTTAGCTTTCGCTTACAGAACATATTAACTATAGTGCATGAAGCATGAGGTTCAGGATGACAATGGGATTTAGAGAGCATGAAAAATAGAACTGAAAATAAAAACTGGACTGACAAGCAGAATGGATGTTTCCTAATCAAGCAGAGCATTCATACCTCAGATGAGGATACAGCTCCATAAAGCAATTATGTTTCAAAGTCCAATTACAAGTTCTTCGTGTAAAGAAAAATAATGGGTTGGTAAAGAAGCTGTAGGAAGGGTATTTTTATATATCCTTTGGCCACTTTTTCTATTTTGAAGTCCCTTTTCGGGCACTGCTTTCTCTTAGCTCCAATTATGGTTACAGATTAAATACAGGACTGAGAAGATACGCTTGTAATAACTGGGGGGGGGGAAATCCAGAACATTGTTGTATGCTTGGTTTAAATTTAGTCTTGCTTTATTAATTTGCAAAGGGCACTCTTATGATTCTGGTACTGAATTGTTCTCTGATTTTGCTTGCAACCCTGGAAGATTGCAGAGTTGCAAGCCCATTTTATACTTCCATACCTGTTTTATGGAATAATCACACTTGGCATAGGTTTTAAATACAACATTGAAGTAAAAACTGCAGTACATTTGTTTTTATTTCAGAGCATTTCATAATTGCTCAACATTGATAAGAAATCTCACATGCCATTCAACCATTACGTATACTGGACTTCATTCACAAGTATTTTTACATACATGTATGGATGCGTTTAAAGTTGTAGTCTCATTCATAAAGAGAATTAGAGGAGAAAACTTGAAAGTGAGGGAAATAGCGGCTAAATATTGTTTCTGTAATGCAATTCTTCTTAGTTTATGGCTTCTTTCAACAGACCATGGGTATTGGTCTTAGGAAAAGCAGTACAAACACTTGATTATCTATTCTTTGAGATAATTCCAGCATTGATCCATATATTCACACCAATGGCTGATTTAATGCTTTCCTCCATTAATCCATAAATGTGCAACTAACAAATTATGTGGAATGAAAAAGCTTGATCTGATCAAGTTTTAACTTAAAGAGCTTTTCAAAATATTTATTTGTGCGTGCAATGAATAGGTAAAGCTACTCGTTTATTACACTACAAGACCAGCACTCTGAAGCACTCAATTTCTTCTGGGAAACACTCATTTAGCAGTTGTTTGCATTTTCCCTGAACAATTAAAAACTCCTTGGCATGAGAATGCATCTTTGCCTACCAGTTTTTTCTCCCTTTAAAATATTACAGTTTTTAAATATTATTAATGTTTTTAATTGAGAAGCAGAATGGTTCCCTGCTATAATACTTCAGGCTATAAACTTTCACTGAAAATTACATCCCATTTTAATTAAGACTGAAATCAGCCAGGTTATTCCTTCTTCTCTATCTGAAACAATGTCCTATCTCTTCTCAGCCTTTTTGTTTTTTACAAATCTATTTAGCATGTATTTTATCTGTTTTCTTTAAAGGTTATAGCTATTTCCTTCTTTATTGTTTGAGAAGGAAATCTCATTTACATAGTTATTTATTTTACTGGGGAATCGTCATTCCACAACTGCAACTCTGTTCTCTTTCTCCTTCTTGCTGCTATTTGCAAATTAGTCTTCTCCAACTTCATATCCTCCAAATGTATTGGGGTACAGAAGCATCCATAAATCGCTCTTTTACTATATGAAGGCACAATATCAAATTACCAGTGCTGGATCAAGACTAATACAAATATACCCTTAAGAATAAAGCCATTCATTCTTCATAATCCGGATCTAGAAAGGTCTGAAAATTCAACCTCGAAATACAAACACCATTAACGACAGTAGCAAAAATATGAACGTAGCACTAACTTAAAATGCCACTGTGGTGCAGCTGTTTGGGGTTGAAATTTCCACTGTTGAAATACACTACATAATGACTTAGGATCTCATCAACTTCCCTACTACGGTAGATCTCTTTCATACCTCAAAAAATTGAAAATTCTTGGAATGTATTTCCCATCTGAAAATGTCTAGAATGCAAATTCCCAGAGTGCAATTTTTTGGCAGTCGAGCAATTATTCCAAAGAAGCCGCCAATTCTATTTCCTCACCTTTCCTTTTTTTAAAAAAAAAAATTCTTTTTAACAGATTAATCAAGGAAACATTTCATTCCAAATTTTTAACGCTAATATCAATTCTAGGTAAGACTGAAGCCAGGACACAGCAGTGACAAAAATATCAGAAGCTTTCATGAAGTTAAAAGAAATAAGGAAAACAAAATCCTCCAGATACATACCGGAGATATTTTCTCAGGAGGGCTAATGCTTTTTGGAGGATCAGATCCTGCAGAAACAGAAAGGAATAAAGCCTTCTTAGGGTCTCCTTTCTCCGAGAGGTCCATCCTGTTATTGTTTTCTTTTTTAAAAAATCTGTCTCATATAACTCCTTGCTGTCATGGTGAGTTGGCTGGGAAGACTTCCAACTATGTGGTTTGGAGTTTAGTTCAGTTTTTATGTTAACCCTGATTGTGCACCTTTCTGTCATGCTGAGGCAGGCAGATGATGTGACTTTGAATGAGCAGAGCAAAATTAATTTCAATGGAGCAAGCAAGGGGTCCTTATATCAACAAAATCACAGGGCTCTCCCCCAACACCTCTGGGCAATAATTTCTATTGCTATAACATACTTCAAGCGATCTCGTACGCTCATGTCATGTCAATCAAACTGCATACTCCATGATAATTTGCACCACACAAGTTATAATTAGATGTGGAACATGTATCTTTAGGCCGTCTTTGTGCTAATGGTAGGCTTAGCTGCTAGGGAGCAAATACTTCTCTGTCTATTTAAAAGGAGATGGCTGAACCAAACCAGCCCACCCCCATAACCTAAAATAATTAAGATCTCAGAGCAAAGATGCATTGTGGTTTTTTTTTCTAAGTCTATGTGCACGTCTCCGGAATCTCACCAACTCTGTACAATATTTACAATATAAAATATGAAGAGCTTCTTTTATTCTTCTCCAAATCTCTTTTAATTAACAGCTTCTTATCATTACAAGCATCTATGCCACAACTAGTGTAGGAAATGACTCTCCTCACAGAGGCCTTGGCAGAGATAAATTGTTGCTGCTCTCTTCATGTTTTGTGGGATGCTTCTGACAACGGTGTGCTGTGCTGCACAGGAAGCAAATATATTCCACCTAAAAGGTAATTATTTCTCAATAGGTTATAATCTGAGTAAAGAAATCCTAGCTACAGTATTTCAGAGAAAATTCCAGAAGCTGGTCAGTCCTCCATTGCCGATTCCTTTCAACATAATGATATCCTTGTCTATGCCTTTCATGCAGCTTTGATGAATCACCTCATCCTTCATTTTTGCTTGTCCTGAAAAAAATAATTGGTTGATTGATTCACCTTTCCCCCTCATTATTGTCATGACCAATTGGGGAGAAAAAGATAGAAAAGAAACAAAAAGAAAGGAAGCATGGGGAGACAGAATCCCTGAATCCTTCAGTTCCTCGTGTTTTTAATAAAACAAATTTAGTTCAGAGAATGTGATGATAAATTTCCATGGGTCAATAAACACAGAAATCCCAAGAAGGAACAAACATCACTGCCCTAGCTTGTGCAATGGTCAGTTTTTTTAGCAAAATAAATTCCCCTATAAAAGTTTCAATTCTATATTCAAGGAAATCAAACTAACGTCATGCCTACAAAAGTGGCATAGCTTGGCCTGGCATTGCGTTTGTCATCCTGATGAAAGCAGCAACCTCCTGCACACACTGCTGATTAAGCAGGCATCAAGTGAGCAGGCAAAGTAATGATAGACAATTGTAGCAATATGTACATCATATAACCTTTCTATTTACGCCACTCAGGCAGTTGTGAAATGTCAAGCTTGTCTATTATGTGCTCAGGTAGCATGTAGAATGAGTTCAAGATTTGTTTTGGTGGTAATCATATCCCTTGATTATTAGAGTTATATTTGTGTAGTTATTAAAATTGCATCCTCAAGGGCTGGAAAAGGACATTTCAGAAATTTAGATCTTCTCTGGCTCCATTCCACAATAATGACAATTTTTTGCCCAGGCTTTTGACCAATGCCAAGCTTAATATAAGTGGGAGATACACTTCTGGTCTATTTATGTGATGGATTCAGACTGCACATCTCATCCTGGGATTGGTTCAGGTGAGCTTCTTGATTGGCATCTAGGTACCATAGCTTAAATAGAATTTGAGATATTGTCTTCCACCCACCCCACAAACTGTAAGTAGGCCACATGAATTGGCATGGATTTGCCCTAGCATCGTTTCTGACCTATATATCAGTCAATAAAAGACACTAATGATTCAATTTTACACAAAGGGGAGATGAAATGAACCAGCATAATACAGACCCCAAACTAATTACAGCATAATTGTCCATTCCTATTTCTACATCGAGTAGATAATGAATGTATTTCAGCAAGTGAACAAACAGTTGGGGAGAGGGACAGATTGAACAACTTTAGATTGTCATCTTATTAAAAGAGATCTTTCTTTTAATAAGGATAGCGTTAAGGTTCTCTTTGCAGTGTTCGTTAATTTCAAAATAACTTTCATTATGATCCTCAGATTTTGGAATTAGCTTCCATTGACTCGTCCCATATTATTGGTGATTCATTAGTTCCATGAAAACATTTACTTAAGAGTCACTCCCATTGTCAGGGCATCTTTCAGATATACCCCATATAGAACTGGGTAATGAAGGAGTATCTGTCACAAAGAAGGAGTCAAGCTATTCTCCAAAGCACCTAAAGGCAAGACACAAAGCAATCGATGGAAACTAATCAAGGAGAGAAGCAACCTAGAACTAAGGAGAAATCTCCTGACATTTAGAACAATTAATCAGTGG
>JAOYMU010000001.1:48256688-48275340 GCA_025802295.1 Psammodynastes pulverulentus
TTCTGTACCCCGCCCCGAGTCCCTTGGGGGAGAGGGAGCGGGTTATAAATCGAAATAAATTGAAATTGAAATTGAAAATATGGGTGATTTTCCTAAAAATGTGATCCTGCTTTTTTTTTTTTTTTTAAAGGTGTTAAACTGTTTTGACTGAGAAATAACATTACTAACCCATATTTTGTTGTCTCCAATATATTCAACAATGTTCCCTCTCAATATTTTACAATCAAATTCCTCAAACTTTCACAAATCTAACTTTTTTGCCCCCATTTTACAAGGAACAGAGAGAAAGCTAGATGTACGGTGAATTAATAATATAACTTTGACTACTATTGTATATCAGGGGGAAAATAGTTTTAGACACAAATTCTTAACCAACTTTCAAGTGGAGAAATGGGGCAGACATTTCTACATAATTATCTAAGAAGCAGTAGCATCACAACTGAAAAATACCCAGTTTGGGAGCCTCCATGAAGTCCTTCCTTGGGCTTTCCTTGAAGCATGGGAAACCAATGGAGCTATCAATAACTGAAAAGATAACTACAATAAAAGGCAAGACCTTCACCCACATAGTCTTCTCTTGGCAAGGTTGTTAATTAAAACCATTGATACAGTATCTAAAGAGGAAAATTTATCCAAAATTTTGTTTCCCTTTGAAAGGTTTTTTAAATTCTTCTTTTATCAAAGTGAATGATAACTAGTAGAAAGAAATGCAGATTTTCTATATGAGCCATGGTGGTACAGCAGTTAGAGTGCTGCACTGCAGGCTACTTCTGCTGACTGCCGGCTGACTGCAATTTAGCAGTTCAAATCTCATCAAGCTCAAAGTTGACTCAGCCTTCCACCCTTTCAAGGTCAGTAAAATGAGGACCCAGATTGTTGGGGGCAATATGCTGACTCTGTAAACCACTTAGAGAGGACTGTAAAGCACTGTGAACAGTGGTGGGATTCAACAGGTTTGCACCTATTCGCAAGAACCGGTTGTTAACTTTCTAAGCAGTTAGGAGAACTGGTTGTTGGATGAAATCTCCTTTTGTTTTTTTCCACGTTACAGGGCTAATCCTGTAAGGAAGGCAGGAAGGAAATATTATGGTGTTATTTCTAGCCTAATCTTTATTGCCCTGCTTATAAAAACTACCTCTTGATTAACCCATATAACAGCTAAAGGTTCTTGGCAGTACGCCCAGACTTACTGTTCTCTGAGCTCCACCCAGTCACATGACCACCCAGCCACACCTACCCAGCTGGTCATTAGGGCAGAGAACAATTATTTGAATCCCACCACTGACTGTGAAGCAGTGTATAAGTCTAAGTGCTATTGCTATTCTCCACCAGTCCTAATTTTTGTATTAGACTGTTGGTGTGTGAAGTTTTTCAGACACAAATAAGACATTAACATTTCTGTACAGAGAGACCTAAGTATCAAGTGAAAGAGTCATAGAAAGGCATCCACTTTGCATCTTACCTTTTGGTTGTGATCTTTTTGCCATTGATGACGGCGGTCATGATAGAAAAGTGGTGGAATCTTTTAGGAGCACTGAAGAACGATACAGAAAAATCTGAAACACAGAGGGCATATATGTATGATGAATCATTTCTAAATGCATTTGCTTTTCTCTTTAAACAAATGCTATTATCATCAAAATCCAAACTTCTTCACAAATTCTCTGTCCTGCAGACTTCTCTAGTAGTTTTGCCTATTTTCTCCCATTGTTAAATAAATGAAGACGAGAATTATTTTCCTTCTGATGGCCCAATCTGATTCCCTCCATTTTTATTTTTGTTGCCATGGTATCTCATCAGACAAGCCTTGAAGACCTCCTGGGGACAGGAGATTAGTGGAGCCTGTATATATGTTTTATTGTTGTGTAATTAGACAGTTATGGGAAGAGCCTCAATTATTTTAATTTGGTGTTGCCTTACGGCTTTGACACGGAGTTTTTATTTAAGTGTTTTATAAGCCATCCAGTATTATTTAGTTAAGATGGAATGATGATATAAATTTGCTAATAAAGAATTAAATGCCTAAAGGCCAAATTCATCAAACCAGCGAACCAGCAATGAAATGTCCACACATGATGGAAAATTTTTTCTTTTTGGATAAATGCAGTTTTCATCATTTACATCTGCTTTGTTTCCGTTAAACTAAATTTCCAGTTCAGTCAAAATCCTTCAAATTTGGCTATTAAAAAGAAGGTCTGGCTAATTTACTACAGAAAGAAGTACAATGATGATTATTCCAAATTGTGAAAAGGGTTTACATATAATATTACCGGAAGAGGAACGCTGTCTTGTGAAGAATATTTTGATGCCATCCTGATCAAATACTGATAAGTGTTTCTCATCCTCAGTTTTTTCTAAGAGGAGAAAATAAGACAAAATGAGATCATTACGTATGTATGCAGTGAGCGCTGGGTAAAGAAAATGAATTTAACGAGAAATAATATCCAAACTGTTGCGTTTTCTTTTTCAATGATCTATGGGGATATTAAGAAAAGCAATCAGTAGAGATCTTTGCTCAGAGATTGATTCCTTCCATTCAAGCAGTATAGCTTGTCTTTGATAATCATGTTTGCAAAGCAGTGGGGGGGGGGACCCTCCAGTCTATTCTTGCTTGGATTAAAAATTAAACTAAACAAAACTCAACTCTACCATTCTCTACTAGATGTTTGTAACTTCTGAGTCCAAATATTGAGGAAACAAACTATTGAGCTTAAATATCAAGGAAATCAACTATTGGAATTATATCTTAACTATTTGTTTTACTGCTTTGAATGAAAAGTGTCAATTTAACTGTCAATTTCAAATATTAAGCCATAATTTGGATGGCCCCGCCTCTAAAACAGGCCTTGTTCTAAACTGATATCTCATCTATCAGATGGTAGCCTCCAAAATTCCTAGCTAGAGTGCACATAGTTTTGTTTTCTTATTGCTGTTTTATAAGTGATAGTGTCAGGGTTCCGACAGATGCTATAATCCATGCATGAGTCTCGAACCAATTGTCAAAAGAAATCTCATCATTTATTATAATCAACATGTCGGCACTCAACCCGAGTGCAGTCGGCTCTACCCTACATAATTTACTGTCCACCTATGACCCTTGTTCCCCCCTCCTCCCAGGCTGTGTCATATATCACACTCTCCAACAAAAATGCTTCTTTTTCCCAGGCTTGGGAAACCACACCTTGCTAGCTAGCTCTGGGAATGTGAGACATGATCTGGGGAAAAATATGTGTGGAATTTCCCCCCTCCCCACTTCACTTCTAATGGAAACTCAAGAAAAAGCCAGGAATGCTTTCTGAGTTGGCAAATAGTAGTTCACATTTAAATGGAGGAAAAAACAGGTTTTGGTTCCCTCTAAAGTCTTCTAAATCACCCAATCTTTATTTTCCTTGTCAAAGATCATAGAGTATAAGAAGGCCAATGATGTGTATTCATTATTATGAAAGGTATCAAGCCCTTGATGAAATAATTGATTTCATTTTAAAAGACCCTTATGTCTTCTCTAGATTACTCACTTGTTCCTTTGGACGTATCTTTGCTATTTCCATCATGGTGGTTACGAGTAATTTCTGGAATAAAAGAGACATCAACCTATGGGAACTTACAGCTGAATCCATATCCCTAATTTTGAATAATTCCAAGATTATTGCTTCTGATCTCCATCACTAAATAGCAGCTCACTGTATACTGCACAATGAGATACTATAAAGAAATAATATAAGAAGGTTTATAAAACCGGTGATAGCAGATTCATGTTTTCAGATAGAAGCTACATAAAAAGAGACCATGTAAGAGTAAAATTCAATTGCATACTTCCAATATTGGCTGAATGGAATGGCACAATTTTCTCTTCCCTGTGCAGCCTGCACTAAAAATTGTACTGAGGAAACTGCCCACCTCATTCCACCTCCAACCAAGCATCCAGAGCTAATTTGGAAGTCACAGAAAGAATTGCAAAGGGAAGGAAAGAAACAAGAGAATTATATCCCACTGATGGAAGCTCATTTATTTAATCCGTTAAAGGAAAAACCAAGAGAGATCAAATGGATCAACAAGCCTACAATATGTGCAGAATATAAATGGAAGAAACAGATCCTTTGTATTTGAAACATCTTGATTACATGAACAGAAAGTCAGGTATTCATATGTATTTGGAGAAAATCAAAGTTGCATCATTTTTCTATATATAATTGGGAGGAGAACTAATCAGAGGTGGTATTCAGCAGGTTCTGACCAGTTCTGGAGAACCGGTAGCGGAAATTTTGAGTAGTTCGGAGAACCGGTGGTAACCTTTCCCCTGGAGGGGGGTGGGAATGGAGATTTTATAGTGTCCTTCCTCTGCCACGCCCACCAAGCTATGCCAACAGAACCAGTAGTAAAAAAAATTGAATCCCACCACTGGAACTAATGTATGGAATATGTAAAAGTTGAATCATGGCTATTGGACTAAACTTTGTTAATCTTGAGATGTTTCATTGCTCATCCAAGCAACTTCATCAGTCAGACCAAAATTAGTTAGGCAGAGAGTCAGAGTGTCATTGGAATGTACCAATTCTTGTCCTAAAGGTGTTTTTTTGGGGAGGCTTTTCTTGTTTTTTTCTTTGAAGATGTTTCACTTCTCATCGAAAACACTTCTTCAGCTCTGAGTGGATGATGGGGAATGGAAGGATGGTGGGGTAAGGAAGGATCCAGTCAGAACTGAAGAACCTCTTGGATGAGAAGCTAAACGTCTTCAAAGGAAAAAACAGAAAGTCCAGTTGTGTCTTGAAAAAGCACCTTTGGGACAACCATGACCTGGATGACTGAGAATCTCTACTGACTCGTATCAACTCTTGCCATACCAATTTCAGGGGTTTCTCTCCCAAGTGACTTGCAATCATGGTCCAGTTGCCATGATTCAATCTTTAGACACCTTTGGTCTGGATGATTGAGTCTTCATTGATGTAGTGAATGTAATGTTGGGGAGGGGTTACATATTTTTATTTTTATTTCTGCTTTTCATTTAAATTAATTAATTCCAGGATCAGTCATCATCTATGCCCTAGATGTTTTGTATTTGTATTACTAGATCAAAAATAAATGAGAGTGAGCTATTGAATCTCTTCAAAAAACCAAAAAGAGAAGGGCACAAGAGAGGAACAAGGGTTCTTACTATCTGAAAGGAATTTGTAAGCTTCAACAATCTCCTTGAATTTCTGCTCGGCTTCTTTTCTGTTCTCCGGATTCTTATCTGGATGCCATCTGAGCACTTTACTCCGGTATCTGCATAGTTTCACATAAGTGTAACAAGTGTTAATTACCAAACAACTAAATCCATGATAGAGCGGCAACAATGTTAGCGATCAACCAGCTAGGACATACAAGAATTCCACCATGAATTGTGTTGGGAACAAATTTGAATATTTTCAGTGAATTTTGTCATGGCGCAAGTAGCACAGGAATAGAAAAAGAATGCAGATAGGGAAAATTTGCATTGAAAAGCTTGCATCGAATAAATATACACATAAAAGTTTGGGAAATGGGTAAATGGCATTTTTTTAAAAAAAGATTTTCAAGCTATTTGCATTCAGAATTACATAAATCAGGAGATGAAGCATACAATAGCTATGAATACTAGATGGCAGTAAATCTAGGTAATGATTTTCCTCCTGTTTTAAAAAAATCCATACCCAAAATCGCCGGAATGGATATTGTCTTTCTAAGGCAGACAATGCAATATATTGGTTTTTACTGATCCAGCCCTCTGTACAAACATCCACATACATTGGAAGCAAATTATCTTTTTTTTATATCATTATTCCAGATGGCTTCTCATTATTCACATGAGAGAGAGTAACTCCTAACAATAGGGATGAGACTATGATCAGATATCTGACTAAATTTATCCATGGAGGAATCCTGTCATAGTAATGTTCTTTTTTTCCATCATTGCCATAGACATAAATGACAAATAACGAGAACAAAACTTCAAAAAGGAACCAGTTACTGTTATTTGGTCCCGTGAGCCAAATTCACAAGGAAGCAAGAAATATCATGTTTGGGTAGCTGGGATTGTATGAGGAAAAAAATGATTTGAAGGACTTCACTTACGCTCGTTTAATATCATTCACGGAGGCACTTCGGGGAATGTCCAAAACTTTGTAATAATCCATCATGATGCCCATCCATCCACTACAGGGGTTAGCAGGGAGGATGAAAAATAATGGCAGCCAGATGTGAGAGTGTTTTTTTTAACCTGAAAATACAAAGAGAAGGCACACGCATTGTGTAGTTTTGAGATAAGGGGGGGACAGATTTTGTTCATGGACAAAAGACGTGATGGCTGAGCTGAATTTGGAGTTGATGCCTAAGCATGCACTTCCCTTATCTCTCCAACATGTGTTTCTTCCCTATCATTCACAACGCATACTTTGCACCATGATGTAGCATGTCTGTTACAGAATCTAATTGGGAGGAAATCTATTTAAATTCATGGTGCAGCTGTGTCTTCCTTCTGTGCCTACCTAAAAAAACAGTGCACTAAACAAAACCAGATCCAAGACAATTGCATCAACCACGTTACAACTTTCCCTAGTGACTAAACCAAACTGAAATACTCTCTAATTATCCCACTTGTCCAAATGTACTAGTCTAATCTTACTAGTTCAAATACACCTTTGTTCTTCCACCATAAGCCTGATATACATTTGCACTGGATATTTCATATGATTAAACCTGTGTGCATTTAAGGTCCCTCTAGAGTCATTGAAGCATCTTAATGATGTCCTGTGTATCACTTCATCTCCCTACTAAAATGAAATCAAAAAACAACAGTAAAAAACACTGGTGGGACAGGAACCAAATCTTAGGCATGTTTTGGGGAAATACAATGACTTTCAGAGGCTGCAAAACACTTTAGTAGATGCCTTTGTGTGTGCCAGATTTCTTGGTCTTATTCAGTGCATTTAGAATTTAATTTTCCTATTGATATAATTCATCTAACTGTAGCAGAATTTATACTCAATTAAACCTCTGGTGTTCTATTATTCATATAGTCATAATTTTGTTCACATTATTTTTGTTTCTCACAGGCAAAATGGAAGGCCAGGGTACAACATTTTATTTTTCTGAAGCTTTTTGTTCTAAGCCTTCATTTTTATCCCTCGCCTTACAGTCAATTTGTTGATATGGTACAGTAGACTTATTTTTTTTCTTCCTTTTTAAACCCTGACCCTTTTTATATTTTATATGATACTTACTTTTCTCCCAAATGGTTGATCCTTCAGCCAGTTATTATTCCATTAGAGATGGTAGCCAGTTCTTAAGTAATTTTCTTGATGTTCAATTTCTTGCCTCTGTCTAACAAATGATAAAAAATACACCTGTTGTAAAATTGTGAATAAATACTGATTGCAGCAAGCAAAGACAATTGTGCTTTGTACCATTAACTCAATTGTGCCTTATCACTATTTTTAAAAATCATGGCATCATCAAAAGAGTGATGGTTTCAGTTTCCAATTATTTATAAATGAAGACAGCAATTTATTTTTTTAATATTGTTTGGTGTAATACGATGATAGCGTTTACCTTTGCTGGTAAAAATGGTCAATGTCTCAATTATTAATCCAAATGCTTATATTCAGTATTGTGGGCACAAATGTCCTTCTATGCAACAATTAAGTTTGTAAAAGAGAAGTTTGCCGTCTGACTAGAGTGGGTTGGGAGAAAATATAAGACAGAGGCAACACAGCTTATTAGTTCCAGTCCATGGAATGGAAGCTTCTATTGAGCTGTGTCAAAATTCCACAAACAGAACAATGACAGTGATGTCACACAACGGATAAAGACTTGGTGCAGAATCCAATGGTTTGATGGCCAGAACTAATTTCTACTCATGAAATAAGCCTTCTTCTTCTATCATTTTGTAGCCTCTCACGTCATCATCATCTACTCTGAAGGATCCCGCCAACCTTCAGAACAGAATTTGAGATCATACGCAGGAATGGAGTTGCAAGATGAAGATGAGAAAGGACAAATCTGATTCCATGGTTGATTTTCCATCAGTGTTGCCTCTTTTTTAAAAATGCAATAGTTGTAAAGCAAGTGAATCAATAATTCACTGTGGGTGCAGTTTTGTCAAAACCTGCTGTAAAATGTGGTTACATGACCACAGGATGCTGCAAAAGGTCGTAAATGCAGCCCAGCTGGTGAGTGCCCTAAAGTGCGGGTCATGTGAGGGGGGTGGTGACTGTTGAGACTTCGAATCAGGTCTTAAGTACCCCCCAGGAAGGTCTGTAAGAATCCTACCTGTGGTTCTAAATAGAGTTATATTTCCTAGGCCAGAAGTGGTATATAATTAGTAGAACTTCCTGGGCTCAGAGTTCCCCTCAAAGAACAGATGGCAGCTATGGTCATGAGGGCCTTTTGCCAGGTTTAGCTGATACAATTGTACTCCTTCAGGGATTGAAGTCGTTAGTGTCTTGGTTACCCCATGAATAGACTATTGCAATGAACTCTATAAGGGGATGTCATTGAAGACTACTCAGAAACTGCATCTGGTCCAGAAGATAGAAGCATAAGCAGTTATATAGCACCTTTACTGAGCAAGCTACACTGTTTATTAGTAAGCTTGGGTGCAATGCAGTATACTAGTTGTATCTACAAAGTCCTTCATGACATTAGACTTAACTATTTAAGAGAACACCTGTCTCCTATTGGCTCTGCTCATCTGTAAAAGCCAACAAAGTGGAGGTGCTACAAGTTTCATCAGTACAACAGTATCATCTGATGGCCCCTTGAATCTTGCCTTCTCTGTTGTAGTACCTGCCCTCTGGAAAAAGGATCCCACTGGAGGTTCAACCTGATTCTGCTGATCTTAAAACAGGCCTTAAAGACCTAGGCTGTTTTTGAGACCCTAGTTAGGTAAGATATCTTCCTTGAAGTGAAATTGCATTAATGAGTTCAGTAAATGTGGCTCCTGAACATTATCATCTTTTATCTATTTTATTACAGTGCCGTTGTTTTTTAACTTGTACCCTGCCCAGAGTTGTTGGGAGGGTTTATAAATAGATAAATATCCTTTCAGTAGGCTACTGTTGCTTTCATCAAAACGACAACAGCAGCATTGACCTATTATGTTGCAAGCTTGCCCCTTTTAGGTGTGTATGGAACATCTCCAGCTATGATATGAGGTTGCTTTCATCAGACTGATTTACTTCACACAAACACACAACGGTCACTGTCAATAAGGGAAGTTTATTGGGGGGCAAATGGTACAAAAGACTGTTATTGAAAGGCATGATTTGGGAAACTGCCATTTTAGAAGTCTATATTCCCACAGCAAAAGCCTAGTAACTGCCTGCTGGTTAAGCAACATGCCCTGAAAAGATTTAAAAATTACCACAGGCAGGAGCAACTGATTTATAATAGGAAGACCGAAAGAGATAAATATTGCTAAAGAAGTTATTGGAGAGATTATTAGACCAGGAGAAGGTAGCAGCATTAAGATATAAATTCTGAGGAGGGGGCAGAATTATCTAACAAAGTGAAGGCCCATAAACAAAAATGCAATGGGTAGAATGAAAGGTAGAAAGTTCCTGGCCCTGGCTGATTTAAAATCACCACACCTTCATCAAACTGTCCTGCAACCCGACATAATTCACAATCATTCTAATCTGCTATATAGTAGACATGCATTTTATTCCACTCTTAATGCTGTTTCCACACAACAGAAGAATGAACCCAGATATGTGATTTGAACAGGGCGCCTGAAATCTCTGCCTTTTTTTTTTTTTTTTGCCCATCAAAATCTGCTCTGAGAGAACAACCTCCAAATAAACTAGTTTTATATGTTAATAGTAGAAGCTGGCTGTTGGCTTTAACCACTGAAAAGTAATGATGTCACCATTTGTCATAACCCTGCAATTGCGATCCTTGTGCAATAAACTGTAAGGAAACGTCAGAGTAGGGGAAGGTTTACCCTAAATGAACCATGACTGTAATTATAGTATAAAGTATTAAGTTAAAATGAGAACTGATCAGTAGTTTTCATCAAAGTGAAACATCAAAAGGTGGTCATATTCAGTCAGAGGTCCATGACCTAATAACGTCTTTCCTTGTGGCGTTAAGACCTACTACTATATCCAATAGGTTTTCTGATGTAGTGATGTTTGTGACACATTGGTTTTGATAGCTTATTCTAACGATGTCACTGATTAGCTCTTGATAAGCTCCCATAATAAATTAGTATGCACTATAACTATTCTTACCCTTTTATTTATTGATTCAATTTATACATATTCTGGTTACGAAGAAGGGAAATATTCGTGATCTCTCTCTCTCTCCTTCCCCACCCCCTTCCATGCCATCAATATCAACTCTAACAAAATTTGGCATGGAAATTAAGCCAAAATCATGGAGAGAGTGTTGCTAGCCATCTGGACAGAATTGCAGCCTATTTGAAATCTCTATGGAGGAGATTTTATACTGAAACAATCTCTGAATCTTATTTGCATGTTAGCATGCTCTCTGACTTTTATTTGGAGCATTCGAGGTACCCATTGTGACTGAAAGCTTGTTTGTATCAAGCCATCTGGCTTGGAGCTGAACTCCTGCGAGGACTTGGAAGTCATGACTGAATCCCTGCTTGGGTTTCTATTTCCACCATTTTGACTAGTCCTGCTTCGTAAACTCCAGAATGAGGAAGTAGCACACTGCCATTGATATATATGAAATGTATCCCAGCAATGGTACCATATTTTGAGATCAACCTCAAATCAAAAGCTTTGGTCTTGAGAGGTGAGGGTGAGGAATCCAACCTCAGAAATCCCATCCTCTGTCCACCCACTTTTTCAATTAGTGTAAAACAATAACTAAGGTTCCCAGAGGAACCTTAGAAGTAAGGAAGAAAGTCCTGAGACAAATTTTGTAAAAAAAGAAAAAGTAACACATAAGGAGAATGTCATCTTTTAGCCCTCTCCTATTCCTTCTGAGGCAAAGTCAACCTCCATAGGTTCCATATAAGAAATTATGCAACTGGATTAGCAGGAGACAGGCAAGCAGAAATTTTGTATTCTTGTGAAACAATCATTAGTAACTCAATCAATATTGACAAGGTAAGCTAATATTTGACATAAGAATGCAGGTGACAGATTTAACTATAGATTTAAATTCCTCAGGAGCAGAAAGAAATACAGCAAAATGTAGGTAATAAAAATGCTTAAAATATGACAAGAGGTTTTTTTTCCCCATGAAGCAGAGAGAGAGAAGACAAGCAGAGTTATTCCACTGGTTGTTTTGAGAGAATGGCTACCTTTGGTTCTTCCCAGATGTTATCCGAATGGCAGCCATACTGTCGTATTGCCTGAAGTGCTTTCATCCTATCTTATTATGATAGGAAATTGTAATTTGTTTTATCCTTCTCCTTTTTCCCATCTTTTTTCCCTTATGTGACACTTTTTCTTTTTTTTACAAAGTATGTCTTGAGGCTTACTTCGTAACCTGCTTTGGCTTTCTCAATTGTCAAGCATGCCTCAGGAAAAAAGATGGTAAAAAAGAAAAAAAAAGAAATAATTTCCCCCTTTATCACAACGAGTACAATTTAAGTAATTTATCACCATCCCTTAAATTACAACATATATTCTCTTCATCCCATATTTCATTTGTAAGCTAAAAATAGAATCCAAATACCTCACCATTCATTCCTTATCAACAAAAGTGCAGTAAGGATTGCCAGATATAACTAATTATCAATTTTAACTTTGATCAAATAAGCCAACGCTATACTCCTTCCCTGTACTTTTAAGAAACTTGCTCCTTAACCCCTTCAAATAGAGTCCCAGGATTGATTTGTTCCATTGTTTGTGCAATTGTCCTCCTTAGTACAATTAGTCCTCTAGTTCCCTCTAGTATCCAACCTTCAAATTCTCAGTCTGTCTTGTTTTCACTTAAACAAACCGAAACAATCACAATTTCCTATGGGGAAAAAAATCCTTTAATTAATTTAAAATTATGGCTGCAACTCCATCTGGGCCTTTGAACCATTATTAACTTTCAAAAATCAATATTCTAGGCATTCTTTTGCTTTTTAATCAAAATAATAATATTTCTCCTGATTTTTAAAATACTATTTAAAATAATTTTCTCTAAGGAGAAGGTGACTCACCTGGTGACTGAAATAATACTTGCTATTCTGAAGGGTCTTAATATTTCTAAAGCAGTAAAAAAAATAGAAAATAATTAAGAAATGAAGTTTGGCCAAGTTTTATGTCTTTAAAAAGGCTGTGTTCATGACTGGGCAAAGAAGGTCCTTCCGTCAACTTCCAGACATCCAACTGATAACTTATCGTAAAATATAAATCCCTGCAGTCTTCTCATAAGGAGCAGCTATGCAGTGTAGACAGAGACTATCTTAATATCTCTCTTTAGTCTGGAGAGAATTTTGGCAACCAAGATCATGCAACCAGTGGTGGGATTCAACAGGTTCACACCTATTCGCAAGAACTGGTTGTTAACTTTCTAAGCAGTTTGGAGAACCGGTTGTTGGTAGAAATCTCCTTTTATTTTTTTTTTCATTTTACAGGGCTAATCCTGTAAGGAAGACAGGAAGGAAACCTTCTGGTGTTGTTTCTAGCCCAATCTTTATTGCCCTGCTTACAGAAACTGCCTCTTGGTTAACCCTTATAACAGCTAAAGGTTCTTGGCAGTACGCCCAGACTTACTGTTGCCTGAGCTCCACCCAGTCATGTGATCACCCAGCCATGCCTATCCAGCTGATCATTAGGGCAGAGAACCAGTTGTTAAATTATTTGAATCCCACCACTGCCTGCAACTCATGTTGATCTCCATCATAATGCCATCCTGCTGCAAAAGGGATGTTTAGCATGCCAAGGCTTTCGTCCGAAAGTCCCAAACATTTATGATTTGAGCATAATTACTTAAATGGTTCCTTGGATGTCTTCAAAGGCAGAGAGATAGATATTTATCAATTTATCAAGGATGCTTTAATTTGGATTTCTGAACTGAACAGGAGATAGGTTTCACTAGCCTAAATAGTTCTAGGGTTCTCTTGAAAGTCACTAAAACACTGAAGTAATCAGAAAAAAAATGTTGAATTAATTCAGGGATATGTCCTTTACCTTCATTGGCCTGAGCAGTAAATGTCAATTCTTACTCCCATCTTTGAGGCAGGAACAAAATGTTCATTTTTCTTTGGTTGAACAAAAATTAAGGAAAATGGCACTATCTGTGACAATTGCCAATTCCATCCTTATAAAGTTGGCACCAATGCCACAGTGAGATCAAGCTGTTAGCATCCAATTGAAAAGAAATCAAACCAAAGGAAAACAAAAGACAAAAAACCAACAAGCCAGGAGTATTTATAGGAATACATATTTGTCTTCTTAATTTCCTGGAGCTGTTTAAACCATTGGATCATAAGAAAGAACTATACAAGCAACACAGATGATGGATAATTGTACAGTCGGTATGCAGCTTATAGCAGAGTTGAGCAACATTGTGTAGAACTAGGCAACTGGGAGCTGCAACACACTTTCCTGACCTTGCAGAAGTGTACAATAAAGATCTGGACTTAATAATGTCAGAGGCAGAGACAATTTTTGCCTTTTCCCTACAATACTTTATGGTGGAAATGCAGATGGGAGAGCTCCCCCACTCTAAACTCTCCTGAATTGTACTCCTTAAATTCATCCATTTTCCTGACTAATTTCAGTGGCATAATTACAGGGTACTGGGGAGGGACCCGTAGGTTGTGGGTGGACCATCTCCACTCTTAGTATTTGGCACCTTGGAGAATGCATGTCTGTAATCTCATCTAAAATGGAAACCTTGCAGGAACTTTAATCTGGTTTAAGCATACTGCAGGTTCACCTTCCCCAGCCTTCTACAGATGCCAGAAAAGAATGCCTGCCTCATATGTGACTGTTATGGTAGCAAACCAGAATAGAGAAAGATCAATTCTGGCAGTTTTTTTCTGATCCTCCCAGAAAAGCATAAGACAGTAGAAGTGTCATTCTCCCTCTTCTTGTTCTGAAGGTACTTCTGAGCCAGCGTGAATTCAACAGCTACAATTCCTTCCCCTCCTCCTCCTCTGTTACACACACGAGTCAGTGCAGCAAAGCTATTAAGTTATTATACAGGGTTTTTATATGAACGCCATTCCCATTTTCAAAAGGAAGATAATCTTTCAATTAACTGCTGATTTAAACAGGCTTTAGTAGAAGGAAATGTAGCTTCTTCCCACAAAAGGGGTGGTGGGGAGGACGGGGGACGGAATGATTTCTCCCTTTTTTCTCTGTCCTGTGATAATGATGAGAAGAAACATTTCTATTCATTACAAGAATGACTTCAATTAGAGCAGAGAGGTTAACCTCCAACCTAGCTGATTATACCTGATTTTGGAGCCTTTTTTATAACGGTGAAGCAAAGCAATGTACATCTGTCACATTTGAGTGCCAAGATCATGTTCTAATCCAAGTCTATGAGGACATTAAAGGTGAGTTAAGTCCAGAAAGCAAAGACACTGTGCAGATTTTAATTAGAGATTTTTCAGCAGAATCCATGATTAAATTCCGAAGGTGAATAAATAGCCAATCGAAAAAGGTCATTTGTGCCTTTCCAAAGAGCGAGAGCATTGACTTTCTCCCTGCTCCACAACTACTGTTTCTTGAGGTCAAGTGTCAGGTTGATAGTGGACAAAACATCGTGCTTGGATCAAGAAGAGCTCCCTCTATTCATATTTTCACCTCGCCATGAAGGTCTTTAAGCAAGTGATTATCAGAAGGCAGAAGTTAAAATAGAATAACTCCCGGCATTATTGTAGAAAACCTGCTACACTGATGCGATAAATAAATTTCAATGTCCCTTAAGGCTGATTCTATGCAATCAGGAGGATTAACCTGTAAGTGTCTATTTAATTAAGAATTAGTTGGAAGTAGCAGAGGAAAGAAAAAAAGCTGCTGATAAAAATAAATAAACCTGCCCACAATGTTCTACACACAACAAGCTTTAGAATGCGAGTAGAAGTGATATTTATTGGTTGCCAGTCAGAGAACTTACAATTTATGAATATTATTGTAAATTTGGTTTCAGCTGTAAAATCCTTCTTAAGTGCCTTTATTCCAAAGGGGAAGAAGAACTGCTAAAAAAGGAAGATATCAAAATGTTTGGATATCTTCACACTAAGATAATTGGAAAATTCTATTTATAACTGACTGGTTCATAGCACAGAGAAACAGTGAGTTCACTTGTGCATTTTCTTAACATTAGCCCCAGATTTTGATCGGTTGCTTTTTAAGAGGAAATGCACACAAACTATGATTACATGAGCTGAATAGTCTTAAAATACCTTCCCTGCCCAGTTTTTGGGATACATCAGTTTGTCCAAGACAGCAGGAGAGTCATATGGATATTAAATGTACTATATCACTGGCTCTTGCATAGAATTTTGACAGATGAAGATAACTGGAAGTCACTTCCCATTAGAATATTAACACATGAATTGGATGTTAAGATATTAAGTTGGCCATATAACAAGGGGATAGATAGGTGACTACCACTCTCATTTGTATGCTGCCAGATGCTATGGAAACGTAGTAAAATCCGGTTCTACCTACTAAAGGCAAGACTGGGTCTGGTGTCTGATACTGAAAACAGCAGTCCTGAGTCTCCTGCCTTTGTTCTTCCATCTTTTCCTCTCTCATTACATTAAGTAGAGCAAAATGCTGCAGATTTTCATACTCTGCTCTCCCCTGCATTATTAAACATTACTGCAGAATAGAAAAGGTGCAGGGACACTGCTACAGCTCTGTTTCGATCTTTGCTTGTAATGGATGTAAGATTAAACCATGGTTTATGTCACTATCATTATAACAATTAAACAGACTTAGGGATTTTATGCAGTCTGCATACAAAACACCACAATGGTGGCAGCTTCTAGCCAAATTAGTTTTTAAAAAAAATCTAAGCAGGGTTTGGCTTGGCTGGTACTTGGATGGAAAACCAACACAGAATCCCATGGCTGGGAAGCTACACAGGTCTCATAGAACAAAATTAATGGTAAAACACCTTTGTCTTTTTGCCAAAGAAAACAATTTGGCTATATCCAGGTAGCCATCATTCTGCAACTGAACTTGACTCAAACTAATTTTTATTCAATAGGTACACGTAGTAAATATTCCCAATCTCTTGCTTTAAAATAAACAAGATTGCATTGATATAGGTTTGCAGATGTTTCTGCCACAAGATTGTTCAAGGCCGGAGTATGGGTTTCATAGCAAGATCCAATGAATTCTTTTTTAACTGAGCAATCTTATTCATGACTGTTGGACTACTTGGCCTCTCTCTTTATGACCGGAGAGATGGTCTGTGAACGGGGCTTTCCCACTCCCTCCCAATACGATGGTAGAAGACTCATTGCAACCCTTCTTGTAATTTCTTCTATGATAGGAGCTCTAAAGAAGGGTTTAATGGGGCATTCTCATTGTATGTTGGAAGAGCTTGTAGATGTAACTTATTTTTTGCTTCAACCCATCCCCAAATAGCTGCCCTCATGCTATTTCATTCCCTAATACTGGCTTTACTGCTGAGGAGGAAATTTATACATTTTAAAGGTGTTGGAAGACATATCCATCTGGTTCAGTTCCAAGTCGGGAGAAAGACATTAGAAACATGGAGGCTGATTGGAAAGATGGTTTAATGATGAAGCAGAACTACATGGGTTCTGGGTAACTGACCACAGAGCTGAGAGTGGGGGGTATTTATACCTTCTCTTGGGCTTTGCACTTGAACTTCCTCTTCCTGTGCAAGAACATGTATTCTATTGGCTATTGTAAGGGTCATAGCTGGCTTTGTAGGTTGTCTGATCTAAGTTTGGTTGAAGTTTGGAAAGTGATGCAATGAAGGGGTTTGTTGGACAATTACTATTGTGGCTGAGGGCTAACCCTAGCTTTGTTCAGACCTTGCTGGAGGGAATTTGCTTATTAATAGAGCTAGCTATCTCTTGATCTTTTAAGTGCTGATATCTGCTGAGGGTTATTAAAAAAGGTGGGGGCTATTAAGCTTCCTGCCTCTAAAAAAACCATATAATATCCTCCCTTTTTGATATTTCTCAAAATATTTCATTCTTCTAGGAGGGGTGGGTGCTAACTTTCTGCAAAGGGGAGCAGAAAAGAATGATAAAAAAAATTCCCCATACCCACCTCATGGTCTTATCCAGAGATATGCAAACTATTATAAGGCAGAGGTTTCAACGCACATCTCCCATAACTTACAACTAGCATAGCAAACAATCAGCAACTGGGTACTAATCCAACAAGTTAAGAGACCACTCACTTCACGTTCTGTGATATAAAAGAGCTCCAAATGTACTATCTTTCTCCTATCTATTTATCTTGTCAATTACAACATAACAAACACGTGTTTGAAGGGACTGTTTTGGTGCAATTTTGTTTTACAATTTAATTCCATATAACACAAACTTTGCTATGAACTTATGTTTTTTTCTTTGGGGCCTTCAACCTAAAATTTGTAACAGGGCTCTTCACATTTAGATCCATTGATATAGCTATGGCTTCTCTTCTTTACTAGCTGATATCCCACATTAGGGATCTTGAAACTTCATAAACACACATCCCTACAGTCTTCAGGACAGAAGTCAGAACACCACAAAGGAAAACAGCTTTGTTTTCTCCCATTTTGGAAATCCTAACATACATATTAAGCTGCTGCCACCTAGAGGCCACTTTATGTTTATTACAAATGTGTTTCTGCAATGTTGAAATAAAAATTGTGGATCGGGATTAAATCCGATTCCTCCTTTCTCCATGAAAGGGAATATTGTAGAAAATCACATTTCTGCAAATGCCACGATTTAAAAATCTTGCTTTTCTTCCTGAAAATAAGGAGGCATATATGGAAATACGTCAACTTAGATGGATGTTCCTCAACCAACACTATGAAAGAGAGTAGATTTCATACTACGGTACAACTGACCCCCTCCTTGTAAATAAAATCTAAAACAGGAACCCTCACCAAAACGCAGTTTAATATTCATGCAGGTTTGTATGAGGAAAGTCATAAACAGAGCTCTAATGTTTAGAAGCAAGGCATGAAGCTGATGGGTTAGAAACCAGCAAATCTCAGGTTAAAATATTACCTCAGGTAAGAAATGAGCAGATGTTTCCCAGTTTCAAACTACCCATTGATTCAAAAAGGATAGAAGAGAAAGGTTAAAAATCTTATCTATTATCTATCTATCTATCTATCTATCTATCTATCTATCTATCTATCTTTATCATATCTATCTATCTATCTATCTATCTATCTATCTATCTATCTATCTATCTATCTATCTACTGTATCTCTATCTATCTCTAAGGTATCTATCTCTCTATGGTATCCAGGGCTTTTTTTCGCCGAAGAAAGGTGCCGGAACGCACCCCCCGTCGTTGCGCTAAATATCCCGGAAGTGATAGCGCGCGATTGGTGGAGACGGACCACGTGACACGGACTCCAAAAAGGTCCCGGAACGCGGTTCCGCCGCGCTCCGGCACAAAAAAAGCCCTGATGGTATCTATCTCTCTATGGCAGTGATGGCGAACCTTTTTCTTCTGGCGTGCCAAAAGCTTGTGCGCGCGCCGGCACCCACAATGCAACG
>JAOYMU010000001.1:48349169-48368481 GCA_025802295.1 Psammodynastes pulverulentus
GTGTGTATATATGTATATGTATATGTATATGTATATGTCTATGTAATATATAGATAGATATGATATATAGCACCTTCCTCTACACACAAGTAAACCTAACAAGCCAGCAAATTGAATTGAAAGATAGGTTTAAAAACTTCCCACATTATATATTATTCTGCATATAGGCAGGGTATTGGTTATGAATACGTAATCATATGAATCCCAGCTGAATCTGAAGCTGCTACCCCACCCGACCAACTTACCTTCTCAAGGACAATCCAAGCAAAGAACCTCAGTCTCAAAGCCTTCAAGTTACAGAGTCACTCCACAATCAGTGTCTCAAGGAATATAGCTATAATTTACCTCTTTCAATATCATCCATAGGAGAAGGGGGAGACACTTTTTCTTTTGGTGGAGATGATTTGTGGTTGTTTGGCATCTTATTAGTGTGTTTCATTAGCTGCTGCTGGTGGTGCTCAATACGAGATTGCACCTTGCTGCTGCCTTCACCTCTGCATCAGATCATTAAAAAAAGTTCTTGAAAAATATGCAATAGTTTGCTTTTCCAATACTTTTTAAAGAATATACAAAATACATGAATTTTTGAGACAGGGATAAATATAATGCCTACTATCCATAATACAATTGTTACATACCAGTTATTTCATGAACAAGTGCTGAGGTTTTTATTAAAATAAACAGGTCTAAACTTGTTTATTCTACAGGAAAATAGTTAAATTTTGTTCCAGTGTACAACATTAAAGAGATAGAGCATGCTCAGAAATGGGGTTAAAGAAAGCCAATAGGAGATGTCTCAAGACAATAGAATAAAAAAAATTCCCATTTCTCATTGAAATCTTCAAAAATATCTTATATTTCAATAGCCACTATACAAGTGATATGAATATGCAGTAGAGTACAATAGAAAGAAAATTTGAAGAGCTTTGAACTTCCATACTTTCTCCTCTGTTTGGCATAACAGCTTTCAGTTTCAATTAATCATAGTTTAAATGTACATCTGAATCACAAGCTATGGTTGATATAAATATCCAAGCAGAAATAACAGCTTTTGCATAGCACTTCCTACATATGCTGGAAAATGATAAGGGAAGGGAACACATATAAGGCCAAGGCTTATCAGAACTTTTATCTCAAAGCAAATATCACATTTTAAGAAGGAACAACTTGGCTATTTTTTTTCTACCCACCTGGTTTTCTTCACTGTGATATTGCTACTAAGTTTCTCTAGTCTACATTCGCCAGTGTCATGGTTAATTATTAAGATGCATTCTTTTTGATATGGCTTCTTGGAACCCTTGAAAACTGTTACTGGTGGTGTAGAGCCCTATTTTAAATCAGAAAAGAATTACTAGTATCACTACAGTTGTTTTTTTTCCCTCTTGGGGCAGAGCTCTGTATTTTATAATAAAAAGCCTTCACATTTCACACATCGCCTCAAGAGACTCTATTTTACTGTAAATATGAAAAAGAGAAGCCAATCTTAGGATTCACATTTCATAATGAAATTACGATTTTCAGGTTTTTCACAGAACGCTGAATTCAGTCCAGCCCGGCTCAGTTAATTCCTAGCCTTTATCATATAACCACAAAGAATTTCATTCCATCTCCTTAATTAACATCCCTCCCCAGTTATGAAAAAGGAAGTTTATGTTTGCATCAGCAACTGCAGGCCATTACTGCCATGAATTACCCCCTTTCCTTTTTTTTACTGTTGAATTTTCTATCAAAATTACAGTGCAACAAACAACTTTTGAAAATACTAGTTTGCTTCAAGATTATATACATCAATTTTACAGTTCTGTTCTATCACAGAAGAGTAACTATGTGGTTTTTTTTAAACTTACTGTTTACTGAAAATATTTGGATACCTTAACAGAATTGAAGATGAATCTCCCTCATCAAAGGGACTATTATATGTTCTCAGTAAATCAATTTCAGCCTGCTTCATATGTCACAAATAACACAAATCATATCATGTTGTAAAGGGTCCTTGGTGCTCTCTGAGCTTGCTTGTTTTCTTGCAGACGGCTCATTACCCAAATTAGGTAACATTATCAGTACCAAGCCCCTGAGCTACAAATATTCTCATTTATCATATCATGTTGTGCCTATCTGCTTTTCCCCACTTGGTTCATCCTGTCAGGTGTGGCCAAACAAACCAGGAAACTCCACACTTAACAAGGAGAAATATAAGGTTTGTTCTTGACTTATGAAGAGGAACAAGCTAGGAGAATTAGGTAACACAAAGTTGCCTGCTTTTGGAGAAGTTCTGACTGGTAGGGAACAAGAACTGGGAGTTATTGCACAATTTGCCACAGCACCTTTCCTTAATTAGACTATCTAAAAGTTGAAGGTTTCTGGCTTATCATAAAAAAAACAGTAAAAGTTGCTTTGCACATCAGAGCAATGGAGTCAGACTAAAAAAAAATAAGAAAAATAAAGAAAAAGGTATTGTTTTGGGCTAAAGAATGAATCAGAGGGAAGATTCATTAGAAACTGAGAAGTAAACAATGAAAAGAAAAAAAACATATTCCAAAAATACTGAATAAATTTTTCAGTAAAAGATAACCCGCCTATGTTTGACACTAACAAAAGCTGCAAACTATGGGGGAGCTTGTCTAATCAGAAATGAAAAGCCACATACATTAAATAAAAAGTTGTTTTTAAAGACATCAATATAGATTCTGCATCTCAGGATCAGATTCAGAAATAGAAATTTGGTGAAAATAGAAAGAACCTTTGCAATCAAAATAACCAGAAAGGCTGTCACTTAGTAGATGTTCCTTTAATTTGGACAAGAGGCTGGACAATGACTTATGTATTTATTTTGTATTAGGAATTATTTACATATGTCTTTTAGATCTGTTATCCTGTCATCATTAATCACTTTTGTGCAGCTATTACAAAGATACTTCTAAACTGGTAGAATGGAAGAATCAACACAAGGATTTTCCTGCTACTTATTGCTCTCACACGCAACCAGTATCTGTTGCAGAACACAGAAACCTAACTCTAACCCTAACCCATCTGCATGGTCTACCTTGATAATTCTTCATGCACTTACATAAAAGTAATCAGACTTAAGATATAGCTATGCCTTTTTAAGGAATATAAAAATCTTACCTCAATATTTGGCAGCATTACTGTTACCTGTTCACCTTTACCAACTTCAAGGTCTCCTTCGCAAGATGTATCAATTGATGCAGGTTTGAAGTCATCTGAATAAAATCATAAATATTTATGATTCCATAAATATTGATCAACTTACGGTATTTCGTTGTACGAGGTGCAATGACAATAAAGTAAACTAAACTAAATGGAAAAGTTACATTATCCAATGGAAATTTTTTCTAGCAGTAGCTTATCTGTCTTATTTAGTCTTATTCAGTAGTCCTTAAGAGTAATCCACTACTTATTATAAATTAATAATTAAGTTCCCCTACCACTCAATTCCTAGTGCCTGGGCTGTTTACCAATGGTTAAAAAAATTAAAACAACCAAAAAAAGCCCAACAAAAACAAGGTCAAATATGGCAGATATAACAAACCTTCCTGAGAACAAAGAAAAAGAAGAAAAGGGGGTTCAATCATGCTCAACAAAGGCCTGGGCAAAGATCCAGGTCTTTAGGGCCCTTTGAAACTTGAGGGGTGTGTGTGTGCACGTGCACGTGCACATTCAATCCTCAGGGAAAACGTCACTCTAGAGGGCAGGCACTGCTACAGAAAAGGTACTATTTTTTTTGCATTTCTAAGCAACACTCTTTTACAAAAACAAGTCAATCAATTTTAAACAGATCTCCATTTCTAACTAATTATCAAATTCGACAGAAAATAAAGAACTAAGATTCAGAAAGAAAGATATATTTCAAGTTTCAAATCCAAATAATATCTCAGCTGCACATTCCCACACCCATATAACATAGGAGTTACAATTTTGGTAATACGTATTCTATTTCCTATCCAGGGGAATTAATCACCAACCTATAGCTCTCCAAAGGTATACTGATTAGGGATACCATCCAATACATCTACGGGGCTTTAAATTATGGAAAGGCGATGTCAAGACATTAGATGTCAGGCTTGTCTTTTGCTAAATAATACTGTGTGCACCTTAATGAACTGAAGAAATGTTTTGCTCTATTTCATATTCGTATTTTGTAAGATTAAAAAATGACAAGCCTAGTTTGTTTACTTCCAGGATGTTATTGCATTTTTTAAATCTAAAAATGTCAAATGTGCCCTTGATCCAGTTAACGTGTCCTGTTAATTATTGACACTGCAGAGTGCTTAAGTTTTAAATAAATGTATCCCCAGCTTTCAAATTGCAAGCCCTTAACCTTACAAGTTAAATTAAAGCTTAGCAGATCTATTCTAAAGTAAATATAAATCTTTAGGTTGCAATTCTGTAACAATAATGACAGTTGCTATAAATATAACAGGATTGACTGCCAAATACACTTGCCCTATATTCTACAAAATACGCTGTCACACCCCAAAATGCATACAAGCATTCTAAAAATTGGATCCTTTCCATCTATACTATGAATAGAAAAATATGATTTGGGTAGTGGTAACTGGTTTATATTCCCCTCTGAGCTGAATTTGAAATGTTTAAAAGCACATTGAGGAAAGTAGAACACTCATATAAACAAAACAATTTTTAAGAATCCAACTCAAAATACACTGTTCTACATCCTAGATATTTATACCTGAAATATGCTCTCACCTATAAAAGCTCACCTAGCCAGGAATTATTATTCAACACCTGTCTCTTATGAGAGATAGAGAGGTGGTTGTGCAACCTCTGGGAAACCAGCTTATTTTTCAAAGCCTTCTCACCCACAAGCCACGCCACAATCCCTCCAATTTCATTTCCCTGCCGAACACCTCCCAGTCAACTCCACCAGGTTCCCCTTACCCGTTTCTCGAAATGCTCTTCCCTTAAAAAGAATAGATAAAAAAAGCAGAGGGCTTTAAACTGACTAAGCGGAAAAGTCATAGAACGAAACCGATATATATGTTTAATCCCCTTATGACAGGCGAGCTTTCCTACCGTGACTTTACTTGAGACCCAGACCAAGGAGATATCAAACTCCTTTTCTAACTACATCTCTTGAACCTGACCCTTTCCCCTTGATCCTCCTGCTGGAAAAGCAGCCTGGATCTGAGTTTTGCTTCACCATATAAAACAAATCCACACCCTCAACATACATACATACAGGTGTGTGTGTGTGTGTGTGTGTGTGTGTGTGTACATATACATATACATACACACACACAGTGTGTGTGTGTGTGTGTATTGGTTGAGGCGTGGGTTTGTATGTACTGTGTGTATATTTTAATGAACACACAAACACATACTACTGTCCTTTCTCCCTGGAAAGACTCCCGGCTTCTAAAACGTCAGCAGGGGTACTTTCGGGTTAAAAACAACCAGGGTTAACAACGGGTCCTGAAAAATGCGATTCCCTTGGCACAGATTTTGAGTCTCAGTCCCCGAAGTTTACACACACACCACAACCTTCTCTTGTCGGTCTCTTGCCTTACGGCTTCCCTTTAACAGCCGAGGGGTCCCCACTGCTCCTAAGCCGGAGTTCTCACTCGCGCAGCCTTCCAGCAAGCCTCAACTTTTCCTCCGCCGCCCCGCCGCCCCTTTTCCCCGCCTGCTTCAGCCCCCAGTGAAAGCACCCGCTTCGACTCACAGCGCAAAGTGTGGAAGGCGCAGCGCGGCTGCTTCTCGAAACTGTCGCCCAGCAATAGGACGCGTTCCTTGCTGTCGAAGAGAGCCCGGGCCCCGCCGTTCATCCCGAGACCCCCGCTTCCCGTTTCCTTCCTCTCTCGCTCGCCTCCTCTCGCCAACAGCTGCTTCCACTACCCTGGTACATCTCTCGCGCTTGCCAGCGGGGAAAGGGGGCGGGGCTGCCGAGCGAGGCCACGCCCCGTGTCAGACTACCGCTTGCTCCTCACTGGATGAGGAGCTCCGAGCGCCGCCTTCCTTTCCTCCAAAAACGGAGAAGGATCGGGGAGCCTAGAAAGAGGCGGCGCGAAGAGAAAGGGCCTCCCCTTCCTATTGGCTGCGACCGTCTGGGGAGGTCACGCCCACTGCCGGCCAGCGGCCATCAGATAAAGCCGTCCCCCACCCCTCCTGTACGTCGGCGTGCTTCAGGGTTTTAAGGAGGAAAGACGTCTTATGCTAATAAGAACTGCGGTGAACAGGCCCTCCAATGGGAGGCGCCGAAAGCGAACCTCTCTCGGTGAGGTGTGGAGAGCGCTGATTCTATTGGCTGGAAGCGCTTGTGATCTCACAACCGTTGGCATAACAGCGCCATAAACGTTTCCGGTCGGGAGAGGAGGCGGGTGAGAGAGTTGATGCTGAGGTTCAATGAGTGGTTTTTGGGGCGGGGGGTTGAGTGGCCACGTCGTGCCCGCAATGAGTACTTTATGACGCGGACAGTTACTGAAATGATGCTGGGTCACAGGAAGGGGGGAGGGAAATAACGTGAACTGGCTTTTGCAAAACTGATACGGGATTACTAATTTCTTCATTTTTCTTCATTTTCACCTTCATATTCTTCATTTACGGTCTCGCTTTCTTTTATAAAGTGGCTTTAAAAACAAAACTCCAATCTCTCCCACAGTTAAGCCCCAATCCCGGTGATCTGTGATTTTGTCAGAAGCTCGAGGGCGATTTAGCATTAGCTCCTTCGATTGTTTTTTTCCCCCTCCACTACTTACATAATTCTGGGAGTTTGGGTTGTCTTCATTAGCTATTTGTATTCACTAAATTTAACCTGTTCGGCTTCTTTTGAGATCACTCAGCGCTGACTAAGTACTGCCACATCCTTACATCCTTGAGATGATTTTCAGTCCATTGCCTTCTTTGCCTCACCCTACTTCACGTACTTGTCCAAGGAAAGGTAGTCCTTGATTTACAACCTTTCGTTTAGTGACTGTTGGAACTTACAATGGCATTGAAGAAAGTGACTTATGGCCGTTTTTCACAAGGGTTGTAGCCTCCCCCATTGTCCTGGGATCAAAATTTGGATGCTTGGCAACTGGCATGTATTTATGACAGTTGAAGTGTCCTGGGGTCATGGGATTGCCTTGTGCACCTTCTGATGACCAAAGTCAATGGGGAAGCCAGATTCACTTCAACAATTGCTTAACAACTGCAGGGATTCTCTTAACAATTGTGGCAAGAAACGTCTTAAAATGGGACAAAATTCACTTAACTTGCTTATATTCAAATACATTTCAATCACTTAACTGTCTCACTTAGCAACAGAAATTTTGGGCTCAACTGTGGTCATAAGTCAAGGACTACCTGTACAGCAATGGGGTTTAAATCCCCCCCAGGTGGTTTACAGGGGGGTTATTGAATCCATTAAAACCACATGATTGAGAGAAACTGATGGAAGATCTCTTAGTGAACTTCATGGTCAGTGGGCATTTGAACTTGGATCTGTCCCATCCAGTATCTCAATATTTTAATCTTGTTGGCTCTGGAGAGGATATAGAAGTAGTCCTAATATGCGTATGACTGCATGAGATGCTTACTGACTGCTAAACTAGCCATATGAGCTAAGTTCATACAACATGCGAACTAAAATATAACTGGCAAATTGTGGTCCACGACTAGTATGTTGTAGGGCTATAGATTATTCAAGGAAGATACTGAATTTGAGAAGACTGAGGCAAACATCTACGACAGGCATGTCCAAAATCCGGCCCAGGGGCCAATTGCAGCCCTCCTTGCAAAAAGTTTAGACACCCCTACCTTAGGTCATGTTTATACAGAAACATTTAATTTTCAAAAGGTTCCTAAACTTTTAAACACCATTGTTTCGATGAAAAGTGGTACGATTGACCTCTGAAATTAAAGGGAACGCATGTGGGTTTTTTAGACAGTCTTGTTGAAGAAAGAAAGGAAAGCAGGTATGCAGAATGATGTGTGGTAGGAAACTTTGGACTCTCTCAACTGGTCCAGCCTGGGGCCCAATTGCGGCCCTCCTTGCAAAAAGTTTAATCACCCCTGATCTAAGATAATAAAGTGTCCTGTGTTGAGAAGTTTGTTTTCAACAAGGAAAGATAGAAATACAGTTTGTATTAGAAGTGATGTGTTTTATTACACCAGTTTTAAGAACATAAGATCACACCCAGGGCTTGTCTAGTTCAGCGTTGTCATATAGATGTTTATCAGATGTCATCCAAATGTCACAAGTATCAATTGTAAAAGCATTAATCCTCTTCCCCTTTTTCTTCCTGCAGTTAGTAATTAAACGTTGTTATTCAGGAGGTAGTGAACAGCTTTCAAAACTAATACCCATTGATATATGCTCTTCTACAAGTTAGCTCAACACAGGTTTAAACAGTGGGTCTACTCTAAATTGATGCCCATGTCTATTGCTCCTATGTTCATAATTGAATTATGTGTTGGGTAAAAAATACCCTATTGTCAGTCTTAAATCTCCCAAATTCAAAAAAAAATGTATTTTAGTAGAAACAGTGAAGTGTATGAATTGGATATTAAAAGTAGTTTCAATTAAAATTTCTTCCATGGAAATCTGATATGGATTTTATTAGATGAAATCTATTTATTTACATCTTGCTTAAACGATTGCTTGCCATAAAATGTCACTTACTGAAGATAATTATCTTGGGTGACTTTTTTTCCTTTCTTTCTGTAGTTAATGTTACGTGAAATGAAGCCACTTCCTGTGGATTCTAGAATATTGTCTCTGACTGCTCAGATTACTGAAAGTCCTGATCAGGATATTCCTGTGTTGCTGCTAAAGTTAAAAGGTAAATTGAGATTTTAGGTGTAGCACCGTAAGGTTAAAGCCTGCTCTTGTGCCGAGCCTGCTATGCTATGATTGAACAACAAGTTCAGTATTCTGTTACTGCAGGGGTCTTTCCATTGGGTTTATTGGAAAGGACATTTGTAGATGCAGAATAGAGATTCTAGTATTATTACAGAGAAGAAAGACTTGATCACTATGGGAATTACGAGGTGGTTGTGAATCTTAATACAATTGTTGTACTATTGGATGTGTTCAAGTTCTTACTTGTAAAATATGTTTAAATAAGTTAGGCTGATATAAAGACTTATACGGATACATAAGCCTCTAATTTTCTTCTCCCCCACTCCATTGTTCTAAATTAATCTGATTTTAATATGTGTTTTTCATTTACATGATCAATCTTGGTGTTTTGTGTAATAGTTATGCAGGAAATTAATTGTTGGAAGGCAAATAAGGAAAAGGGAGGAAATAATGCTTGAGGCACTCAGATTGGAAACCAAGGGGAAGAAACTGAAGCTATTCATACATTTCTAAATTTATGGAATGGGCTCAGTTTATGCTTCATATGACATCTTGACCCATTAATTAATCATGGGATAAGAATTAGAATGTGTTTCTGTCTCTTTAAATCTAACAAATAATTGTATGATATGAATTATGTAAAAAGAGAGCCAATTATGAAGGACACAATACAAATTATATGGAGAGCCAGGAGTTAGTAAAAAGTTAGGAATTTGGTAATATGTTTTCTGATTAACAATTTTTATAAAAAGTCATAAGCTTGATCAAATCCATGCAACTGATAAGGCAAGCTACAGCTCATGAAAGCTAATACCTTTTGATAAATGTTTTACTCAGAAAAAGTATACCAGACTTATAATAAGAACTAGTATTGATCTGTTAGCAAATCAGATGCATATCAGCTCAGTACACTGAACCATAATAAACTGGTCAGCCATATTTTAGCTGTGGCTGTGCTATGCAAACTCACTATAAATGAATGTATAGTTCAGAGTATCTATCACACAAGCCTAGAAAATCAGGTTTGGTAAATTATGGTTATTTTCATCACGGTAAGCATATTATGCAAATACTCTGAACAAAATGAGACAGAGAATAAACCGCAGTATCATTTCAGTTGGAGAAACTATCAGTTGCTAGAGGGCTGCTTTCCAGTAAAGGAAGTTGGTTCATTTCAGTTGTGCAGAATAAGGAACTTACTCTCTCTGATTACCAGAATTCCAATTCAAAATTAGTCTCATACTACTGTATCATGGACACTGTGCACATACCGTATGTTCAAAGCATTTTCTCATTGACTAAACAGTGGTTTTTCCCTATGGTACATCATTTCACCCAGTTAAATGTTACAGAAACCAGAGTTTTAGTAGTATATAGGTAAATGTTCCAATTTATTACCTAATTTTGTGTTTTTGCTATGCTCCCTTCTGACCTGTCTTACTGCCCTCTGTATTTGTTATTTGTAGAGGGATTCAAACCTAAGCAGTTCAGGTTTTTTTTTCCTTAGAAATTTTAACGAGTGCATCCCCAGGAAGTAATGAATCAAAGAAAATTAAACAAGACTTATACTACTGTGATCTAGTCCAGTATTGTCTACTAGTCCTTAAGCAAGATTACACAAGAGTGCCTGGAGGATGGACTACTGCTGCCCAGATAGCAGAGATATTAAGGTAAAAATACTGCACAGTTACACAGCTGTGTTCCTGCTCTAGTAACTCTGTATTAGCCCCTGGCTATACTATTTGCTATACTATACTATACTGGCTATTGGTATTTGCAAATTACAGAGGGGATTTTTGTTTCCTTTTCCTTCTCAGTCAGTCTTGTGTAGGTCTTGAGGTGAAAACAGAACGTGAGGAGTTTTACTGTAAACTGCTTCCTTCTGCAATAGACAGCCTCCTCTTCCTGGGAAGGCGTTTGCAAGCACAGTTTGTTCGGGCAATCAAGGTATTTGAGCCATTTTGTAATATCTTGACATATTAATACAGGCAGTCCTCGACTTACAACAGTTCATTTAGTGACCGTTCGAAGTTACAAGGGCACTGAAAAAGTGACCTATGATAGTTTTTCACACTTATGACCGTTGCAGCACTCCCATGGTCATGTGATCAAAATTCAGATGCTTGGCAACTGGTTTGTATTCATGACTGTTGTAGTGTCCTGGGGTCATATGATCACCTTTTGACAAGCAAAGTCAATGGGAAAATCAGATTCACTTAACTGTGTTACAGTGATGCACTTAACCACTGTGGCAACAAAAGTTGTAAAATGGGACAAAATTCACTTAAATGTCTCGCTTAGCAACAGAAATTTTGGGCTCAATGGTGGTCGTAAGTCGAGGACTACCTGCATAGAAAAATGTTGAAATAGGCAGGCAAGGGTTCCCACATCTCCTATTACTTGATCTAAGTGATGCTTACCAAGACATAATTTCTATGCTGTCAAGACTCAAGACTGTTACCAAAGCAATAGCACTTAAACCTGTATACTGCTTCCCAGTGCTTTACAGCCCTCTCTTAAGCGGTTTACAGAGTCAGCATATTGCCCCCAACAATCTGGGTCCTCACTTTACCAATCTCGGAAGGATGGAAGTCTGAGTCAACCTTGAGCCGGTGTGAATCAAGCTGCCGAACTGCAGGTAGCAGCCAGCAGTCAGCAGAAGTAGCTGCAGTACCGTATTCTAACCACTGTGCCACCACTGCTCATTGCAATGCATTGTCCCTTTTTGATAACACCTGATAATACTCTGCTTGACAATATGGGCACGGAAATTGTTGAACTTAGGCTATTTTGAAAATGCATCCACACATAGCTTCATTAATCGTTTATGCAGAGTAATACAACAAAGAACGTGGTAATGTGGCAATTATTAGACCTGCCTCTGGTTGTAGGCTGATGCCACAGTAAGCATTGCCAAGGCAGATATTCTGCTGTTGTCTTTTTATCTATTGTTTTTCCTTGTGCAATGTATCTGTACTTATATTTGCAAGGGATGAAAGTAATCGATACATAATACGGTAATTTCCAAGAATTGTATTTGTCCATGAATTTTCATGTTTCTGAGAAAACAAAGAACTGAAACTCATAAAACAGCATTTGCTTTGCAGTATTTTTAATACCTGAAAAATACATATGGTACTACTAACAGATTTCACAAAATCCTCATACTGCGTCTAATTTATGGCTGTACAGACGTGTAGTTTCTAATTCCAAAACACAATAAAAGTATGCCAGTTGATTTAGTATTAATGTTTCTTTCTCCCTTAACACTTAACCAAATGTGTTATTTTAATGTCACCTAACAGCTTTCCCGAACCTAATTTGAACTACATCTCTCATCAGCCTCAGTATCATTCCTGATAGGAATCGTGAAAGTTGTTGTCCAAAGCATATTGAGCATATTGAAATTCAGTAAAAATAAAAAATACACAACATTCCATGTTTTTAAGATCATTGTACACTTTTAATATATTAGTTATTGCTAAGAGACATGCTGGATCCTACAAAGAAATAGAATATACTTGGTTGTAGCAGTTGCAAAATAAGAAGGAAAGAAGTTATTTTCTTATTGTGCCTTGTACCGTAACTTAAGTAGCCCCCAGTCCTGCTTCCCTCCCCCCCTTTCTCAGTTTTAGGAGAATATTATCTTTTCAGTAAATATAGCTTGAGTAAATATCACTGTTTAATGTATGTGTTTCAAGAATTTTAATCATCGGTTTTCCTTTATGTTTTCTTTAAGGATGAAAAAAGGAATGAATTTCTACATTGTTTCAGGACAGTGACTGATGCCATCTGTTGGTTGTGTAGAGGTCACATCCATCTAGTAGAAAATGGTAAGAGAAGAAAAGCCTGGAAATCCATTGGGAATGAATGTTGTTATGGTTTCTGATTCACCTGTGCATTTAGAGGGTTGTTATTAGCTCCCACTCTCCTCCCCTGAAATAAAATGAAGCATAGATTTAACTTCTGTTTGAAATAGATTTCCTGTTTTTGCCCTAGTGCTTCAAAATAAACACTTTCAGCAATTGCTGACAACTGATGATGCTGAAACAACAACCCAGACTCTGTCACTCTTGCAGAATATTTTAAGGACCAATAGGTAATTATATACCAACGTGTATCTTTAAACATTACAAACAATTAGGTTGAAATTCATCCTAAAATATGAATAGTTCCTCCAGGTTAGTTAGCTTTTCATCATCGTAATTCCATATTCTTCATTCTAAAACAAGAGATACAAAGAGATACAAAGCTATACTTTAAAGCTAGGCCCCCTCCTTCTTTTTTTTTTTTAGTGGTGGACATGTTGGACACATGTAGAGGCTTTCACAAAATGAATGCTGAGAGAGGTGCTTCCCTATTCGTGAAATTATTATTGCAGGGGTGTAGCCGGATATAGAGCATCAGCTGAGGGAAAAAATTGTACCTGCTAATGCTGAGGTGCTCCTATTATTTTTTTCTCAGTAGCTCTTGGGAGCCAATGTAGAACATTGCCAACTGAAGCATCAGGCGTCTTCAGCCTGATCATGGGACTCGTTTGCAACATGCCATCTTCTCATTTATTACATTTTTTTAAATTGTAAAAGGCAGATGGGGTGGGGAGCCTGACATGCATCAAATAAATGGACATTGGAGTCCCCTGACTTTCGAGTCGGTGGAGCTTCGTTCAAAGGATTTAGTGTATTTTTATTAATATAAACATGGTTGGGGTTCTTCTAATCCTGCCCATTTCCCATCCACCATTTTTATTCCAATATGATTTCCTCTCTTTTTGGTTTTCTCAGTAAAGCGTTAGTTCAGATAACTGAAGAGGCCCTACACTTCCTTCTGGATGAACTTATTTACAAGATCTCCTCTACCACCAACCCTGCCAAAGGAAATGCAACTGTTAAACTGTTACATTTGATCACAGAATCCGATGCTCAACTTGTTATCACAGTGAATGCTCGCTACAAAGGTTTGTCAAAAAAAAATAATTGGATTTTGAAAAATAATAAATGTTGGCATTGAGAAGCTAACTGTCATCCAAACAGTTTATTACATGTATCGGTCCTCCAAGCTTAGCACGCATGTTACTGATTGTAAAATATATTAATTGGGCACTGTTTTGAAACAGTGACTATTATGGGTGAAGTCCTATAAAGGAATCTAGCATTATGTATAGTAAAACAGGTTATAATTGATGGACATAACATTGCCATAATCATATGCTAGGAAAAGCAGTGAATATATTCATTTATTCAGTCATTCATTTATTATGAATGTATACTTTGCCTTTCACGTGCATTCAGTGCAGGAAGTTTTATTACTATGTTTTTATAATGAATCCATTAATTGTTTAAGCTTTTCTTTGGATCTTTCATGACTTCTTGCCACTGATGTACATTTAGTGTGGAACATTCTAATTCTTATCCTAGTATGTGCTGCTAGTAATTTATAATCAAGGATGCATAAACAAGCACTTTTTCTTACCAAGTAGCATATTTATCTTAGCACATCTCATTTATTAAGGGCTACATACTCTTCTAAGCAAGCAATGGACGGGCAAAGGATTTGACAAGAATCTCAATCAATTGCTGGACTTACTGGATGCGGAAAACTCCAGTTCTTGTGACCCACAGGTACGACACAGGTATACTGTGTGTTTTGTACAAAAATTTTTGTGTATGGTGGAGGTAGTTCATGTTAGGTTTTACCAGTGCATTCATACGGTGTTTCATAATTTCTAATTGGTCACATAATTGGATTGTGGCTATCTGAGGAAGAATTATTATAGAAGCATTCTGAAATTGTAAGCTTAATTCTTCATAGGGAGTTTGCCATTTCTTCAAGCCTGGATCAGATTTCCTTCTAATTACCGTATTTTTCAGAATATAAGACGCACCGGAGTATAAGATGCACCTAACCTTTGGGGGAGGAAAACAAGAAAAAAATCTTACCTCAGCTTCTGCCTCCCAGCAATTCGCCTCCATGCAGCAAGTAGAAAACTGTTTCAGTTTCACTTTCCCAGCAAGCCTAATTAGCATGTGGCTCCGCCTGTTTCAGGCTACAGGGATTGCTATAGCCTATTGGCAATCCCTGAACTCTGAAACAGCTGATGGTCGGAGCCAGATGCAAACGACCATCAGCTGCTTATGCTAATTAGGCTATTCTGAAGCTGCAACAGACTTTTTGCTGCTTGCTGCAAAGAGGTAAATTGCTGGTGGGTGGGGGCTTCTGCAACATTCAGTGTATAAGACGCACCCAAATTTTCACCCACTTTTGGGGATAGAAAAAGTGCGTCTTATACTCCGAAAAGTATGATAATTGTGGCCTGTTTTTCTATATATTGAAGAATATATGCCAGGCGTGGGTCCTTATTATTAGATCCTGAATTCATTCAAGATCTCCTTTTATGAACAAAGAATACTCCCTGGAGCAAAATATTCCCAAAGGAGTGGACAGCCAGTTGCATATATGGCAGAAAGGCATAGTGTAGCATATATTTTCTTTCCAAGGGACCAGAAAAAAAGATTCATTTTAGGCCCAGGAATATAAAATTGACATTACTCAGCCTCTCTTTCTAAGTCTTCCTAATGAAGAAAAAGACCAATTCATTTATGCATATACTAAATTATTCCATTCCCAGATAGTAGAGACAATCACTGAAAACAGTAAGTCTATTTTTAAACATCTCTATTAAAATAGAATAGAATCCAGTGAAGCTGCTAAAAATGGGACAAGTAAAAGTCTCAATCCTCTTCCAATTTAAAGACTCCAAGCATAATTTTTATGACTACATTGAGGCAATCTATAATGTGTGTCATGCATCAAGGGAGAAGGGAAAATTACAAAATTGCATCGAAAAAGTATTGCTTAAAATAGGAAGAATGAAATAGAAGGCAGAAGATCTTGCCAGGTTCAAGGGAGCCACCAAGAGATTTATTTGGAAAGGGAAGATTAATCTTAATTTTGGTTGAATAAGCAAACTGTCATCCTCACGTGTTGCATGTGGTCGTTTGCTATGCCATATTTAACCACTGGTTGCAGTGGTTTTCATTTTTAGCTGCCAATCTGATGTTTGTTCATTGGTTACTGTGGTAATGAAGGGTGCAGAGCTGTTGGCTATTGATGTATTCTACATACTCAAGAGAAATATTCTAGAATATTCTGCCTGCCTGTTCTCATTGCAACAGCTGGCAGGAATCTGTGTAGGACATGTAGAATTCTAAAACTGCTTAAGATCTGAAAAAAAAGCTAAAGTTAAATGTTAAAACTTCTAAAAATGTTAAGGTTTTAAACCTGCTCCCAAGGTATAATAAGAAGGGGCAGATTCAAATTCAACAGCACATTATTCCACACTATGGATACCAACCTCACAAAAAGTGCAGGAGTTGATGTTAAACTATCCAGTTGTTGCACTGAGATCATGGAGTATTAGGTAGATTGTAGAGGTTTTGCAGATAATTTAGGCCTAAATCCTTTTAGGCTTCATACACTAATATGAACATTTTAAATTAAGTCCTGGGAAACTCCACCTGCTGAAAAGATGTGCTGATTATCTCAAAAATAATTGTTGGAGTGAAAACTTTAACAGCCCTTATAAGCCAAGCCAATATAGGATCTAAAGGGCAAATAATCGTATGAACAACTCCAAGGCTCTACTTCTTTGGGAGAAAAGCTAATTCAAACACACACACACACACACACACACACACACACACCATTATGTGATTCAAATGCACACTATTGCATGGTGTCCTGGATACCTAATATATATTTTGACACCAAGTTCAGTGTGAATCTGAGTGAATTTATTTATGAAGAACCATGCAAGCTGCTTACAGCAAAGCTCAAATGTTACTAAGATGCCAATGGACCACATCATCTTACCAACAATTGCAAAAGATGTTCATTGGTTAATTCCCTATATTACTCTCGTAGGGAGGTGGGCAGTTTCTAAATGTGATAGATAAATAAATAAATAAAAATTAATTTTCCTCTTCTCTTCAACAGCCACAGCATGTGAATTATGATGGCATTGATACTGTGTCCAGTGGATTCATCCATAAACTTCTGCCACAGTTATTCAAGCCATCTTGATCTTATGTTTTATCAATCACAATACATGGAGCATACACAATACACAATACATGGAGCATGATGGCTCTGAAAAAGGTCAGAGAATGATCATCATGTGCCCACAAGGTTCTGTTATCATTCCATATCTCCTCTAGATCACTGATAGGTGAATCATTTGGATCTAATAAAGCATCCATCAGATCTGCCTGGCATCTGATCAGCTCCATTGTCCCTCAACATAATCAGATTCCCCACCTCACTCCCTGCTGCAATGAGTAAGTTGCTACATAGCACAACTCTGTAAGTATTCACCTGCCTCCTTACTCCACCCATCTTTTCACTGATTCAATGCATTCTTCATTCTATCCACCAGTTGTGAGGCTCTAGGCTTTGTTCCTATTCTTGTAACAATAGCACCATTGCACTCCAGTAAGGCTTTGACATCACACAGACATGTACATGCACGTACACACACACACACACACACACACACACACACACACACACACCTGTAGTTTTGGAATTACTGTTGTCATGACAGCAGCTTTATGTTTCAGAGCACAAAGAAGGAAAAGTACAACTGTCGCTCGGTATGGCGTGCCACCTTGCCAATTTCCATTTCTTCTCCAGCTACCTTGAATGGTAAAACATCTCAGCAAAATATCTGCTGACTTCTTTCATTTTTCCATTCTGTCTACCCTCCCTTCTCTAGGAGAGACTTGACAATTAAACATGAAATTGCCTTTGATTACTTTTGAAATATGAAAGCGTAATCCATTCTGAGAAAGTTCTGCTTTCTCTTCAGCTACTTTTCCCTAAATAGAGAAATGGTGGCGCTTTATACATCATATTAAGGCTAATTTCAAAAGGTTAAAAACTCGGGATAAGGCTAGAAGCTGGGAGAAAATTCAGTGCGACCTGACCATAGCCAAGAAATGGGTTTTTAACTATGATTTTTATTGATTCATGGTAATAAAAAAGAGGCACCTGCCACTTTTGATATAAAGAACACAAGAAAAAAAAGAAAAACAGAGGAGATATGCTTTCAAAGCTAAGACAAGGTCCTGCATTATAAATAGGAATATATATTCACTGCAGATGAAGCTACTGCAGTTTGGGACTTCATGGAGTTCTGTATGTCTACATGTGGAATTCTTATGCGCCTCAAATTTATTAATCTGTCAATAAAAGCCAGATTGCAAACAGGCTGTTCTCACCATAACTGCAGCATATTGCAGGAGATCTATTCTTGCTGTGAAAGACAAGGGCTGAAATTAAAAATTACAGGAATCGAAGGAGGAATAAGCAACTTTATGCAGACCACAGAAAAGGAATATGGAATAATCAGCCAAACAAAATAAATGCAGGAAATAAGGAAAATAAATGAGACATAATTAAAGCTAGTTTACAATTATACCATTCAGGTACTTCTTCATCCTTGCTTCCACCATATGCATACACTATTTTTTGTCCTTCATACTTCTCTGCTTCTGAGGCTCTCATCAACTGCATCCAATCATCATTTCCTTGGCTTCCCCATTAATTTCAGCCCATTCACTCCTCCTTTACATGTTTGCTTAACAATATGATTCTCATTCATTCTATTTGTCCAAATCACCTGAATTTTTTCATACCGCCCACTCGTTTTTTTTCTAATCAATCTGCATTCATTCAACACCCATTCATTCTTAATCCCCTCTCTTCTTGCTTTACCACATTCACTTCTTAAGGATCACAGTCCCACTTCAACTTAAATTTCCTCAGGAGATGCCCAATTCACACTTCCAGATACAAGATGGGCAGAATTTACCCTCTTACACACAAGCAATTTCACTTTTTTTGGGGACAAATGTTTCACTTCACTCCTCATAATAAATGAGAGACTCCCACCACCTTTTTTCCAGCATTTCTAAGTCTTAAATTTTGTCCATTAACAAGCGTTCTATACAAGTTCATGAATTTGCTGCAAGTTTTGTGTAACGTAACCAAATTCTCTAAAGAGGAATAGGCTCCAAATTTACGGGCAACAAAACTGTAGAATGGCGTGTGTCTTCTTTTAGGTGAAGAAATGACTTCGTGGTATCTCCTTTGTTTCTGACCTTTGATAAGGAGAATAGCTTGAACTAGACTGTGAACACCTTTTTCTTTCTCTTTGGTTTCCAAGCAAAATGAAATTTTTAGCTTTCTTGCGGCAGTGTGTCATATTCACCCCATTTCTAGCCTTTACCCTTTTCCCTTTCTTTTGCTAAAGAAAGATCTGACCTGGGGCACTCACATTGCAGCCCTGGTCAAAAGGCCCCAGCAGAGATTATACTACCTGAGGCTTCTCAGAAAACAACGACTGAAGGAGAAACTGCTGGTGACCTTCTACCGCTGCACCATAGAGAGTATTTTAACATACTGCACCTGTGTCTGGTTTGCCAATTG
>JAOYMU010000001.1:48384092-48395391 GCA_025802295.1 Psammodynastes pulverulentus
CCGCTGCCCTCACGACGTTCTCCTTCGGCAAAGAAAACCGTATTTATGCATATATAAGCCGCACCGGACTACAAGCCGCAGGAATCAAAACGTGGGGAAAAAGTCGCGGCTTATAGTCCGGAAAATACGGTAAATAAAAATATCTTCTTAATACTAGCAGAGGAATGTTTAAAGCTGGTCAATATTAGCTTAGAAGATAACATCATTTTTTTAAGTATAATTTTCATTCAAGAGGACAAAGATAGAATTTCAGATATAACCTGATGACCCCAAATTTCATGAGTACAGAGTGACCTTGCAGGGAAGGGGGAACAGAAGAATCCATTCAGATGACAATGCCCCAAATCACCTTGACTTTCCAGTCTTAACAGTTGGAGAATTTTAAGTGTAGCCTCCAGCATAGTACATGGAGTTTTGCTTGGAAAACCTGAACCAGTGAACATATAGTGATGTGTAAGCATATTGAAGATCTTGGTTTCTCAGACAAAATACTTGCAGGAATCTATAATAGTTTTTAGTGCTAAACTTTCTGCATTAACTAATTACATTTCAAGTTTCTAATTGGACTTTCAGATCTGCTTGAGTAAGACTCTCAACCCTTCTTCGTTATCTTAAATAATAACTTCCAACTAGGTAGTTCTTAGGTGAGGGAGAGGAAAGGATAGTGATAAAGAAACTATGTTTTGTATGAGCTCATTTTGCACCTTTTTTTGGTATGGCTGATCATGAAGGACTGCTGAAATAGCTGTGCAAAGATGTGGGAATCTATATCTGATCTTGAACAGTTCTGCTCATTTTCAAGTGTGAAAATTCTAGGAGGCAGGATGGGTGTTTTGCAAATTGCCATTTTGTTTTTCTGCCAGTATAATACACATAGGATACCACTAAGTGAGAAGACAAACAGTCAGAGTCATCAATTAACTGATGACATATAGTTCTTCTGACTCTCATTTTTTAAACTAGACTGGTATTTTCAGTATTTTCTCACTTCTAGACACTGGGTTGAATTTGGCTGATAAAGGTTAACCACCTGATATTTCAACCAGACAAGATTGAAATAACGATGACTGGCATGTCCTGTGATTGAAGTGCAGAGAATTGCCTGTAAATGGATACATTTAGATCTTTACTGATGGTCTTTACTCAACTCTGATTCCTTCAGTCCTTCTAAATCTATACACTACTCTTGTATCTGTAATCTTTACTGGGTGAAATGGTACTTCACAGGGCAAAACTTTTTCAACCACCCCAAATGACTAACTTACAGAGCTACAGGACCCATTACTTCTGTGGGAGTGAAATTTTTTCAATCAAGGTACCTTGGATTAATTTACAGAAGGCTGGGATTCATTACTCCTGTGGGAGTACAATTTTGGAAAGTTCAGTGAACACTATGGTGCTGTTTAACGCTGCCACCATACTGCCATAGTCATATGGTCGTCATTTACAATGTTCCCTTCCTAGAAGTCAATGAGGAAGCCTGGGAAGCTTGCAGGAAGAAAGTCAATAGGGATCACATGACGACGGCTGATAGCAGGAATATGGTGGCAGGTCTGGACTTGCATTCTCTGATTAGGTAAAGAAATATATGTAAAAGGATGACCCGACAACTCACCAGTTGTGTAGTTAAGCCTTAAGCATGGATATTCATCCCAGTGCTGTGGCTATGAGTGCTTTTTGCTACAGGTCATCTTGGTGCTTCCTGTTTAGTATGGCTGGACTTTTTGGAGTCCAGAAGACAACACAATGATATAAAGTAAGAGGCACAATGTCACATATGAGGGAAAAACTAGAACTTGCTTTCCCACCCCCACCGGGAGAGCACACTTGAGTTTATTGTTGTTTTGCAAACTATTTAAAGACTTTGAATCTATTCTCTATCTGAATGTGCTTCCCACTTAAAAATGGCAGAAACTTGTATTGCTGCATTTTAGTCATTATTATTAAAATGGAACCTGGGCTCTGATTGTAAAAAAAAGGGGGGTTCAGACATGTGGGGCCCTTAGAGACTTGAGGCCCTTAGATTTCAAATGTCCATTCTTATGGTACAGTGTTTGCATCAGTACATTTATTACGAAGTATATTTACTAAGTATATTTATTACTCACTCAAACGCTTTAGCTTGAGTTTCTAATTTAGCTAGAAGTATTTTGAAACGACTATGCACCACATTATTTATGCATCTTCTCCACTGATTAAATTAAGGCAATACTTGTTTCCTCACATAATTAAATTAAAGGGAATTTCCCAAGACTATGAAGATGATCGTTTAATTGAGAACATTTGCACTCCTGAGCAAGGAATATAGCCCAGTCTGACAGGTTAACTTTCTCCTTCTTTTTAATTTTTTTTTAAAAGCTCCAACTTGTTTCCTCAGAGAAAGTTGCATCAATCCTTGTTATCCCTTGATTTCATCCAATTTCCAGTCTATTTTGAGAGTCCAAATTCAATAATTTTACACTGGCGAATAAATCTAATCCCTATTCCAGTATTAACACTCTTATTTTTCCTTTCATAATTATCCTCAATATATCATATAGGTTGTTGTTGTTTTTTACATTACACGTTGAATTTCTCTGAGCTGTTTGCCCCGAGGTTTCTTTCCCAGATATCTTCCTCTAGCTCCAATCCTCAGCACGCATATAAGCAGCGTACAGATTTTTCTCCCTCACAATGGACAACCAGGCCGCCTTGGCATTTTATGCGACCTGCTGTATGAAAATCCCCTTATTTCTCAGCCTCGCCCTCGCTCTGCGCGGAGCTCAGCAAGCGCATCCCTCACGTCTGCCTCGCCCATGCCGCTCTGCTTGGAAGGCATAGGTCTACCAAGCCCCGCCTCCTCGACGCTTTTACATGGAGGCTCCCGCTACCCAATCAGTTCGGCCCCTGCCTCTCTCGTGCGCCTCTCGCCGGGGGTTGCTGTGGTGACGGACTAAAGCAGAGGCTTTCCGCCAGTTCGCGAGTGGGGAGGAGGGTTGATTTATTCACCGTGCAACGCAAGGTGCTGCAGCGGCTAAAGTCGCAGCCGGAGACTGAGACGGAGCCGAAGCTGTGCACAACAAAGGTACCCAGCCAAACGCTCCAGGTAACCAACGCGAGGCTCGCAGGAAAGTAGATCAACCGAAGCCGTTTTAAAGAGGAAATCAAGGCGAGAAAGGGGCGGAGGCTGATATGTCAGAATAGAAGAGGGGCTAGTTTGTGGGTTGAATGTCTACCTTCGTGGAGTGGCTTGCGGGTAAAAGTAATCTTCCCTTACACACCGCGACGGTTGTCTGCACCGAACGCGGGGCTTCCTTTTCTCCATTGTGTGCATTGCACGCAATCGATAAAGCGCATCCCGGCAATTACGGGTTCCCCCCTCCCCTCCACCTCTTATCTGCGTGTCGCGTGTTTCGCGTGTGCGTGTGGACTGCTAGAGATGGCATAAAGTTGGGTCTGAGTTTCACCTGAACAAGGGAGAAGGAGGAAGCTGGTCTGGTATAGGCGTAGCGCTGCAAGAAGGAGAAAGAACGCGGAGAAACTTCTCCCTTGGGCTTGGATTTTGTGGAGTATTTTGCATAAACTGACTCTTGACATGCGAGGATATGGTTTTTTTTAAATTATTATTATAAATAGTGTAAAAACTCAAAACCCCTTCGGTATTGGGGGGGGGGTGTAGTTTTTTTTGGCGTTCTGGCTTTCCGTAGTGGTGTAGGGGACTGCTGTATTCTGGAAAGAGATTCACATAACCATTTAAAATAAAAGACCCATCTGACAACCAAAGCTCACACCTTCCAATTGTCATCTGTAAACTTCCCCATGCATTTTTCAACTTAGTTTATTTTAGCTGGATGATTCTGTTTCACCATGCTAGCTAAGATTTTTATGAATGATCTGAGCAAGAGCCAAGTCACCTTGCACAGATCAGATCAGGCTCAGTTCAGGAGTGACTTTACTATTCCTTCTAAAAATGTTTCTTTCTCCTGTACAAATAAAAACACCCTCTCCCTTTGAATCATTTTTTTTAGTAACTATCACAAAGCAACATATATGTGAGTACACCCCCCCCCCCCAATTCTCATTCCAATGTAGTGGGTGTTTTAAGATGTAAAAGAGAAGGATTTCTGCCAGTTTAAAAAAAAATGCTTTGCTAGGAAATCTGGCAAGAAGGGATTTTCAGCCAAACCTGCTTATATTGACCTAAGCCTGCAAGGCTATAGCAGAGGCTTTGCTACAAAAGCAAATGGCTGCATAGAGTGAATTGGAGAGAGCTGCAAAAGGTTAGTGGGCAGGCAGTGCCTTCCCTCTTTTGGATGCTTTTCAGCTCTTCTCCTGTTGAAATAGCAAATAGAGAGCATCTCATAATGATGATGATGATGATAATTTCTTGGATCATTTTGGTTCTGTTTCCTCCTGTTTACTACTAACCTGCCAAGCAACTAGCTCAGACTGCATCGCTTTCATACTGTACTGTCACATTGCAGAGGCAAAGCAGGGGTTCCGAAATGGATTAACTCCTTTTCTGACTGTGTCTGATGCTCAATAGACTGTTTTTGTAGTCTAGAGACTCACTATGTCTTTTCCACAGCTATTGTCTTTTTCCTTGTCATACTTTCTGGTACCACTCCTAGGCTGATGAATGCATAGATCAAAACCGAGAGCTGAAATGACTACATATGGACAATAGATAGGCTTTTCCTTTGAGACAATTTACAAGCCTGTGTTTGCTCTCTTCATCTGTTCACATTAGAATCAACAATATGTCCTTCTTTTAATTTTGCTCACCCCCACCTTATAAACATTGAAAGAAAATGTATAGTGCTTCCCAATCAGTTACTAAAACAGTTGTAGCTCAGCAATGCAATGTAGACTCTCTAAATGCTAAGTATGGATAAAGCAGAGATTGGGGGAGGGGGGCAGTTTGCATTTATGGATGGTATTTTCCATGTGGGATAGCTGATTTTGTATTTTAATGGCTGGAGTTTACATAGGCAAGAAAACAAGCTGAATGAATTCATCTTTGATTCAGGATGTCTTACTTTTCAAAATCCATACCCAACATGGTGTCTGCCAGGACACATTGTTTAAGTGGGGTTTTGCCTCTATCCCTCAGTGTGACCGTGGTGCTCCTCAACAAAATATCCACCACATTGTGTCCGAATGTCCATCAAGAGCTTACACCGGCCCAATATTTGATTTTTTTCAATATAGACCACCCTGTCCTTGAATGGCTGGATGGACTAGAACAGTGATGGCGAACGTTTTTCTTGTGGCATGCCGAAAGCATGCACGCACGCAATAGCGCATGTGTGTGTGTGCCGGCACCCACAATGCAATGTGTGTGGGACACACCCTGGGCTCCCTCTCGTATGTGCGCGTGACTTCCCCGTCCTCACGCATGTGCACACGACATCCCCCCCAGCCCCTTTGGAGGGCCTCAGGAGCGAAAACGGCCTCCCCCGGGCTCCTGAGGCCCTCCGGAAGCTGGAAACAGGCCCATTTCCCAATTTCCGATTTTTCCAGAAGGCCCGTTTTTCGCCCTCCCCAGGCTCCAGAGGCTTCCCTGGAACTTCTGGGAGGGTGAAAACGGCCTCCCCTGGGCTCCAGAGGCCCTCTGGAAGCCGGAAGCCGGTCGAAAATCAGCTGGCCAGAGAGAGGCCACGCGCGCATACGTGGCTAGACGATGGCTTGCATGCCCACCAAAATGGCTCAGTGTGCCACCTGTGGCATGCGTGCCATAGGTTCGCCATCACTTGACTAGAACATTAACATTTGAACCACTATAAGTCCATGTATTTGCCATATGCTAAATAAAAATAAATAAACTTTTCAAAATGTTGTCCCCATTCCCAATATCTGCCATAAGTCTTTTCGTGACTGTGGCAGAATATGGATATAATAAATAAATTACATTTCATTAGATTTATTCCCCACCCTTATTTTTAAACAATTTCTTTTCTACTTGTGGATTGAATGACAGGTATGTATTGGCAAGGTCACCCATATGAGGGCTAGAATCTAGAAATAGAACTATTTCATTAAATTATGGAAATATATCAAATATAAATAAAATTCCAAAGTGATTTCATAATGACCAACCAAAATCAGAAGTACAGCTTAATATAATAGCATTGTAGAAACTTAAAATTAAAAATTAATTTAATATTCTTTTGGGGTTTTTTGGAATGATAGAAGAAATTGTGAGTGTCATGTTTCCATAAGGATAAAGCCTGGATGAAAACACCTCTATTCAAGTATCATATCATAATTGGTTTTGTGAGGTTTACTTACTCTAACCCTTGTTATCTAAACTGTTGCATATAACATATAGCAGTGATGGCGAACCTGTGGCACGCGTGCCACAGATGGCACGTGGAGCCTTCTCTGAGGGCACACGAGTCATCGCCCAGCCGTGCATGCTTGCGTGGCCTCTCACCAGCCAGCTGATATTTGGCCCATTTTCGGCTTCTGGAGGGCCTCAGGAGCCCAGGGGAGACTATTTTTGCCCTCCCAGAGGCTCGAGGGAAGCCTCTGGAGCCTGGGGAGGACGAAAAATGGGCCTCCCAGAGGTAACAGGCCCATTTCCAGCTCCCGGAGGGCATCTGGAGCCCTGGGAAGGCCATTTTCACCATCCGAAGGGGGCGGGGGGGTTATGCGCACATGTGCAGGGAACGGGGGAGCACCGGGGTGTCACACATGCATTGCATTGTGGGTGTCTGCACATGCACGTGCATGCTATTGCGTGCAGATACACTTTTGGCGTGCCACCAGAAAAAGGTTTGCCATCATTGACATATAGAATGGACTTAAATGAGGTTTCCTTGTACCTTATGTTTGGAATAAAAGAGGGTTGATTTGACATATTAAAATAATGTACAACATTCACAGTGATGATAATATTCTGCATCATTTTTCTCTGTTAATATTTCTAGGTGTGAAATTAGATGTAGGTTCTAGGTCATGAATTAGATATATAATTCATGGCACCATAGGTCTGTAGGAAACTTATTTCAGCATTTTAATTATATTTTTGGCTACCCCAGTACTCAATGTTATTCCTGGGAGAAGACCATAATTCAGCAACAGAGCACATATAGAATAGCTTTTCCCAATCAAGTGTTCTCCAGATGTGCTGGATATAGTCTTTGCCACTACCTCTGGGGAAATTAAATCTAAAACAATCTCAAAGTCTGTTATAAAAAATCCTAAATTACGATTCTTGGTATTTAAATGAGTTAAAAACAAACACATTTGGCAGGTGCACAAACAACTAGATATTTCAGGCAATCTGCCTTACATCTTTTTAAGTTGGGAAGCTGTGACTGTCATATGTTGTTGAATTATAATTCTAAGCATCTTCATCACTAAGAGTGCTTTGAAGGAGTGGAGTTCCAGCAAATTCCACACAACTGATTAAAAATATTGCCCCATCACCAAGTAAATATAAATGCTTGTCAGATTAGTTTCTACAGGTGGAAAATGGGAGTTTATTTTTTAGATATTTTTTATCCTGCTTTTATTACTTTGTAAGGAACTTAAGGTAGTGAACATAATGCACCTTCCTCCTCCTATTTTCCCCACAATAATAACTCTGTGAAGTAGATTGGGTTGAGAGAGACTGGCTGGCTAAAGTCACTCAGCTGATTTTCATGTCAAAGATAGAATTAGAACTCACAGTCTCCTGGTTTCTATGCCACCACAACTATACCCGAGACTGGCTTTGGGTTGTAACAACTGACTCGTTAGAATTAGATTTCATTAACCTGAGCAGCAAAATGTCTTGGACAACCTTGGTTAATGGAATCAGGTTATATGAATGCTTTGTATGGAATATGGCTAGTTGGAATACATTATATTTTATTAAAAGTGCTGACAATATGGCTTAATATAAGGAAACTTCTATTTTTATTGAGACATGAGAGGTGATAATCATCCTTGGAGGCTACTGATTGTCTCCATGTCTAACTTGAAAACCTTCACAAAGAACATTTGGGCCACGCTAACTGAAATTGCAAAAATATCCCAGAAGAACACAATGGCTAACATCTTCTATATTGTCACAAGAACAATGTGGATTGTCTATGAAGTTACTAGGAACTTCAGGGAACCTCTTCCTTTACATAAATGTATGTATTCCGCAGAGTGGAAAAGCAGATTTGCAGGTGTTCATGCTGCAAATCTGAAGCCATCCATCCTTCTGGTATCTGTGTGTTTGCTGCATTGTTGCGACACCCCTCTCCCTCTAGACAGTAGATGAGAATATTAGCATGGGAAATTTCAAGCTCTTATCTGATTTTTTATGTACATAAATTGTGACCCGTTCTTCAGGCAAACTGCTGATCTGAGATTCTCTTATGGATGCACCCATACACATTGTATGCAATATTGTATATCATATCCTGTGTTGCGTAAGAAGCTGAAGCTTCTATTTAAATATAAGCTGATGTAAATACACATTTGTATGCTGTCTAAATTGTCCTGTTCTAATTATACACCGTCTGGTGTAGGGCTTTTAAGGGTCAGTAGGTTTACTACAGTGGTTTGCTGGCAAGGACATCTCACAAATGGAAATAGGAACAGTATATGTTTGATGTGGAAGCAGTTACTCAAGGAAGATGGTGAGCTTCCTATTGCTCGGTGTGTTACAGAGGAGTTGAAGAACCAGCTGTTCGGGGTGTTTTAATTTGGATTCCTGCAAAGAGCAGCAGCTTGGACTCACTGGTCTTTACGGCCCTTTCCAATTTCATGGTACCATGATTCTATTCTATGTACTAGGATCATATGCTGAGTTAGCATATATGGTGCATTTAAGAAAACTATACTCCAAAGCAGAATTATTTAGAAAAAAATTGTGATAAGGCTGCCAGATTGGAGTTGTAAATATCTAGTCAACCATTAGATGGCAGCAAAGAGCTTCATGTGTAATTGCTACTTAAGTCAACTGTTACATATCTACTGAGATTCTCAGGCTCCACACCCATTTGCACTAGTCAGGTGATCCTGATGACACAGATAAACCTCCAGGTGGCCCTAAAAATGCAAATGTCCAGTTATCAGCCAGGAGTATAAATCCTTCCATTCCCTACCATCCAGTCAGAGCTGAAGAAGCTTCTTGGATGAGAAGTGAAATGTTTTCAAAGAAAAACAAGAAAATCCAGTTGCCTCTTCAAAAAGCACCTTTGTTACTCAAATATGACTTTTTGACCAAAGATTGATTATTAAAAATTAATCAGCCTAACAATTAAAATGCAACAAATGAATTCCTTTAATTGAAGGATGTAATCTAATCTGTAGAAAATATTACAAAGTAAAAATATCTGTCTGAAGCTCAAGTCATGGTAATTTTGTGGTCACATCCATATAATTCTTATGGGAAGAGTACAGAAATGGTTTGGTAGTTTAACAGTTGTTGGGGATTCAGTATTAAAAAATGCACATTCCGCTCCAGGACAGGAAAGCTACAAGTGCAAATTTGTCTGCAGTTTCCTATCCTACATCCACTTAATGACAACCAAATCGTCCTGTTGAGTGTGTCTATCTTGATCACATTGACACTATGTTATTAGATGTTCTTTTAAATATTGTAGGCACATATCTGAAAATATGCTGGCAGACATTTATTCTAAGAGTAGGCAATTCAGTATCTTTCCAGATGTTTTGCTTTTGGATGTACTGACTGGAATTGATGGGAATTGGTCCAGAGTTTCTGAAGAAGATGAATTTGCTTATCTATAATGTATAAATTAAAGGATCCTGGCTTTAATTAAAAAGGTATTTCTCATTTTAGGTGGACTTCCTCAATCTAGGCAGCCTCCAGATTTGTGGATTTTAACTTCCAGTGTTTTTAGAAAAGGCCATGTAGACTGGAAATTTGGGGATTTGAAACCCACAATTTGCATTTTATCTAGTTTGGGGAATCAAATCAAATCAAATATTTACAGTATTATGGTCAGAGACCTCTATAACCAGGCAGAATTGAATCTTGTTTCACAGCTCCTCTTACAATTTATTCGGGAGAATTTGCTTTTCCTATATCTTGGTATCCTTTCAAAGCAGTGGAAATTAAATTGTGGCCGTGTGCTTTAATATATTCTTTTGATTCTTGGTGATTTCATGAACATTTCATGAAATAGCAAAGAGCTTTGCTATTTCTTGCTCCTGACATATTTTTCAAATTCTCTGTCTACCAAAGTTGTTTTTATTTATTTATTTCAGGGATAGGGGGGTATCCTATTGCTTTTCTGACAAGTACGAAAGACTTGTCACATGTTAAGTTCCAATTAAATTGATTTATTGCGTATCTCTATGCATAACAGGAATCTAGTCAACTAATGATTAGCATTATTTTGGAGCTAAATAAGAGTTAACAGAATTCAGAAGTCTGCTTATGGCAACTGAGAGATTCTAGGTTGATTCCTCTTTTGACTGTAAGCATCCTCTACCACTTCTTCTCCTACATTTGCTATCAAAATACTAACTTCATCAAACTAGTTCACTGTATTTTGTACTTTGGATTATATATTTTGAACTGGGAAGATGCAGGTACCATGGGCAATGCAAGGAAGTCTATGCATTTTTAAAAATTTCTTACAACTCTGAGTCAATAAATCTTGTATTCATTCTTGTTGGGAATTACCCAAAAGATCAAGTAATGGTTGCATTGATGGTATATATGAAATCACAACTGCCAACAAGTCAGCATGAATGTAAGGGAAAGAATAATACGTTAGAAAGATTTTTTAAAATAGAAAAACAATACTATGTGGTATTGTGATTAAGGTGTTACTCTGACACTAGGAATATCTAGACTGAAGTCCACAGTAGCACACTGAGGGATTATTGTTGTGGGAAAAACTTGTAGAACTAGCATTTTGAGCTCAAGAAAAAAATAGTATAATCTTGTCTTTTTAGAAAATTTTCAGAAGAAGTTGTCTTTTTATAACAATTTTATACCTCTATGGAATTTTAAGATAAGATCCAATATGTTATGGTTTTTGAGTACATAAAAGCAGTGTATATCAAAACTTTATAGCACCTATAAATAAAAGGAACTATTCTATAAAAAGGATTAACTGCTAAGAATACTATTAGTATTCTGTTTATTTTCATATTCAAGTCTCATTCAGCTCAGTGGAACTTAACTTTCTAATAAATGTATCTGAATGCACTCGAAAATATAATTTTACTATTATATGCAGGAGAAATAAATGTTAAATGAAGAAATGCATATTAACTCTCTGCATCGTCACTCAGGCGCTGGTGACCTCCCAGCTGGACTACTGTAACGCTCTCTACATGGGGCTCCCCTTGGGGTGCACCC
>JAOYMU010000001.1:48613408-48626807 GCA_025802295.1 Psammodynastes pulverulentus
TCCCTCCCTCCCTCCGTCCGTCCTTCCTTCCTTCCTTCCTTCCGTCCTTCCTTCCTTCCGTCCTTTTTCTCTTTTTAGTCATTTGTTGTTTAATTTGCTTTGTCTTTTTGATTCTGTTTAACAAATTAATTAATTAAAAATATATATATCCCCCCCCCCAATTCACAACTCTAGGCATCTTACAACATTTAAAACTCCACCACATAAAAACTCAACCCTAACCCACCAATGCCAGCAACAACTGGTCTTTTGGAAAAGCAACACGGTGGGGGCCAACAGTACTTCGTGAATAGTCTGGCAGTAAGGCAAGAAGCAAATTGCCTTCAGCTGAAATAATGAAAGATTGAATTTACCACTTAGTGATCTTAGTGATCTTTTAGTTGTCCTTTGGATGAGAGATGTGTTCATTTTTATTGGCCTAGATTATATTGGTACAACAGGGCAATGAACCAGAGAATAAACATGTAATTAATTCAGACCACGAAAATGAATTCTGATGTCATGAACTCTTTAAAAATTCTAAAATGTGCTCACTGTGAAGCGTATGAATTTGCCTTATCTCCCCCATCTCTGTCATTTAGGCTACCCTACACTTTGAAGGTCAGCTGAGGTTGGAGTGGGCAGTGGGAGTAGGCAGTGCAGTGTACGTGGTCAAGAGAGCAGAGATAAGGAGGCAGAAGAGTATAAGCATGGGTGAGCGTGACAGGACAGAGTGTGAAATCCTGGCCTAACGACCGCAACCATAACTACCATAACTGCCATCTTCAAGCAGTACAGTCACGTGACATTTTGCCTAATATCTGCGTAGTTTAGCATCAGAAATTCCAGTCCCAATTAGTATGGGTAAGCAAGGATATCTGTAACCTGGGAACATAGCCTCTCTAGCTGCTTCTTTACTCTGGAAAAGAGGTTGATGATATAACCTGCTAAATAAATGAATAGCTACAAAAACACTTCAACCCCTTAAAAGCTCTCCTTGGAAGGAAAGGAGGAATGAAACACAAGGGCGAGTTTAATCAACAGCAACAGATTTGTGTAACAGAGTTGTGAATGCTGAAGGTGACAAAGCTTTGTTTGGGAATTGTAGAAGTATTCTTGTAATTTTTTGTAGAGAATTTGTGCAGCTGAGGGCGGGGCACATTATTTTTGTCTCTTCCTCCCCATGCATTTTTCTGACTTCCTGGCATCACCTCTTGTTTCTTGTAATTTTATACCTGGCAGACTGATGTTAGGAAGTGAGCTTTTAAAGCAACATAATGACAAATATATGCAAACGCATTTGTCATGGAGAAATGATGACAAGCTGTTAAGATGCTCCCATTAGACTTCCCGGAGGGATGAACTCCAGCTCTCTCTTTTTTTTTTTCCCCCTTGCTGGTCAAAGCAGCTCTTGAAGAGATTCTCTGCTGCCGGTGCCTTTAATAACCTTCCACTTTTGCCCCTCCAAAGCTTGGGAAGGGTGCATCGGCTGGCTCAACTCTCCAATCACAAGCACCTAAACAGTGCTCAAGCCTGAGTTGTCGAACGCTGGGTGTGAAACTGCATGCTTAATGAACACAGGGGGCAAGGATTGATTATGCCTTGGACTTGGAAGCCGCAGCTGCCTGTGAAACAGTGTTACCTCTAAGCTCGCTATGGAAAATATGAAGGAATGTTGAAGAAGCTTATTTGCAAAAGGATATGCTCCTGTAAGCAATTTTCTCTCTCTCTCTCTGTGTATGTGTATGTGAAATTTTCCCCCTTCAGTGAGGAATAAAAAAATATCATTAAGCATTTTTTTCATTTGCTTCACTGTTAATAGGGACAGACAAAGGCCTCTTTAAACAAGGCATGTGTCTATGTAAAGCTAGACGGTCATTCATAAATGAGCTTTTAAGAAACGGAAGGAAACAGCAGTGACGGATGGATAATGGCTAAATGTAGGGAACTGTGTACTGTCTGGTTTAAAGTCCATTGAAACCGGTGGAAGGCAAAACAGGTTTGGATATAGCTTTATGAAATGTGTTGTTTGACTTGCAAACCTCATCCTTCTATGTGAACTATTATGTGGCGCTCAGCTGTCATAAGGGGTGGATTTTATTCTGACTTTATAGTATAGATCTGACTGTTAGATTCCCATTTCCTGAAGTCCATGTTCAGATTTTTAACCTGTTCTTTGTTTCTCTTTCTGCTGTGCACATGTGCTCTCAAACACCTGATGTCTGGAAGTGAATAGCTTAGATTGTTAACAGTGAAAATTAAGTGTGGAAATGTAAGGTTATTCAAACTGTTACTTAGATTGAATTTTTTAAAAATTATCACAGATATTTAAATGTCTTTTTAAACTCTGTGAAATTCTGGCTGTTTATATCTCATCTTTAAAGAGCAATGGATTTTATTGGAGTATTGTTATAAGGAATTTTTTTTCTTTGAATCGTTATAAAAAACAAAATGTGCTTCTCAAAAAAACCTACTGAAAATCATACTTTCTTTAGTTAACACTTCAGTATAGGAAGCCACGCCCCTGAGGAGTGTATGAGAGAGAGAACAATCTTCTGTTCCCGTTTATGCTATTTATTTTACTTCTGATCTGCTCAGCAACTAGGTTTTGAACTAATTAATTCAATTAATTAGTGCTTTGGATTAAAACTCTTTTGCTTTGATAAAGACCTAGTTTGTACAGTAATTGAATGTTTCATTTTGCTTGTAAAATTTTATCACGGTCCTAAAGATAAGAAGATACATCTTTTTCACAAGTGCCAATAACAAAATTAGACTAAGATGAGCAGAAAGCTTTACTGAAGCTCTAAAGGTGTTAGTCTGCACCCTTTATGAGTGCATGGTTCAGTGATTTCATTGCTGATGACTTGCATTGAAATACAGTCTGCAGAGCATGGGTTTTTTTTATTACTAATAGTTCACAGAGTCACTTAAAAGAAATCAGAGGGTGTGGTATTGTATCTAGGCCTCTATCTCTCACACATTTCACTCATGTTAGAAGGGTGTGTTGAATATGTTGTTGAGTAGAAATAGACAGAAACAAAGGCATTTGGTGTGGCATCACTGTCAGCAACAAATTTTAAAATTTGATGGATTTGTTAGGTATCACACAGACATTTATTCCCAGTGGTCAGACTCCAAAGAACTGGGAGATTAGTTTTGTGAACCCTGTAGCCTTACGCTTTTGACACTGGGGAGCCTTCCAAACCAGGTTGTGATGTGATTGTGAGAGTTAGATGTCAGAATAAAAGTATTCCACAAAGGGCCCACATTTGAATATAAACAACTACTTGGAGCTCAGCCCATATTTATAAATCATGCCTTTATAACAGAGGAACATCCAGAGAAGTAGCATTCAGTATTAATATAAAACATTCATCAAATAGATGGCTTAAAAAAAAAAATCAAAACACAGAAATACTAAAATACTTAATAGAAATCCACAATTATTTAGTTTCAGAAAGGAAAATTTACCAAACTTATTTGGAAATGTACATAAGGAGCAGTGGCATGAAGGTTATTATGCATTACATTTACAATAGACACATGGACTTAACTCAGTTTTTACATAGTAATCTTCTGAAGTCCCCTATCTTCCAATGGTAATTAGAAAGTAATATAATCAGAGGTGGTATTCAGCAGGTTCTGACCAGTTTTGAGAACCGGTAACGGAAATTTTGAGTAGTTTGGAAAACCTGTAAATACCACCTCTAACTGGCCCGCCGCCATCTACAGTCTGCCTCCTGAGTCCCAGCTGATCAGCTGGGTCTTCTTTTGTTGCCCTGCACATGAGAACGGAGCTGGAAAGCAGGTTAGTGAGGTGGGGTGGGGAGGGAATGGGCTTTTGCAGTAACCTTCCCCCAGGAGTAGGGAGGGAATGGGGATTTTGCAGTATTCTTCCCCTGGAGTGGGGTGGGAATGGAGATTTTACAGTATCCTTCCCCTGCCATGCCCGCCATGCCACACCCACCAAGCCATGCCAACAGAACTGGTAGTAAAATTTTTGAATCCCACCACTGAATATAATGTATGTTTATGTTTAAGTGACAGAGTCCAGGCAGGCACATATCTCCATGTTCATATTACTGAATAACAGTTTGTGTCCTGCTGTAATATATGTATTACTTTTGTTCACATTTGCAGAGCAAACTTGCTTCAAAATGGCTGATGGTCATAAGTAACTCTCTGAATTTTATGTTGTGCTTGCTTTGTAGATAAACATTTTGATGATGACGACTCGGTGGATGGGAACCGACCATCCTCAGCCAGTTCCTCAACCTCTTCAAAGGCTCCCTCATTATCTCGAAAAAGTGGGACGGGCACTGCTCGAAGGGTAGGAGCAGTAGCTTTAGTTGCAAAAACTCCAGGTAGGTCAAGCTCTTGCAAACACCTAAACATTACTTCTTTCAATCTTTTTTTGCCCTTCCATTTTTTTAATGCATGGTTGGAACAGTAGAACATAACACCTCCATCAGTGCACCTGGTCGTTGATTTGAGGAACTACTAAAAGATTTATGTAAAATATTTGAGATTGTGTCATGTCAACAAGCATATTATCAAATATGTTTATTGTAACTAGAGGTAGTCCTCGTTTAGCAACTGCCTCATTTAGTGAGCATCCACTGTTACCATAGTGATAGTCAAGAAACTTTTCAATCAGTCCTCTGATTGATCATAAGCACAGTCGTAATTTTCTTAGTGACCGGTTCACCTAACAACCAGGTTGCTGATCCCAATTGTGATCACTAAACAAGGACTACCTGTACATCACTTAACAATTTTGCTTAAAATGTATAAAGAAAACTTTCTGTCATTTTAATAGGACAAATTCTTGAGTTCAGATCTTTATTCAGATGCGATTTTATCTGGCTCTTCCAAAGCCAGTAAGTTTTTCAAATATTGAGCCTAGTTTATGGAAATGGAATGCATTAAATCCAATGATGGGGAACTATCTAATAAATATACAGATAGTCCTTGACTTACGACCACATTTAAGCTCAAAATTTATGTTGCTAAGTGAGACATTGGTTAAGTGACATTTGCCCCATTTTACTACTTTCCTTGCCACAGTTGTTAAGTCAATCATTGCAGTTTTGTTAGTAGCATGGTTGTTAAGTGAATCTAGCTTCCCCATTAACTTTGCTTGACAGAAAGTCAGAAAAGCTGATCGCATGACCCTGGGATATGGCAATTGTCATCAATATGAGATTGTTGCCAAGCATCTGAACTTTGATCATATGACCATGGGGATGCTGCAATGGTTGTGTGAAAAATGGTCATGAGCCATTTTTTTTCCAGGACTGTTATAACTTTGAACAGTCACTAAACAAACTGTTGTAAGTTGAGGACTACCTGTACTTTATGATAGTATTTTCAGACAGCTTTCAGAAATAAAGAGTCCAATGTTTTAAACTACCTGATTCATTCTTATAGCCCAGTCAAATATATCATTTTACATTAATTAAACACGAATGTATACACAATGAATACACATATACATTACTTATAATTAAATAATTTATAGAAAAAATATATTAATTTTTCTGAACTTCACCATTTTAGAAAAAACAAATTCCATCTCTTTCAGGCAATATTCTGTCTTCTTTGATTGTTTCAATCTTTTCCTTAAGAAAGTCTTTTTCTGAAGACCTTGCATGCTTCGCCATTTCTTTTCTTTACTCTTACTACAATAAGACCTATTTTACATACAGTTTATATGAATTTCTTTCATCGCTGTTATTGTTGCCTCCCTCTTGCATTTTCTAGCAACTAAAGAAGGAGCTGGTGCTGTTGATGAGGAGGATTTCATTAAAGCTTTTGAAGATGTCCCAACCGTTCAGGTAAATGGCTCATAGCGTGGTTAGGAATAGAACACATCAGGGTGGAGGTAAATGCATATTTTTTTTAAGAAAGACACTATTTGGAACTACTGCTTGCATCTCAGAGAAGGACAAAGACAAGATAGTAAAGCTGATTGGATTGGCAAATCATTTTTCTTTTTCAATATTGCCAGTAGGACAGCAGGCTAGTTGTAGACTGTAAAGCAGAACATGCCATGAGAAGTTTGGTAAACTAACAGAATGGAGTGGTGAGGAAACTTGTATAATGGGGAACACTCTTAGTCTTAAGTCATAAATGATATTAACAGTAATCGTACCGTTTCACCAGAGGCATAAAAGACACAGAATATAACATTGAGGTATGTTTCCTTTGTTAATGGAAGCTGGTTGATCTAGTGGAGACATTCCTAAGTAGAAAATGGGGAGTTGTTTTTCTTGGATCCCTACTTTTCTTTGTAATTCCATCCTATCTCCATCTGCACTAGAGGAGTTCCCTTTGGACAGCATGAAAGGTAAATGGGATGCCGCAGGAAAAAGGGGACATTTTATTTATTTATTTAAAACATTTATAGAGACGCCCGTTGTTCAACCAACTCTGGGCAGTTCCCAGTCGAACAACAAAAGAAACATAAAATTACATTTAAAGCTATAAAAACAAGCCTTATAAAATATTAAAAACAATAGAAACCTGACATCGTTAGATAAAAGAATTTCCCATTAAAAGAAATGCACAGTTGGATACAATTCGTGTTTTTAAAGCATACAGGGCAAAGTTAGAGAAAATTAGGCAACTTTCTTTTATATTTTTTCTGGGTAATATGGAATTAGAATATTTGGTTTGGTGTATATAATAGTAGACTAGATCAGGTGATAGTGACTACACTGCTTTCAGGAAACATCACAGTGGAATTCAGCTCTGTCTTACCATCTCAGGGACAAGTTGCTCTACTTGTTCTGAGTTTAAAAATTAGGAACTGTCCTACCAAGCTACCATGTTGTATTATTCCCTGTGACTACAACAATGAGGTTTTTTACTAACTTCAATAAATTCAAGTTTTTAATATTTTACATGATACTCACTAATTTATTTTAGTTGTGAGATTGTTTTATCAGATGCCAAATTTTAGATTATATCTCTACTTTGTTTCTTGGGGGTGTGGTTTTTTAAAAAAAACTTTTAACATTTGGTTTTCTAAAAAAAATTGATGCCTGGTAAAATAAAGATTCAAACATATCCCTTGGTTCCCTGGTAATCCAAAATATGTTAACCTTCAAGTAGAATGAAAGCCCATGTCTTTTAATGAAAGGGGGGGGGAGAGAAATATATGCATTTGATATCCTGGATTTAAATTCATATCTTCCTTCCAATGTTATGGAAAATGATTTGTCTTTGCATATCAGGAGTCCCTCTTTTTAGTAGTTTTCTGCTCCTCTCATGCATTTTTTCTGAACAATCCTCCTTAACCCTCTAATACATATTTGGAGTTGTACAGAAGATTTGTGATGAAGCAGTTCAGTGAATTCTTCTAGATTAGTAAAATAGTTTTTATGTTTTCTTTACAGATTTATTCTAGCCGAGACTTTGAAGAATCCATAAACAAAATCAGAGAAATCCTATCCGATGATAAACATGATTGGGAACAGAGAGTAGCTGCAGTAAGCATTTGATTCTATATGAACTCTTTATGTAATATAACCTACTTGGCATGAGACTTTGCATTTTATTATATGCTAGAAGATTGGATAATCCCTACGGTGTCTGTATATTTCTGCAAATTGGAAGTTTTTTATGTTCAAGACATCCTGAACATTCTTATTTCCTGTTGAAAATAACAAAAACCAAGCAAGAACTATGAATACTGAATTTTCAGAGCTATAGAGGGAAGTTTGCACAAGATCACTTTCTCTATGGTAGGCCTCATGTTGTCCTTCTATTTACATGTGCTTCAAATTTGGTTAAATCAACCTAGAACTCAATTTCATTTTTTAAAGTTGTTTAAAAAAATATATGTTAGGATTTTAACATGCTTGGATTTAAGCTCACTACTGTACCCTATCTGGAAGCTTAACTGAAATGGAAAATATAAATAATAACAATTTTTATCACATTGACAGATCTGCACTCTGCAGATGATAACTGATAAATAGTTAACTTTTGCCTCCTAAATTTTTGTTCAACAGCTGAAAAAAATCCGGTCCTTATTATTGGCTGGAGCTGCTGAGTATGATACCTTCTTCCAACATCTGCGCTTGCTTGATGGAGCCTTTAAATTATCTGCTAAAGACTTGAGGTCCCAGGTAGTGCGAGAAGCTTGTATCACATTAGGGTAAGGAGCACAATCTATGTATTCTACATTGTGTTAATTATTGTCAGGGTGAAACTGCAACGTGTTTTCCTGTGATCAACCTCTTCGGAGGTAGGAGAGTGAAAGAACACTTTGTTGAATAGCTAAAGCAAAGCTGTCAAATTCACAGCTGGCAGGACAGATGCATCACATGCTGGCCACACCCATGCCTGGTTTAGTGAAGGGGAATGTCACATGATGATGCAAGTTTGACACCCCTGAGCTTAAGGGTCACTCCTTGCTGTAAATCTTTGTCATTCTGATTTATGAGAATGGAACAATTTGGCTTCTGATTTTTCTGAGGAAGGGAAGGCTGGAACCTGCCCTTTTCTGTGAATATGGGAACGCTTACTGTATGCTTAATTCCTGTGGCATTCTCCATATGATCTGTGTTAATACCATGTAATGGGGCATTCGTGAACATTCAAGAGATGGGTTGGATTTGGGTCGTCTTGACTCCCATGAAGTGATCTCTGAATCATTCACCCACAATCCTATGTACTTTCATATTCCTGGGGATAGCCTCTTCAGTGGCACTTCCACCAGTCAATTTGGCCTAGATAAATTATTTCTGTCCTGGATTACTTTGAGGGAGGAGGCAAATGGGAATTTTCTTGCCTTTTCTTCAGTAGCTATTCTCCAACGCACATTTCAGAGGTGGGGGCACATTTTTCTTACCTGCCTTCAGTCAACCCTGGAAAAAGAACTTATTTTAAGCATGAAACTGAAAAAAAAACCCCAAAGAATTATTTGATCATATATCGCTAATTGGAAACTCTTGAGTATTTTAGTAGTGGAAAAACCTCAGAGAAGTAGTAGGTAGGATTTTTGGGAGAGAGAAATTCATCTCTGCTGTTTTTAACTATAGTTAGTTTATGAATATATTTACAACTAAGCATGTCAATGACTCCAGCTTCATGTCAGATATATCCTTTGCTACAGTGATCGTCTACCCTGATATTGATAGTATGAATAACCTGTACTGTACCACATCTGTGAAAAAGGTCTTAACAAGAATTATGCAAGTGAAACGGCCTGCTTTCTTGGCCCCTATATATATCTGCATCATGGTTACAGTGCCATTTTGCAGTTACACTGCATGTTTCTTCAGAAGCCACTCTTGTTCCTCTGTTATGGGATATAAGATTATAGTTGTTCATTCATTATTTTCAGCAGTTTTTATTTGTGAATGTTATTTTGGTTATTAAAGAAAAACCTATGGATAGATGCCACAACAAAAATATATATATTGTGATAGCTTGTATTTCTATAGAAAAAGGAAGATGAGAAACAAATTAATCAAAAGTATCTGAGATACACCAAACATTCTCCTCTCTGTCCTCCTCCCATTGTTATAATTGAGAACTGTTTATTGAAAAAATAATTCGAAAAAGTTCACCAGTACTGCTATTTCCGTAACCATTGTTTCAATAATTCAGTGGTAGTTTCTGTCTTAAATGTCCGAAAGCATTCCTTAAATCTTTATTTTATAGGATTGAATACTTTGTCTAAGTTCAATCAGAGTTCAGGGTGAAAATTCAGGTGTTTCATTTGCCCTGGCACTTTCATTCTGTACTGCAGTTTGCTGGAAGGACTGATTTTAAGCAAAGGGCAAGAGAGCTTGTTAATAGCAGCTCTAAAATCACAGGGAGGGCGAGGTGGAAAGCAGAAGAGAAGGTCTGACCAACTGATCAAGCAGTTTAATAGTACCGTTTAGCCTTTCCCTAATAGCTTTACAGTGATCTACTTCAGACTGATTCCTTGTGAAAACTGACCATCATATCATGTATTGGAAAGAAAACTGAGAATACTTTGTTAACACAGATGCTGTGTTTGTAATTTATTGTTAATTTATAGACAGTGAATATTATAGCCTTGCCTAACTGCATCTTGGCCTACGCTGCTCTTTCATTATTACAACCTGGTTTCTTGTTGTATTTTAGACATTTGTCATCGGTATTGGGTAACAAGTTTGACCATGGGGCAGAAGCCATCATGCCAACAATCTTTAATCTCATTCCCAACAGTGCCAAAATCATGGCCACTTCTGGCGTAGTAGCTGTGAGATTAATCATTCGAGTGAGTATTGCTCAATGCAGATACAAATTGTTCTCCAATGTGCTCCTGGTGAGAGAAGCAGAGGGATATAATAAACATGAAAATCAGTCCAATTAGCAGGCTCTTGCACGGAATCTTAAATAGGTCTGGTAGTCAGCATGAGAGATTCACTTACTGTTTGCCTTGCATCTGTGTTTGTGTAAACATTACCAGACTGGAAATTCAAAAAGCTGAAATTAAATTGCATTCTCTGGACTATTTTCATTATAGTCTGACAGTGATATATTCTACATTTGTTACATGCTACATACCAATGAAGAATAGAACACATCTGCTGAAGAATATATATATTTTAATTGAAAGCCTGTCTCGGCATTAAGAACAGACCTTCAATTTTGCATTCAGATGTTATAAATTGAGGTTTGATTTTACCATTGCTGCTTTTTAGTTTAACATTACTTGATGTGAAGGAGAAGCAAATCTGTGTTCCGCTCCAAGGAAACAGTATTAAAAGGCCATTAGGCCTTACCTGGAAATCAGAGCATGTGAAAATTCTTCTAAATTTTTCCATTGATCTAGCAGAATGCTAGTATTGTTTTACTGGCCACAACTGCACTGTTCTTTCAGTGGTGTGCCAAGAGAAAACCTAAAGCAGATTTGATCGATTTAGCTAATATATAAATTGCTTCAATTTTTTTAAATATATGCCTTTAATATCCCATCATTATATTCAAGCAAGTATTTCTTTAATATCTAGTAACTTCATTTCTACCACATTCAAAATTACAGTTTGAGGTCCACTTTGGTAGGATGTCTGTAAACTGCATCTTAGGTTTTGGGGTCCACATAGAGACCAGGACCCTACATGTATTCGTTGTTTAATTGATTTCATTAGCAGTAATAGTCAACAAAGTATTAAGCATAAAGTATGTTTATGGTAAGTCAAAATTCTAGTTTGACATGACATGCAATCAGAATCTATTTTGGATAACCAAAATTTTGGAGATGCAAAATTAAAAAACATAGAGATGGGCTTATTTATAAATGATTGGTAGATATTCAGAAAGTGAGCAAGACTGCATGATTTAGCAGCCACTGAATTTAAATAGAACAATCAATGTGCAACAGTCAAAATATCAGTGGAACAGAAATATAAATCGTGCATTGGGTTTTATACTTAGAAAATTTAGTATAAGGTACTCTGCTGATGTTTTATTGCTGCAGTACTGATTACTAAAATAAAAAATTGGTAAATTAAAATTAAGAAAATAAAAAATTGTTGGAAATTCAGGAAGTAGGTTGATTATTTTTTTCATATTTGGTGACCGTGTTGTAAATTCCAACTCCGGAAAGTAATTTGTAACACCATGAAACACATTTTAAAGGATCTTTTTCCTGTCATCCTGCAGTTTTTAATTCAATATTATCAAGCCTTATATTTCCATAAAATATGCTGAATTAGCTTTGTACATGGTAAACGCTGCAATAATTTTTTATGCTGTTCACTGGAAATTATATGGAAGTATGCTTTGATATCAGAATTAAGTTCAGATTTGGAAAAAAATAACAAAATGTAGAAGCCATGAAAACAGAACTATATTCCAAAACCATTTGCTTTTTTATTTTTTAATTTGAACTTTTGCTGCTTCTATCAATATAGCAGGCACATTAAAAAATACATTGATTTGCTTGTTTTGAAAAGTGGATCCTGCTAGCTGTGGAAAAGAGTGATAAGACCAGCTCTGGTACTATAGATCTTTATGAACCTGCTCAAGCCATGTTCAATGTTTTCAGTTTGATAATCAATTTGTTTAAGCTATTGCTTTTTACATTTTATTTTTTCTATTCCCTAGCATACACACATCCCTAGACTAATTCCCATCATCACCAGTAACTGTATCTCCAAATCAGTTGCAGTTAGAAGGTGAGTTATGCAGATTGGCATCTATCATGTGCTTTACAACTTACTTAAACAATTATATGTTTTTATGGAATAATTAATTATGAAAAACAGCCTGGTTTTAAGAATATTAGTTATAGGAATTCCTTTACTTGTTTCCTTTCTTTTCTTTCTTCTCTTTCTCTTTCTCTTTCTCTTTCCCTCTCCCCCCCCCTCTCTCTCTTTTTGAGGGTTTTAGGGTTATTGATAGAAAGATTGCTATTGTTAATTAGTTTTTGAGCTTTGGAATTATTCTGGTTCTGACCAGCAGGGTCAGATGTGATGGAAGAGGGCCTTTTGGGTAATCTCCATTTAGTGAAGAATCCTCAAAACTCTAATTCATGTCTTTGTCATTACTGAGCTGGACAATGCAAATATTGGCAGCTATTCCTAATGACTAAAAGCTGTCAATATCAATCTTTTTTTGCTTCCTGTACTCTTGCAGATTTAAGCAGACCATACAGGTAATTCTCCTGTGAAATCCTCAATAGCATTGATCCACACACATTTAAAGAAATGTCTCTTTTCCCCTGATGAAGGTAGAAGACCATTTTCAGATCAACCTATTTGGGAATATCTTTTTTCCCCTTCTTGTTTGATCTCCTTTAAGTCAGTTTGGACTCAAATCAGCCCCAGCTGTTTTCTTGGCATTTTTGGTTTGCCCTTGCCTTCTTCCTAGGGTTGAAAGAGGGCAACTGGCCCAAGATTACCCAGCTGGCTTTGTACACAAGGTAGGACTAGACCTCACAGTCTCCTGCTTTTTAGCCTGGTGCCTTAATCATGCCACCAAACTGACTCTTGGGAACATCAGGTAACTGCAAAGCAAAATATGATTCTTACACCTCATAAAATCATCTGCTATATCTGACTTACACCTCCCGTTCTATTTACTCAGCTCTGTCTACTAGTGCTAATATAAAAATAGAAATAATACAGGTAATAGAATAACAGTTGGAAGGGACCTTGTAGGTCATCAAGTCCAACCCCCTGCCCAAGCAGGAGTCCCTACACCATTTCCAATAGATGGCTGCCCAGTCTCTTCTTGAAAACTTCCAGTGATGAAGCACCCACAACTTCTGAAGGCAACTTGTTCCACTGGTTGATTGTTCTCACTGTCAGAAAATTTCTCCGTATTTCTAGATTAAATCACTCTTTGATTAGTTTCCATCCATTGTTCCTTGTCTGGATGCTTTGGAAAATAGGTTGACTCCGTCCTCTCTGTGACAGCCCCTCAAATA
>JAOYMU010000001.1:48626852-48651096 GCA_025802295.1 Psammodynastes pulverulentus
AACTAAACATACCCAGTTCCTGCAACCGTTCTTCATATGTTTTATCTTCCAGTCCCCTAATCATCTTTGTTGCTCTTGTCTGCTGTGGGTTTCTCTTTTCTTTGTTGCACCTCTTTGGTATTTGTATTAATCATACTATCTCTTGTAAATGTATTTCAAAATTATCATCTGTAAATCTTGCACAAAGTTGGCTTTTGGCCAGAGGCTGTTTTTTCCCAGAAAAACTATGCATGCAGCACTAGATAATTCCCAAGAATAATGCTACTGTGTGCACTTGTTCTTGAAATTAATCTGCTTAAATGAATAGTCATATCCTATTTACTGTTGTTTTGCAGTTCTTAGACTTCCTACTGGGATTGTTTGGTGCATCATCTTTTACCCTAAAATAGGTCTTAATTTAATATGTTATGCCTTTTGGTTCCTTACTGAGCACTGAATTGTCCAGGACATTTGTGGAATTTTTCGATGCTCCCCAACTGATTCGGGGTGTTCTTGAGGGATGGGGTAAAACCTGCTGGTTGTTTTTCTTTGTCATCTAAATTTGCAACAACTTTGTATCAAAAAGCATATTGAAGTAGAAAAGTGCCAGATTTTAGCCTCAGGTTTTTTAGCATTGGAAATATTTAGCTCCAGACTAAAATTCCAAAGTTGTGTGTTATGATATCTGCTGTCACCTCTCATTCAGCCAATGCATTTCAATGTTTTTTTTTTAAAAGGCAACTACTTGTTTATAAGTAAATACTTACAAGGAAACAGAGCCTGGTTTACTTAAATATAAAACTTACTAACAGACAAACTAAATTCTTTGTGAAGAAAGGAATTCAGTCCTCATTGGCCTTTTAGTAAATGACTGCATAATAAATAATTGATCAATAACTATGATCAGTTGTGATTACCTCTTGAGAAATCGTATTGTGACTAAACAGAAATTACAAAGAAAAAAGAATCCTATTGGAATACTGGAAAATAATGAAGATTAAAAAGAGTAACAAGATAAAGAAAGATGTCTGAGCAATTACAGAGAGCTTCTGGAATTAAGACAATACTTTAATGCTGGCATTCCTTCATATGTGATCATTCATTAAGTGTCTGAAGTTACAGTGGAGCTGACTAAATAGTGGTTATGACCAGCCTTGGAGTTCCAGCTATCCCAGAGCCCTTGCAATCTGGATACTTGACAGCCAGTTGCAGTGCCCCGTGATTATGTGATTGCCATTTGCAATTTTCCCTCCCTACTTCCCTAAAAAGTTAGTGGAAAAGCTGGCAGGGAAGATAGCAAATCACTGTGGTAAGTTTCTCCCAACTGCACACCTCCCCCCCCGTTTATCTTGCATTGACCACTTGTGTACCCCCCGACCCTCACCATACCTCTCTTCTATCATCACTCATCTTCTCCAACCCATGCCCCATCTCTTAGGCACCCATCCCCTATCCTTGTATCCCTTTCTCCCACTCCCACCCAGGAACAACCACTTACCTGCCTGTTGGCCTGGAAGTTGCCTTGCCTAATGCCATGGGGTTTGGTTAGGACAATGATCGTGAATGCAAGGGATTGCCATCATTAAATGATGCAGTTATGCAATGAACATTCTGGTCTGACACAAGCTGAGGCTACCTGTATAATGCAGGCACATAGAATAGTGCAGTTCCTGACTATAGCCATGAAGCTTAACATTACTCAGAAATTTTGCAAAACCCTGAGGGGGGCTGGCGGGCAGCAGGTTAAGAAAACATAAAATGAAATTATGGCCTTGACAGAATAATTGAATATGTTTGTCATGTGGCACAAATAAAAAAGAGTGGTGCCTCAATTGCATGGTCCCAGCCGTCGTTTGAACATTTCTCCTCCCCCCCCCCAAGTTTTATTAGATTTTTATTTTTAAATAAACATCAATATCACTACATGAACAGCGTGGCCCCTAGGCATAATTCATTTTGATACAAACATAAATAATGATATTCATAATGGTTGTTATATTAAGCAAACTTATATAATCCTAGTATTAATATATATACTATATGGTTTTTTAAAAGTAATTATTCAGTATTATATTCCATTTTAATGCCAGTGATATTATAAGCATACTTGATAATACCATTTTTCAACCTCTAATCTTTTCCATCAAATTATTACTTATGTTCTATTGTATAAAGATTATGTCTGCTAGTATTCCCCTATTTCTAGCCCTATTCTATAGTCAGGTCACCCTTGCTAATCCTAATATTAGTACACATGTTTATATAAGGCATAGCTCTTCATCATTTGATTGTTCAAAGTCACAATACGCTATTCAAGAATCAATCTTCCTATTATTTAAACATACCTTATAATACCCTCTTTCAGCCTCCAATCTTTCCATCTAACTATTGCTTTATAAAAGGGTGTGTATTCTTATTTCTACCCTTATTCAAATTTCTGATCAGGCCATCATTATATTAGGAAAAGTGTGTGTGTGTGTGTGTGTGTGTGTGTGTGTGTGTGTGTGTGTGTGTGTATTATAATAATAATAATTCCTTTCTATCCATCACCTATCAGCTGTTTTAAAACTTGAATTCTTACTCATTTTTTGGGCTTGCCTCCCATACTTCTCTCTTGGATCTTTTATCTCTATCAACATCTGTATCTTCACTATTAAGATTGAATATTTCTCCCATCTCTATCTTCCTAAGCTGCCAGGTCTTCAGAGTATCCACCCAGACCCCTATCTTCCTTTCAAGAATATCTTCCGATTCCCTTTTTAAATCTCTTAAAGTGCTTTTCCCTTGGTTTATTTCATCAGCCATTATTGTCTTTATCATCTTCTCTTTCCCATCTTCCTGCTTTATTTGCTGGTTTGTCTGTTCAGCCTTTTCTTTCTGCTATCTCCTCTCTTTCCTGTAATCTTCGATCTTCATTCATCAACAATTGTAACATATTTTCCATTTTCCCATATGTGTCTTGCATTAGGTACCTTATCTCTCTGTGATTCTTTTCCATAGTACTCCTAATGCTTTGGAACATCAATGCCATTTCTCTTGAAATCTCATTCCTTTCCCGCTGATGGAGCACCTTGTCTTAATTTAATAAGTCCCGCTCTTACTCAAGTCCAATGTTAGTCCTCAGAAAGTTCAATACTCATAGTTCTTTACATCTCAGGATTATTCATCAATTCCATTTTAATAGTCCAGAAAGCTTCCGCAAATCATAAATCACTTTGCTTTACTTAAAAGTCTTCTATAATAGAGCCTTTAGTGATCATAAAGTAACTAGTTGTAGAACAGTCAATGCCACCACAATCTTCCAGATGAATGTTGTTTATTTTTTTCATCAATGTTAAACATTGAACATTTCTGACACCCCCTCCCCCTCTGCTCATGTCAGTGTTCTAAGCCCTGACTAGAAGCACATGCTTTTCTTTGAAGTTTTTATTTAGTAGCCTGAATACAGGATTCCTCAAAATACTTCTGAAATCACTGTTTCATGTGTAAATACTTCTTTGATGTTTTAAGCAAGTTGTCATTGATGTAGCCTCTGGAACAATATTAATGACAATTACCTTTTTTTCCTCTCAGGCGGTGTTTTGAATTTTTGGATTTACTTTTGCAGGAATGGCAGACACACTCTCTGGAAAGGTAAGATACGAACATTATGATATGTGACATGCTGCTCTTCTGGCTGCGTTGTGGGGGGGGGGCTGAGAGAGGGGAGATTCTGTTGGACGGAATTGAGGAGATTTGAAATATGAGTTTAATGTGGCTCCTTTCTCTCCTGCCCTTGCAAAGGCAGACAGACATTCCCTCTGACTCCAGAGCAATAAATAGAGACGGGTCTGGCTTTATTTGGGGGGGAGGGGGGAGAGAAAAGCAGTTTCTTTTGCCTGTCTAGTGTCTGAACTGTTTCCATCCCAACTGCTCCATATAAGAACTGCTATGTGACTTGCACAATTAGTGCTTCCATTTTGATTGCTTTGTTTCACCCTTCTTTCACCCTTCATTCGGGCCACATCTGAGCTTTTGCAGACTGTGGGCAGGCTCTCTTTTGTCTTTATGGATTTTAGTAAGCTGCTCTTGAAGACTTCTCAAGATGAAGTATGGGGTAAAATGCTTAAATAAATGCATGTGCAGAAGAAACAAGCAGAGGAGATGGAAACTCCTAATTTTTAACCTTTTTTGTTTTTAAAGGTGTCTGTTCAAAACAAACTTTTTGGGGGATAAAATTTTAAATAAACCTTCTTGTTTGTATAGATACCTGCTTAAAGAATATTTGTTTTACCTTTCTACCTAAAAACCCTTGGGAGATATTAGTCTGGCCACTGGAAAAAAAATAGTGATTGTCTTTGTGTAAGCAAAAGGCAAAGGCATTCAGGGTGTGAGGAAGTAGTTACGGAGAGTGCCCTCAAATGAGAATATGTGAATATTTTTGTTGACCCACATAAGCTTAGCAAGTTGGTGTTGCAGAAACCCTTCGGTATAGATCAAACATTTGGTTTATAGCCACTCAATTACGTTCTTGTATGGCTTCAGCATCTTAATGTGCTTTAGTGTCTCCATGCTTCTGTGGTTTCCACATACAAAGGAATGACCTCCAAGGAATGTTTCTTGGTATTTCTTATAAAAGAGAATGAAACGCAATAAAACTCACTGGTACAAACAAACACCCACACCTTCCAAAAGGATACTGTGTATCCAGTTCTTTTAAATTCTGGGCAAGTGGATAAACTTCCGTTGAATTCCAAATGTAATGTTGGAAGACTGTTTCTTCTCTCCTTCCTCTGATGAGGTAAATAGCGATGTGTTCTAATTTCAGGCATGTATCAGTATTGGCTGAAACCATCAAGAAAGGAATCCATGATGCTGACTCCGAAGCACGGATAAAAGCCAGAAAGTAAGTGGGTATCTTTTTGCTTTAATTGTTCGGTCCATCAATAATCACAGGCTTTATTTGCTGTTCAGCTGAAAATTTCTCCAGTAATTGATATTCCAAGGGAAGAACAGGTCTAGATCATTAAGAACTCAGGAAATGGACCATGTTATGCTTAATAATGATTCGAAGTGTTTTACTGAGATACTTCAAAGTAAATTTCATCAGACTCTTTGGAACTTTTTTCTGCATAAGACAAATAAAACTAGTCATTGTTTTGGCTCTGTTTAATCTTGTTTGTTCAGAAAATTAATGTAGGAATTTGGAAAGAAAAATCTTTATTCCAACATTTTTGTGTGTGTGTATTACCCGTGAAGGTTCGGGCTTTTACATTCTACAGGGTTGTTGATATTCTCTTCCTACTTTAGAATTTAGAACTTGGTTTACGGTAATTTAACATAGAAGTCACCCATTTCTACATTCAAAATATTAATAACTAATGGCAAAGTGGAAGCTTATTTAAGCTTGTAATGTGTTCACTTCTTTATTTGTTTATTTTGTAATAGGAAGTGCACTGACCCCCTATATCTGTTTTCCAGTTTCTGCAGTCACTTTCCTACCAAAATGTTAAATTCTTTTAAACAATGTTTGGAAGCATAAATAATATATGTGAAAATAAATAGGCGTGTCACAATTATACAATTGATCTTCTCTGTTATGTTTTCCAGTTTTTTTAAAAAAATCTATTATGGCTCTCTGGATGGTTAGAATCTGACATGCTAGTATACTGTTCAATGATCAGTTTAAACTTCTATTTTCAGGTGTTACTGGGGCTTCCACAGCCATTTTAGTCGAGAAGCGGAACATTTGTTTAATTCACTGGAATCCTCGTACCAGAAAGCCCTGCAGTCTCACTTGAAGAATTCTGATAGCATAGTGTCTTTGCCTCAGTCTGATCGCTCTTCTTCTAGTTCCCAGGAGAGTCTCAAGTAAGTCCTCACTTCCACTAATGTATTTCTATTGGATGAACTTAATACCTTCAAGTATCCCTTCCTCATCTATAAATTAGAGCCTTTGCATTTTGAGAATTGTTATTTTCGTGAATATAAAATTAAATATTTTACTGTTTTTGCTTCCTTGTTTATTTTTCTTTCTGTACAGCATTTTTGTAGGAAAATTCAAAGTGCATTAATGTTAAAAAAAGAAGTATAGATACAAATAATATAGAATAATTCATCAGTGTTGATAAAGAATGAATTAATAGTTAATATAAAATTCATTATGGAATGAAATCCATTAATTCTATTCCCTTTTAGCCGTCCACTGTCTACCAAAAGAAGCCCAACCGGAAGCACTACTTCACGAGGTAAGAGGCCAGGAGAAGAAAATGGTCAGATGTGAGGCAAAATAAGCTCTCTTTTTCTTGTAAAATAAGTAATTTTTACTCATATTGCTGTATTAGTTTTGCCCATTACTTTTATAAATTAAATTCTGAGGGCTTAAGACAGAATGGTTCTAAATATAAGATGGTTGAATATTTTAAATATAAACCACTGGGAAGAAATGTTGAAATATGAATTGCTTTATTCTTAAGCAGACTTCGTTGTTGTGTGTAATGATGGATGATGGTGACTGAATGCTGAAAGCAAATTCTAAGCTCAGATATGGAAGGTATATATGAATTCTCAAAATATTCTTAATATGTATGTGGCAAATGTTACTTTAAGATATAAATGCCACATTTGATTAGAAAAGTCGTGTCCAGCACGGTTGTACTAATCCTCACATAATGCTTGCTGGATACTACAATCATAAACAGCAGAGGGGATTTGATAGCAACCAATAGAGATAAAAAAAAAATCTCAATACTTGCTGAGCATAGCCCTATCAAGCAAAATATGGGACATGAAGTAGGTCAGTGTCTTGCCCTGCCATAAATTCATAATGTGCTGTGGAGAAAAAACTGTGCTGTACAAAAGTATAAAATATCTGTTTGGGCTCTAAATATAGTATGTCAAATAAAATACATTTTTATAGTGGAAAACTGAGGGTTTATGACGGCGCTTTGAGTTTCCAAATTGTTGAAATATGATGTTGGAATATGATAGATTTTGGAAAGTCCTTTGATTGCATTTACAAGTCTTAACCAGAATTTATTATCGTTTTTTGAAATTACATTTTTATTAAGCTTAAATGTTTATGTGCTTAAACATAAGTTGAGAATATTTCCTCTTCTTTCAGAAGGAATTGAACAAATTTTTTGAAGAGATCATGGTATGAGACTCCTGGGATAGATTTATCTATAACACTGGTTTTTCTCTTTCCTTAAAGCTTCTACAGTTAGTGTGAAATCTGCATCAACATCGGGGTCTCTCCAGCGTTCTCGCAGTGACATTGATGTGAATGCAGCAGCCAGTGCCAAATCCAAAGTAACATCTTCTGGTTCAGATACCCCCTTCAGTTCTGCTGCAGCCCTGCCTCCAGGCTCATATGCATCTCTTGGTAGGTGTACTTTGTTTTTGTTTTTTTTACAAAGAAGATACACAGATAATCAGGACATCAGGAGTACGAGGGAAATTTTGGTTTAGAAACTTAGTTTTACAGAGGAATGTGGATTGAAAAGCAGTTCTGTGCTAAACCCACGTATTGCACTGCATCCATAAATCAGGATTTACACGTCTCAATAGTTGGGGTCACCCAGTACAATAATCTAAACGAAAGTTTTGTTCCACATGTGACATCAGATGGCGTATAGTATATGGAACAAATGCAGTACACATTGTTTAATAATTTTTTAGATAATTAAACTATTTAGTTTTGTAAAGTAACTGATCAGTTTTGAGGGAAAAGATATTTTTGATGGTGTTGATTAGAATTCTCTAGCAAGACTTCAGAATTCTTTAATAATTCAAGGACATCATAATCTGAAGTAAACCTTTTTTAAAAAACTGCAGTAGGCATAAAATGGGAAGTATCCTATTTTGTCATTTCCAGAAAATAGTTCATTTGAACTCACTGTCTAATCCAAGAATAAAATATTTATTACAAAAAGCAAATAGATTCAATCGAATATATCTCAACATATTTGTATTGCTTGTTGTTTATGGCCACCTCATTGATAACAATTTCTATTAATATCTGATATTAACAAAGTCTTAATTTAGTTTAAAAAAACTACTTTTCTAAGAAGATGTTCTTACAGCTTGGTGATTATATCAATGACAACATGATGTTTGAGCACCACTAATGATCTATGAGAGATCATTGCAGTATGTAGCAATGGGGTCTCTTCCACCACTGGCATTTTCTAAATATGAATTGTATCAGCATAAAAACTATATCCTAGGCTTACTGAAGTTTGAGATGCCATACAAAGCTATTTTCAGCACAAATAGATAATTCTCCTGAGATTCCCAGGTAATATTCTGCCTCTATGGGTGGTGCCTTCTTGTGGAGAAAACAAGCAGAGTCTAATCTTCAGTAACAACTCTTAAGGGGAAGAATTATCCTGCCTCCCAGACTGATCTTCCCCTGGGCCTGATTTTCCAACAAAAGTGGGTCATCTTTGGCAAGTGAATTAATCGCTTAAGAGATTTCTGAGACACTGAATGTTCTGCAGCAGAAAATGGAGCAAGTTCATATCCCTCTCCCATCCCTGGTCAAAAAGTGCAAAAGAAAGGAGAGAAGAGGTTCTGATCCCAACAAGAGTAAGAAAAGAGTTTACAAATCTAGGAATTGTTCCTATGGTCGTTCCAAATTCATCCTCTTTCCAATTCTCACAGATTCCCGAATTTCCCCTCCCCTGAGAATTTCTCTTAGAAAAATGGCCAGAAAAATAAATGCCACTAGTGCTATTTTTAAAGGGGGGAAACTATTTTTAGATAGAACTTTTCATAATAGTTTAAAATCTCTTCTAATCCTAAAATTTGGGGAGGTAGGGAAGCTTATAATAAAAAATCTCTTTAAGAAAACTGTTGATATTTCTTAGTAGAAACAAAAAACAAAAGGGTTTCCTAATTCAGGAAAGGATAAATTTAAAAGTATAGATGTTATTCTTTTGCCCAATCTGCTCAGATGGTCTCAAAGAGTAACCAGATCTAGATAGTCTAAAAATTCAGGGCCTCTGGTAAATCCATTCTCTACTTAAGTGCTCTTCCAAAAAACCAGAAGAAAACTCAGAAGAAAACATCAACTACATACTACTAGAATTCATTTATATGATAGGGAAGAAGCATCACCATTTAACAGTGTCAAAGTACCAGGATTTTCTTAAGACTACCAGCATCTTCTGTAAATCAGTGCAACAGAACAAGTGTGAAATTCCACAGATCTGAAATTTATTTTCCAGATCTGAGGCATAAGGGTTACACTAGATCTGAGGTTGCTCACACAGTACCTAGGGCAGAAATGCTTCAAAAGAGGAATACTAAACTCAGTTTTGTTGACAATATGCAGTATTTGGTAGTCTCTGCAGATCTACTTTCATCACCTGATTAGAAAAGAAATTGAAGTTCTGCTATGATAACATCCCTCTTAGTATTAGATCTTTCTTTTCTAGTTAAGTCAAGCACCACATGAGATTAGTAACACCAGTGGCTCATCTACAGATTTTGTTTCTCTACTTAGCCAGCATTTCGATTTCAGCGTCACTTGGACAGAAGAACTACTTTCTACAGGACCCCATTGTCTATCCTTGAAGTTATTATGAGCCATGATGGTGCAGTGGTTAGAATGCATTATTGCAGGCTACTTCTGCTGACTGTCAGCTGTCTGCAGTTTGGCAGTTCGATTCTCACTGACTCAAGGTTGACTCAGCCTTCCATCCTTCCAAGATTGGTAAAAAGAGGATCTAGATTGTTGGGGGCAATAGGCTGACTCTAAACTGCTTAGAGAGGGTTGTAAAGTCTAAGTGTTATTGCTATTGCTATTCCAACTGTCTACCTGAAACTGAACAAATATGGTTACGGAGCTATTCAGATAAAATCCACAAAAATTTACTTTCCTAAAGAAGAGCTTCTACTAATAAAATGTATAAGAAGCATTTTTCATTGATAGAAAAGTATAAGCAAGTCAGGATTTTTCAATGAAATACAGTAATTTCACAAAATTTTTGATAGAAGTGGCCATATTTAACCTGCCCACAGTTCATAATTTTCTGATCTGGGAATCTAAACTGGTCTTGACTGTGCCTATTTTCTTTGTCTTTTGCCTACTTGATATTTTGAAATTACTTACACTATCTCGTGATAACCAGAATACTTTTTAAATATTTAGATAGATCCTTGATATCACAGAAAATGGATGATAGTCCTCTAAAGCTTAAAATTGTGAGTGATTGGCAGAAGCATCCATGGGGAAATGGGAGGACAAGTAACAAAAACTTTCTCATGTTGCAAGCGCTATTTCTCTTCACTTGCGTTGTCATCTTGCATGCACACATGAAAAGGGCAGAGCTTATGACATGAAGCTGCTTTTGTAATTTTGATAAAAACCTTCTGTCCTGTAGATATCTCTAATGACTAGTTTTGTTTCACAGTGTTCAGGTATGTAAGATGTCTGGGTGATACTTTATTCTGATATCACAATAGCATTGGAAGTTTCAACACCTGCATTTTCTTAAGCAGTCCCTCCAGTGTTTCCATAAATTTGTATTCATTATAACAAAATACATGGAGAAAAATGACAAACAAAAAGGACAACTAATTTAGGAATTATTTGTTTCTTACAATTTGGTCTGTAATGAAGAGATATCTGCTAAATTAGTAGGAGAATGAATACTTATTTATAGTTCCCAGGGCAAACTAAATAGCATATAATTCCAGAAGAAATGCATCAGAATGTTTCTTGTGTGAAAACAAGAAAATGGGGGCAGGAAATATTTTTGTGGTTCTGCATTATTAACGAATTTATTTTATTTTGTTTGACTGATGTGATTTTCCCCTAATTTGTGATACTAAAAACACCCTGCCCACTTTTGCTGATATGACTAACTATTCCCTCTTATCACTCTCCTTATTCTTTTAATTTGCTTAAAGATGGTACTACCAGTAAAGCTGAGGGTAAGCTGTCTGTATAACAGGTCTGTCTCCAAGTTTACCAGGTCTCTGTTATCACCCAAGTGCTTCCTGGTTTTCATCCGTGTCTGCTGGTACCTCTTGCATGATTCTTGCATGGTGTTTTGACTCTTTCCTCATGTTGGAACTATTGTATGCCTTTTATTGTCTCTCTCCTAATTCCTAGGCACAACTTAATTTAATTTATTCAATTTAGGCAACATCTGACTCCAGACTCTCTGGGCGCTTGCAATATAACAAACAGTAAAGTACAGTGTGCGAATAATAACAAACAACAAATTAAGAATAAGAATGATAAAGAGCAAGAAAACAAGATAATCAATTACATAATATGTCCCCCATCCCCAATAGGTTTATTAGACATACTTGAACAGTATGTAACTTTTAAGTCATTTATGAATGTCATTCACTATACCATTAAATACAAAAGAAGAAATTTACATCTCACATATATTTTTCTTCAGATTTAAATTTATAAACCAGATACTGTAACAATGAATATCTGGGGTGGAGAAATGAATATTTTTGACTTTTTATTTCTACAAGAAAAGCACTCAGTGCAGAATGTTAAAAGATATTTAAATTTATTAGTCAGAGACTTTTTCTAGTTCTCTTATTGGTTGTGCAGAAATAATAACTTTTGTCATAAATAGATGGCTTTGTTTATGGTTCTTGGCTGTTGCTGCACTAATCTCGGGTTTTTTTTTAAAACAGATGTTATTCAGACTGAATTATTATTTTTGTTTAGAATTTGGAAATGGAGTATTCAAATTTATTCCTGCACAGATTCATTCTCATCCCTCCCTAACCAATTTCATCAGTACTGTACTGCAGAGGTCCCCAACCTCCGGGCCACAGCCCAGTGTAAGACCACAGTCCAATGAGAACCGTGGAAGTGGTAGGGTGAGTGCTTGCACGTGTGCGGAAAGCTGCTTTTGTGAAAGCTGTGTGCAGACGCATCCATCCCCTCTCCCCACCACTGCCGCTGCCTCTGGTAGTCCGCCAAACCAGAAAGGTTGGAGACCACTGCCATGCTATATTTATATCTTGCCTATTTACAGACATATACATTCATTATATTACTCCTTTTTTGGAGTAAGTAACTTTATGTTAAGTGCAGAAGAGAATAAGAGCCAAGGAAATTAAAGCATGAGGTAACAAAAATAAATATCTCATTTACATCAAACATTACACTTCATCTTTATTATCCATCCTTGCAAACCACATTTGTTTCATCATGTCCATACACTAGTTTATATATCACATTTTGCTTTTTGAAGTTCTTTCCTCTCTCTTTTGAGGATCTTATCAACTTTCTCACTCATTTATTTGTTTGACAATTTAATCTTTATTTGGCTTCACCTCAATGTATTTTTCTGTATATTGATCACTCTCATTTCTAGTATATTCAGTCAATATCCACTTGGCACCTGTTTATTCTTGACTCTACAGTAATACTTGTGCACCTTTTGGAATTTTCAATATTTCTATATAAAAATGACCTGAAACACGATCTATTCTCTTCATGAGTCCTAAAACTAAATAAAGAAAACCCAATTAAACAAATGAGTCAAAAGGAATACTCCTCCTGGAGTATTACATGTCTTGCTCTTAATGTCAACTTGATTAGGAGAGGTAACGAGGCAGGAGGCACGCAATGTGTTGAATTGCCTCCGTTATCAATCTCTACCTGATAGTGAATTGGTAGAGTCCAAACTCTTTGGAAATAGTTTTGCAACTTTTCCAACTGGTGAACATCGACAACTTTTCCTGTTCAAGAGGGGCATCCCAGTTACTGAAGACAAAGGTTCACAAATTTTTGCCCCATAAAAATAAGTAGCTTTGGATTATTTTCTTCAATGAATAAATGAATAAGTAAGAAGTTTTTGTCTCATTTGTTTAATTGAATTCCCTTTTAGCTAATTTTAGGACTTAACATGAAGAACAAATAATCTTTAGGTCATATTCCAAAAGGTTCGCAAACACCATTGTAGGGTCAAAAATTAACAGGTGCTTAATTTTCAGATCCATAGTTGTTTCATCGTATAGTCCAACATTTACTACAGATCGATGGGGTTTTCAGCCAACAGCACAATATTGTCTCCATACAAAACCATACCCACCTTCATGTCTCCAACCAACACATCTCAGGTGTTATCCTAAATATTCTTTATACAATTATACAGTAGAATTTGGAAACAAATTAACAATAAAGGAGGTATCACACATCTTCGTCTTACTGCCTGTTAGTATGGAACCAGTCATCTAATGTTCCATTTATTCTTATACATACTTTGCTTCCATCATATATCTCTCTTATGGCATTTAGCAATTAACCTCCGTGTATTCATACAAATCATTCCATAATACAGTGCTATTAATCATCATAGTAAATAAAAAAGGATGGCCTTGAAGGACAGTGGGGTGATCTATTACCAAGGCGCAATAGTCAGATAAATTAAACTTGAGCATAGGCTAAGAAAATAATTTATGAAAATGCATCCTAGTCTTCCCATCCCATCCTCAATTATCACAAAAATAAAAGGAAGAATCGTAGCACTTTTAGATCTGCAACATTCTGTAACTATAGCTGCTCTAATAAAAGTAATTTTAGATTTCTGTGGTGTCTGTTTCTTAGTGTAATCCATTAGGGTATGGCTGGCATTAATTTTTATCTTCCAGTTGACAATTATTTCTTTTTATGCATATCTTTTTTACTTGTAAGCTGCCCAGAGTTGCTGTAGAGTCAGGCAGCCTCAAAATTGGATAAATGAATACAGCTTTCTCTAAATCCACAAATACACAGTTTTTTCCCCTTTTTCGTAGTGACTTGCTTAAAGAACAAAAATCTGATCTGCAGAGCTTTGCTCAGCAATAAAGCCACACTGCACTTATCAAATTTTCTTTCTGTATGTTTTCAATCTTGGACACAACATTTATAGTATTCATTTCACATATTACCATTCAGATCTCTAAAATACTGCTTCCAGGATTTCTTCCAGAATTTCTTTGGTTTTCTCACAAATCCTTTGATGATTTTTAATATTGAATTCCATTCACTCTGGTGGAACTTTTTTCGCCTACTTCTAAAATAATGTGTTTCCATCAAAATTGTACTGTATTTTATCTTGCCTCCTTTTAATCTTAACTTTTCCTTGCTGTTTTGATCAACTTGCATCTTAACTTTTTCTCTCTATATGCATAATCTAATACCTTTCCTTCAATTCATGAATGTCCATGTATATACCCAATTCAGTTGGTTTCTCATATCTATTTTTTTGCAGCTATCATTCTCTTACAATCATCTTTTTCTCCTCCGTGGCCTTTATTATTTCATCATTCTACTAAGCATGCTTTTTTATACTTCTCATTAGAATAATTCCATGCATTTCGGTTACTCTGAATCTGTCCAATAAGTTTTCACGTTGTCCTTATTTGCATTATTTTAATGTAAAATATTTTACATTATATTTAATTATCTTGGGAGATAGTATATATGTATCTGTCTTCTAATACTGTCCTTATACAAAACTCATACTTCCTTTTCCTGACATGGTTTTAGTTTCACTTTAGTTTCTTTCATATATTTCATATAAAGTTCTTCCCCAAGATCTACTTTAGGCGTTACTAAATAATAATCTGTGACTCATGTATAACTCTCTTACACTTGTATATCTCACTTATTTTCTGTGTTTCTTCATAAATAATCAAATTAGTTGTTTCTTTATTCATTCCTACATTGTATGTACATACTAATAAAAATTTATTCTTAAATCATATATTACAAATAGTCCTTTTTCTAAGGAAATATTTGCCAAACAGTCACATTCTGATGCATTCTTGGGTCTCCAAATAGCTCAGTCTCTTTTTTCTAACTTATCTCAACTCATTCCTACCCTATTCACGTCTCGTAGTTCAATACAGGTAGTCCTTGACTTATAACCACAATTGAGCCCCAAATTTCTGTTGCTAAGCGAGACATTTGTTAGGTGAGTCTTGCTCCATTTTATGACCTTTCTCACTACAGTTATTAAGTGAATCACTGAAGTTGTTAAGTTAGTAACACAGTTATTAAGTGAGTATGGCTTCCCCATTGATTTTGCTTATCAGAAGGTTGCAAAAGGTGATCACATGACCCCAGGACACTGCAACCATCATAACTATAAGTCAGTTGCCAAGCATCTTAATTTTGATCACATGACCATGGGGATGCAGCAGTGGTCGTAAGTGTGAAAAATGGCCATAAATCACCTTTTTCAGTGCCGTTGTAACTTTGAACGGTCACTAAACAAACTGTTATAAGTCAACAACTACCCATATTTTCCCCTTAGATTGCATTCTTTCCTAAGGTTTCAGAGTTTGAAACAAAATTCTCCCTAATTCTTCCACGTTTTCCATCTATTGACATAATATGTAGCTGTAACCTTTCTATGGGTTTCTGCTTTTATACACCCCTCCCCCACACCCAGCAACCTTCTGGGTGACACAATTTTGTACATTCTGACATACAGTTAAATCTCTTTGTTCCTCCCTAATTCTTCCACAATTCTCATCTATTGACATAATATGTACCTGTAACCTCTCTATGGGTTAAATCTTTTTCAGTCCGTTTTTGGCCTGTTTTGCGCCCAATTTCAGCCCGTTTTGGCTGAAATTGGGTGATGACTGGTCTGAGTAAATCTAGAGAGAATATTTGTGTTAGCATGCCCATTATTTTAACAGAGAGTTAGAGGTACATACCAGTATTAAACTGTACTGGATAAAGTACTATTAGATATTATATTCTTTACTTCTTTATCTTTTTTTCTTTTAGATGAAATGGCCATATCCAGTACAGATAATAGTATGCAGATAAAATCACTGTTTAATTTTTTATTTATTATTAATTTGTCAAGCATGTATTAGATAGCAGATATAAGTATAAACATAATTATTAATACATGAAATGGATACGAATAAAAGGGGACATTAGGACAGGGATGGTAGGCACATTGGTGCACTTATGACAGCCCCTTACAAACCTCTTAGGAATGGAGTAGACAGTAGATAGTCTTAGGTTAAAATTTTGGGGGGTTGGGGAAGAAACCACAGAGTCAGGTAGTGTATTCCAGGCGTTGATCACTCTGCTGCTGAAGTTGTATTTCCTGCAATCAAGTTTGGTGCGGTTTACCTTAAGTTTGTATCTATTGTGTGCTTGTGTATTGTTGTGGTTGAAGCTGAAGTAGTCATTGATGGGTAAGACATTGCAATAGATAATATTATGTACTTCACTTAGGTCAGACCGAAGGTGGCATAGTCTGGTGGCATAAGGTATTCTCTTGCGGGCATGCTACTAGTATAATGTAAGAAGTACTGGATCATTTTAAATGTTCAGTTGACTGAGTTTCATGTTTAAGAAATAATGAATAAAAGATGATAAATAATAATAATAATAATAATATAATGAAATAATAATAAATAATAAATAATAATTATAACAACACCCACCTTTCATTTGTAATCCTTGAACTTCTAAAGTCATCCATTAGTTCATTATGCATTAGTTCATGCATCTTATGTATATCATTAAAGCTATGAGTGTTAATTGTGTGTACAGTACATAAAATGTGAAGATTCTACCTTCATGGCATGCTTCTCACATTAGATGCATGATGCTGTGCTTTAAGACAAGTTAGCTTCTCCTCAATTTTGCCTTGAAGAACAAAGTTTTATGTGCCAATATTCCCTTGAAGAATATAATCCAAACCATGTGTGGTGATCAAAGTGACACAATTACTCCATTCTACTGGTTAGAAGTTTGTAACAAATAAAATAGTACATGTTGTAAGTTTACAGTAAGTCACAAGAGGTTCTGCATCTGCAAATATAGACTGAAGGCTCATTTTTGCATTCCATCTGTTACATTCTTGGACAATTAGAAATTATCAATCACTCCCTTGTAATGAAATCCAGATAAATCAACTTATGTATTTGTCTATCTCTCTAACTACTGGGAAATTGGTTGCGTTTTTTTGTTTCTATTTCTAAGGAAACCAGGTATACCTAGCCTAATGAAGAGAAGAATTAGGGATGACATGATAGCTGTCTTTCAGTACATGAGGGGTTGTTAGAGAAGAGGAGGATTGACTTATTCTCCAAAGCTCTTGAAGGGAGCATGAAGCAATGGGTAGAATTCATTAAAGGAGGATTCAATCTGGAATTAAGAAGAAATTTCTGATAGTTTACAATTGACAAGTAATCAATGGAACAGCTTGCCTCTTGGAGATCTGGATTCACCATTGTTGGAGGTTTTGAAGAAAATAATGGATAATCATTTGTCTGAGATGATCCTGCCCAGGGCTGAGGACCCTTCCAGCTCTATGATTCTATGATTCTGTATTCAACTTCCCTCTCTCCCTCCCTCCCTATCTATCTATCTATCTATCTATCTATCCATCCATCCATCCATCCATCCATCCATCCATCCATCTATTTGCCCCAAAATATTGTTGATTATGGGGCTAAGTTTATATCAAGGCTAAATATATATTACATCTTAGGATTTAGCATAAAACCTCATTGATTGTCAGTGCAGTAAAGCACACATACAAACATGTAGATTACAATATCTATATTAGTTAGTTATTACAGATACATTTTCCAGATAGAATATCTCTTAGCTTAAACATTAAGTCAGCTATGTTTCAATGATTTTATATTCTGTTCCATAAGCTGGTCATGGATAGATTGCACTTCAAACACACGAAGACATTTCAACAGAGATTTAGTTCAGTCAAGAGTTCAAGTCCAATTAGGACCACAAGCAATGACCAGGCTTATATATTACTTCAACAGAGAGAACTGTAGACTTTCAATCCCTGCAAAGGCATTTGCTGGCTCATGTAAAGACTAAAATGTATTCTTCCATCAAGTAAACCATGACCTTTCAGAGTCTCCTGCTGGATAGCAAATAGTGGAAAGAATGAGTGGCGAAAGGAAGCCTAATGTTAGTATTTTGTGAGGTTGGTGCTTGCTTTAGTTAGGAAATAACATCAGGATAGAAAAGCCTGAATTACTTAGTCTATCTGCAGCTGAGAGCCTTTTGTATCCTTTCCTGCATTATGGAGAGAAAGCAGGTCAGGTAAGACCTGAACTGCGCAAATGAGAATCAGCAGAGAAAAACTGCTGAACGGAGAAATGAAAGAAATGAACCCTGAAAATTCAAACTGAACCAATAGGACTAATGTTACACAAAGACCTTCAAAGTGAGTATTTTCAACATGAAAAGGAGACAAAAGTGCATAGTCCTTGTGTTATCTATTGCTATGTTTATTGTCCTAGTGGCCAATAAGTTCACAGCTATGGAAAGACCATGCTTGCAAAGCTAAAATTCCAACTTCTCCAAACCAAAACATTCAGGTCTATTTGGGTTTGGTTTCAGAGAGTGCCAGAGCTTGGTTGCATCTCCTTAATTTATGATTGAAATGTATGATTGAAATTTATGGGTTATTTTTCCTTCTCCTCTGTGTATGGGGGTACTTATTCTCAGAGATTGCTTTAAATTAATCTACAAAATATAATAGTTAGTTAGTTAATTAGTTAGTTAGTTAGTTAGTTAGTTAGTTTACTTTATTGTCATTGCACCTTGTACAATGAAATTAAATACCTTCTTCAGTAGCAAACTCCAGTCCTTAAGATAATCTTATCTCTCTTCAATTCTAATTCTAAAATTTGGTTGAGCTTTGACCTTGGCCAGGTTGAAGGCTCTACTCTCTTCAATTCTGTGGGGATGGTTCATTATTTTTATTTATTAATTAGCTCTTGGGACATATCAAAGTGCAAAGTTTTCAGAAACAAATTATTACTATGGTAAAATTTGATAAAAGCAATTTAAAATGGAATTGGATAAAATACGATTTAAACTGAAATTGGAATAAAATGTGGTCCAAAATGAGATTGGAATAGAATACAATAATTTAAGATATAGAGAAAATAGGATAAAATTATATTTCGGTGTCACCCCTACAATCTAGCCCAATCGGTCCCTCATATGCAAATCTCAGCTGAACCATTTTACTTAAGTATTATGCTGCGTTAAATGTTATTTTCAGATTCTGGCTGCACATAAGGTAAGTTGTTTTGATATGGGAATCTCAATGGGTCATTTGTTTGGTGTATAGACTGAGTCTCTCACTCTCTTATACAGGCAACAGTCAAATAGGATGTGAATCAGGTCTTCTACCTCTGCCGCTCTGCAAATGCAGAGATGTTCAGTGTAGGGTATAGAATGGGGGTGGTATAAAAATATCTTGTCTTTTTAAAATTTTATTATTATTATTATTATTGATTATTACTTACAATCTCATTTTGTGTACAGTGTGATTCCCGAGTGTTTTCCATTTCATAACAAATATGACAGTGGTTTCACATTCATCCTATTCCAACATCCATATTCCGAATTCGTATTATTACTTCCTTGTTTAACATTCTCATATATTATTTTATACCAATTTCTAATTTCTAGATATTCTTTTTGACACACATCCTCTCATTTATCAACTTTTTACATATTATCAATTTTATCATTAAAAATTCTCATGCTATTTTATTTCATTCTCTATATTCTCCATTTCACTTTTAATTTTTCTTAATTTTCACTTATCTCTTTATTGAATTTCTCATCTATTACTTGTATCAATTTCTAAGTTCTTACTATCATTTTTAATAACCAAAAAATAAATAAATACATATCTTATGTCTTTGTGGAGATAGCTCTGTTGAACCCTTAAGTAGCCATATGCTTCTTTGTTGCTCTCTCCATAAGAAAACAGGGAAATTATATATTTATCATATTTTAAATAATTATTCTGATGGAGAGTACCATGATAATCTATCACTGCTTCTATCAGACCAGGATCCTAACATATTCTTTCCAGGTTGCCTGATTTTGTGCTATGAATTGTTATATTTGTCCTACCTCCGATTGACGTTTAGCATAAATGTTGGTGATTGCCACCGCTACTTGTATTACAGTTACTAAAAGAATGTATTCTATGTAGATTTATTTCATTATTTTAAAGTTTTATTAATAATTGCAGGACTATGCATTAAATGTTGTGCTTTCTGGACCAAAGGCTGTAACAGAGATTTCATTTTATTGGTTGGTTTGTTTGGAGGTTCTGCTGTGTCCCAAAATATACTTCTAGCATGGGGAACTCAGATTGACAGTAGTTTTAACCCTTAGTATTGTGACATAATTGAGGGACACAATGGCTCAGTGGCTAAGAGACTGAGCTTGTCAATCGAAAGGTCGGCAGTTCAATGGTTCGAATCCCTTGTGCTGCATAATGGGGTGAGCTCCCATTACTTGTCCCAGCTTCTGCCAACCTAGCAGTTCAAAAGCACGTAAAAATGCAAGTAGAAAAATAGGGACCATCTTTGGTGGGAAGGTAACAGCATTCCGTGTGCCTTTGGAATTTAGTCATACTGGCCACATGACCATGGAGACGTCTTCGGACAGAGCTGGCTCTTTGAAACAGAGATGAGCACTGCCCTCTAGAGTCGGGAACGACTAGCACATATATGCGAGGGGAACCTTTACCTTTACCTACGGTAACAAAATAGAGTCTTCTTGCTTCAGGTTAATTGGAATTGCCCCAAATCATCTTTCTAATTGAGGGATATTCAACTTTGGTAGCAAATCTCACAGTATGAAAGACTATGCAGACCTTCTGATTTGAGGGGGGAGAGAAGTTTCAGAGTACACCAGGGCATCATACAGCATCTTTGCCACACACCCCAAAGTAAATATATTCCCCCTCAGGATTGCACTTCAGCTCCTCTATTCCAAGAAAAAAAATCATCCTTTTTAAGCAAAGTGTCAGTGTATAAGAGTTCATGAATTGCAATAGATATGGTAACAGTCAGCCAATGGGGACTGTTTGGTGACCCAGACACCAAACTGGTTTGACTAGTTTGTATATAAGAGTTGCTTTGTCCTTGCAATATTGCCTCTGTAATCATATTGCTTCTCTGCTTTATAGCTTATGTGATTCTGTGCATATGTGATTCTTTGCTTCTGCATTCTGAGTTCTGCTGCTGGGTATTGTATGCATGCATCATGCTTTATATTATTGTATATAAAGAAGTTTCTTTTATAAATAAATCCTGCTGAATTATTTACTGTACTTGTGTGCTGGTTGGATTGCTGCAAACTCTGACACAAAGTGCTTGTAGCAAGTTCTTTGTGAGTGTTCTGAAACATATTTCTGCCTTCTGACATTTGGCATAAAAAGAGGCAGTTTAGCAAGATATGGATTCTCCAGTCGCTAGTCACATTGATATGAGAAGGGTCTTTGCTTTGAAATTAACCCTCTGATTCACTCAAGCAAGAACATCCAATATTGCTTTGTCGTTTAGTTCTAGAAGAAGTCTGGTGGAAAATCTGGATGGCGGTGCTGAGATAAGGCTTTGAAATAATTTAAGAGAGAAACAGCTGTCTTTCAGTTCAGTCTTCAAGTGTATCCCTGTTTCTATCAGAATTAGTAGCCTTTTGGTTCCATTACATTAACAAAATAGGGGAAAGAGTTTATACGTTATGTAACACTCCCCAAGGCTTTTAAAGCAATTAAAAATACATTCTCGATTCTTTTCAGCAGTGGAGAGTTGTAAGGTTATGGTGTGTGATCTCAGTGGATCTAATTTTGCTCCACCTCCCCTTCCTGAGCCCAGAGCAAGCATTGGCAGACGTGAACATTTTTCCCATGCTAATGTGCAGCTCTTTTTCGTTGCCTTTTGTTTTTGGCACATTTTAATGTCACACGCAATAACATTTTCCAGAAGAAATGGCAGCTTGAACATCAGTGTCAGCTGCAGGGCACGCAAGTTGGAGCTGTGTGCTGATGTAAGTACATTTCTTAGAATCCAATAGTAGAGCAATTTAAGAATAGATGGGTTCAATTTTGCTTCTGAGACCACTTCAAACTTGAAATATTGTTAGTTTATGAAATAAAGCTGGTGCAAAATTTATTCAATTTTATATTTTTTTGCAAACTGCATTATTTTTTAGCTAAATGTATCTTTCCTCCATGGCTGTCAATAGTATTTTCTATTCTGTTCCTGCAACAATCCTTTGACGGAAACCATTGTGACTGATTCAGACTCATCCTGTGAGTTCTATCATGCCATCATGAATTAAAGCCAGATCTACTGTCTAATTCTAGTCTAATACCAAATTGCTGAGACACTAAGATGTGCAATGTTTTCAACAACAACAACAACAACAACAACAACAACAACAATAATAATAATAATAATAATAATAATAATAATAATAAATACCTTGGGTGCAGTCCCAAAACAACTGGAGCACCACTTGAACATCATTTTTTAAAAAATATTTACTTGTTCTACTTGATCACCTTATGAGAGAGACAGAGAGACCAGATCAAAAAACTGACTCCATAGGAAGATTAGAACTACAAAATTGTTGACATAGACTACAATAGAATTCTGCAAGTCTGAAAAGTTAAATATTTCACTTTTCCTCCCTTTTATTACCTTCAGAGTCAAGGACGGCCTCCTAGACCATGCTGGATGTTCCATTTTGGGTCTGGAAGGACTCCTGGAGGACTCAAAATGGTCATTTGCTATTTCCAGACCGGCCCTGTGGGCCAGATCTAAGCATCCCATGGGCCTGATCTGGCCCACGGACCTTGAATTTGATAGCCCTGCATTACAACATTTTAGGTTCTTGAGAAGAACTTGTTACATATGAAGGCCAAGAACAGTTCAAGAACTGGCAGCTGTGTCTTCACATTGTTATGAACAGCCAATAATACAATTTAATAAAATAGTAAAAGTAATAAAAACTCCATACAGCAAATTCATCCAATCAGTGATAATAACAATAGTAATTCATACCCTTCAAGGAGTATCCAATGTTTATTAAAAAAAAAAAAACCCTGCAGCCTTGGTTTATACTTAGGAATACTGTTGATTGTAAAATGCAAATATATATGAAGTGAACACATTTTCTATACAAATTGTAACTTCATGTAATTATAATTCCTTTATGGAGAGTATTATGTCAGTCACTACTCACTAAATCATAATTCTGGATTTCTTAGAACTGAATACTCAGCAAGATGAAGGAATGGTATAATATAGAGATTAATATATTAGGCTCAAATCAAGGACAGATATCCAAAAAAAGTTTAATTCAACCTTGAACGTCACTCCTTGATTTTGTGCCAAACAAAATTAATGAATGACCCATCTCCATCCCCTCTCACAGTATTTTACTGAGAGGATAAAAAGAGAAGGCAACCTATGTGCATCCCTTTGAGGCTCAGGATAAAGGTTCAACAAACATTTGGGGGAAAAAGAGTTTAGAATGTGCAAGAAGATATAGTAAATGACTTAATAAAGGAAGGTGTATTGAAAAGCAATGAAACCAAGTGAGTATATAAGAATGAACTGCTGGTGATGTGAATGGAAAACTGTCAAATGAAGCCATTATGTGACCAGTGTTTTAACAGCCTCCATGGAAAGGTTAATAATGAACAAAAATAGCAATGGTTTTAAAAGCTCATAAAAGAAGAAGGTGGAAAAGTTCATTTTAGCAACTCAATAACATTCGCCGTGTACAAATGTAATGAAAATGAAATTGAAAAAAAGAAAACCACAGCTTTCCACAAAGACATGATACTAAATGCTTTTTATGCAAAGAGTTTATTAAAAACTTGGCATGTGATATGAGAAGATTGTGCCGAAGGAGTATTTAGAAAAGCAGAATAAATTGGGCACGTAGATTCATTAGACTCTCACAAAAATGAAAACTTGCCAGCAACAAACAATTGGTGGAATCACAACATTGAAAAAGTAGTTGAAAAAAGGATCTTATGAGTCTTCCAAAAACAAACCAACAAACGTTTAGCCCAGAACAAGGTAAGCATGACTATAGCTACAAACAAACAAGTTATAGATAGGAAGGATCAATAATAAGAAAAAAAACCTGGAAAAATATTTAAAATTGACTGAAAGGGGGAAAAGAAAGTAATAGTGGTGCTCTTGGGGATAGAGCTGCTTTGTGCCATACCAAAGTTCTAGAAAAACAACTGGACACAACAGGAATGGACAGAATTTCAACATTAATTGCAAAAACACATATTGTATTATGCCAATACATTATGACATCCTAGGTTCTTGGTAAGAACATACAAAGACACCCAGAGTCACCTTAAGGATGGCATCAACAGCATATAAAGAAAATTTGTATAAAATGTTTTATAGATGGCATTATGCACCAGCAAGGTTGGCAAAAATGTTTAAAGGTAAATCAGCAAAATGC
>JAOYMU010000001.1:48665054-48682612 GCA_025802295.1 Psammodynastes pulverulentus
ATTTAACTGAATTGGGTGTATTTTGGGGTTCTATATTTTTATTGTGTTTCTTACCTGAAAATGGAGGGAGATAGTTCTAGATACTACAAGGAAGGTGATTTGGGACTGCATCTAAGCCAACAATTTCAATGTAAATACATAAATAAAAATTGCAAAAACTTGAGTTAACTAAGAGTCACAGAGGATTATTTTAAAATCCGTTACAGAATGCAAAGGAATCTGTCACTTTTCTTTGTTGCTATAAAAAAAAGGATAAAGGCTTCTTACTTTGATCTAATAGAATAGTCTGTGTCACAAACATTTCCATGGAGCAAAGTGCTGCTATTGTGAGCCAGCAACTAAAGCCGGAATGAAAAAACCTATGCCCAAATATAAGTCGTTTTATCTTTGAGCATGCTCGCTGCAACCGCTGAAAGATATAATTCAGGAACATCTTGAGACGCAGATTGCCTATTTCTGTTTTATATTTTATAAATATAAATATTTTATATTAAGCCTACTTAATGTATGGAAGGTATCAATTTTAATGTTTTTAAGTCATCCTAAAATGTGTGACGCTAATGGAATACTTGGCTGAGGTTTCAGCTTAGTATTTTATTTATTATTAAATAATAATAAATTATTTACTTCTATTTCATTCCTTTGGCTAAATTTTATGAATTAGATCTACCTCATAAAATCTGAACAATTTATATAATAAAGGTGCCAAGAGTCTTCTTGATTGTAGTAGAGCATAAATCCCAGGAAACAAAGAAAATCTGTAATACGGATTTTGTATTACAAAATTGTAATACAATTGCTTTAGGACACTTAAAATTGTAAATGTTGTAATTCTTGGAAAAAAAATAGATTTTAGGAAGACAAATTTAATTCAATAGGGATGTCCCCTATTATTGGATTACTGATAAATATATAAGGATATTTACCAAATTTTCCTGGATATTTAAAAATCTTAAATATTTTTTATGTTTCCTCTTCTGTCAGAAAGCATGTACTGATCAATAGGTCAGTTACAGCTTCAGCTCTGACCAAATTACCACAAGAAGAATCAGCAGATCATTTGTTTCCCATCCCCTTCAATTTTAATAGCTGATTATTACAAATAACCAAGCACATATTAACCCAAACTACTAATATTAATAGAGAGTGACTCACAAACTATTACTCTCTTAATTGTCAATAACTTCTCAGAATCCACTGCTAATTTGCATTATTCCAGCTTCACTGTCATTTAGCTAGGATTGTTTTATTTTTAAACAATTTCTAGGACCTTTTGTTTTTAAGTCTGGATGGTTCCATGCAAACCGTGGCCATTAAACTATGATAGTCTGCAAATTCTATTGAGGCGATTTCTAAATGCTTTAGTTAACAATAACTGCACTAATCCCAGCACCTAATTTGCTATCTTGATAATTGAGATAATGGCTGCTATGAGCAAAGTCAGGTGATACCACCTAAGTCTGGAAGACTGGTATATATAGCACAGCACCAGTTCAAAATTTTAAAATAATTTCTTTACTTTTCCAGAAAGAAAGAAAAAATGAAATTATAGTGAGGGTAAACCAAATCAAAGCCTATATATTCTACACCCTGGGATAGCATGGCTATGGTTACTGAAATAATTTGATTTCTAGGACAAAAAAAATGTCATTAAACAATTCCTTTAAAATACTAGCAATTTTAAAATGATTTGTAGGAAAAATTTGAGAACCATGAGTCTCTTGAATAAAGAGATGGTTCAAAAATGTTGGAGCTGAAACACAACTTCTCATCTCTCAGCAGCATCTTCAGACTTTTTTGCTGAAGCTTTTTGATTAGCAAGGTTTATTCATTGTGCTTCTTCCTGCATGTGTATGTATTGATTGGCTGTGCCAAATTCACCTAAAGAAAACCATAAAGTATAGAATTATGAACACTGCATAGGTGTTTGAATACCCTTCTAGGGTTTCAGCATGATTTGCTTGTTCTCAACCTGCAAATGTTGCAATCTGTTTGACTTGTAGGAATGCAATTGAGTCTTTTTATAGGAGCAATTTGTGCTTCCTATCTTAGGCTCATTAGAACTACCTTCTTTATAGTTCTTTAGTTCAATCCCAGAATTAAAATAACATTCAAAATGCAATTATAGTGTGCATCTCATGTGCTTTCCTGTTGAACAAGTTATTTCTTCTTTTCCTTAATTATATGCTACATTCTATTAATACATTTTCTTCCTGTCAGAACATACAATAATTGTACAGATTGAACTATTTTATTCTCCCAACAATGTTGTTGAAACCTATTCAAGCAAATAATAATTTCCAAGCTCTTACATCTAGTTTAGCCTTGGAATTATTCAGATGCCCTGTCCCATATTGCATATAATTTTGTTTATTTAAAGTCATATATCAGTATAAGTTCTGATCTTAGTTAAGTTTCGGTGGATTTTTAAAATTCCATATACCAGAAACACTTTCCATTTAGAGCTATTCATACTGTGAACGTGGTTAAAATAACTGTTGCTATTTCACCTTTTCTTCTCAGGTATTCAGTTCTATCCATCTGTAATCTAATTAGTAATATTTCAGCTATCCCATTTTATTAATTTTATTAGTCAAAATCCACATATTCAGTATTGTACCTGACTTTGTATGTGGATGGTGCCATATGGCTTTAGGGAGTCCTGTTAAATTAGACTCTGGGAAAGAATAAGCTTTGCATGAAGAAAGTCCCAAGGACCAATTTCTGACTGCACACATAATAGTTCCAGATAGGAACTTTTCAAAAAGACTTTCTTGACTGTTAGACTGAATGCGATTTGGAAGAGATGGATCAATGAACTGAGTCTGCATAAAGTAGCTTTGCAATCTGATTAATAAGAGCTTGAATAATAAATACTTTGCTTGTCTTAAGTATAATTCATATTGTCATGTTAAATGAAGGTTACTTCCTGTTGTCTGTTGTTTTCCTGCACTAATTTACTTTTCCCCTGACTATAAATTGTCTTTTTATTGATTATGGGGTTTTAGATCTTTGAATGAAAAAAACTAAACTTTTATAATTGCAAGCACACTTTCTAAGGATTCATTGTGCCTCTCACCTTAGGATTTGGATTGTTTACATCTAAATCCTATTGCTGCTCAGTTAGTCATTTCATGTTAATATGGTGATTCACCTGTAGTCAACAGGTGATTATTGTTATCGATCTCTGCTGGACTTCATGCAAGCTGGAAGGCGTAGAGGTTATTCCTTTTGTTTTCCATGTATCATAGGTTCCATAGGTGAGGGTGGAGGGAGTGTATGCAAGAAACTCTCTGTCAGACCTACCATGGGACTCGCAATTGATTTTCAAGTCCATTCATACACAATGCCATTTCTTTTCCCTGTGTAATCCCAGTGTTGGTAGTGAATCATGTGCATCTCCTTTGGATTGTGGCATTGTTTTTGTCTGAAGTACTTGTGTGTTAATCCTGTGGGTGTTGCCATTCCTTTTACTTGCAGCCTCTCGACGTCATTCCAGATCCACTAGTGCTCTCTCCACTGCTGATTCTGTTGGGCAGTCAGGTGAACAAGTGCTAACTGCATGAATCTGCTTCTTAATATTGTCTCTCTTTTATTACCTTCGTAACATTTGCTCTCACAAACGTCATTCAGCACTTAGCATGTGGGACATCATGAGATTATTATTATTATTTCACATGCTTTTGTCATTTTCTATTTTTGAATTTATTTATTTTTTTGCTAACTTTTATTCTTTTGCTTAATGTTATTTCTGGAAATTAAACAATATTACAGCGGCCAATAGAGTATTGTATTTCCCATGGACCTACCTCTCAGGAAGTACTAAGGAAAGACACTCCTCTTTATATCTATGAAAAGAGACTACAGTAATTGTTCATTAGTGAATAATATTTCTAACATCCAACAGCTAGCTAATGAGATTAATGCAACTAAGGAAGAGGGTCAGCAAGCATTCAACCATATCTTTGAGTTTTTAATACCTTACTGATTAGGATCATACAAAATGCTAAATCAGAGTCTGTGCGTGAGCAAAAAGACCCTGTATGGATCACCAGAACACAAATATTTCCCCCTTTTCATAAAATGGTTGGGAGAAGAAATAAGCCACAATCTCATTTTGCTTTACATAAACCTTTCCTGACCTCAGGTATTCCCGATGCTTTGGCTATAGTTCTCACCATTCTAAACCATCATAGCCACTCAACATCTTTGGTGGGCTCATAGTACAAAAATCTACACAATACCAGTTGGAGAAAACTGGATTAGCTAGTCCTTGGCATGATTTTATAGATAAGTCAGTAAGCAGTTTGTTAAAGTAGAGTTTATAATGGTTAGTTTAATGCTAGTTTCAATTGATTTTAAATTACTATATTTGATTTCTATATAGTGAAAATTAGGAATAAGGAAATCAAATCTTTCTTTACTATCCTCCTCCTGTCCTGGCATTGGGGGAATGGGCATCAAAATCTGAGGCTTTACCAGGATCTTTGCTGCTAGTTCATGTAGTGCTATGGACACACGGTCATCACAGTGGCAAAACTTTGACCATCACCCTCAAAATTTATAGTTCTGAGACATAAATAAAACAGTAGAATTTCAGTTTAATGGACAGGTTGCTTAGGTCTCTTTTGAAAACTGTAGTACTTCTTTGATGACAAGAAATTATATAAAAATTACAGTTGAAAAGAAAGTAATTATGTTATCTGGGATTTGGAATATATAAATATTGAAAGAAAAACCTCTAGAAGCAAGATCTACATCTGTTTAATACAAGTTTTAAATACTAATAATGTAAACCAGAAGAGAATGTTTATTTATGTATTCCTATCAAGTAAATTCCAGATTTATACCTGAAACCTCCCTCTATTTACCTAATAGTTTTGACACTATGGGAACCACAGAAATCAGCCCCATAATGTCCCTTTCTTTAAATTGATTTAAGTTAAAAGGCCCCACTGAATGAAAACGATGTTTTGTTGATATATTTTTAACATCAAAGCTTCATATGTAGAATATTTACAGAAGTCCTTTTGCTGTAAGGGATTGTTGTTCTTTAACTTAAGTGAGGCCCAGTCATGTATGTGACTTTCATCCAAGCTAGTTTATAACAAAAGTCCTTGTGTATCACAGGCTGGAGGCCATTGCCAAGACTTTGATGGGTAAATGCCAGCTCACTCAGCCCCCCTCCCCCTATTACTACTCATATACTGGCCAGTGACCCATGAAACAATTGCTCTTTCTCTCCTACTTTCTCACCCATCTATCTTTTCTGCTGACCCTGTCTCTCCACTTCTTGAATGCATGGCTTGTTGGTGATATGGCTTATTATTCCAAAAATACAGCCTGCTACAAATGTGTGCTGTTTTAAGCTTGGCCAACACTTGATGAAACATATAATTTGGGGGTGTGAATTTAATATGCTAATTGTTGCACATAACTAGCATTATATGCTATTGATGTTTATTGGTACAGTCTGAAGAGCTGTGGTGATGCAGTGGTTTATGAATGCAGTACTGCTAGCTACTTCTGCCTACTGCTGCAGTTTGGCATTTCAAATTTCACCCGCTCAAGGTTGACTCAGCCTTCCATCCTTCTGAGGTCGGTAAAATGAGGACCCAGATTGTTGGAAGCAATATGCTGTCTCTAGGCCACTTAGAGAGGGCTGTAAAGCACTGTGAAGCGGTGTATAAGTCTTAAGTGCTACTGCTATTGTTGAATTACCTTGGAACAATATGCAGTTAATTAATGACCATTAATACCATTTCGTAATCTTCTCTTAAAATAATTCCTTCAGTGTTAGATAAGGTATCAACAAAAGTGAAATAACATGACATAGCACCACCAATCTTTCTATGTAATGGAGGTGCCCACAAAAAGATTTAAAACATTTCCATTGAGATTTTAGAGGCTATAACCAAGACTCAAGCCCCCCTGCCTTAGTACCTGAATAGAATACAAGGAGTATTCCCTGAATAGAATACAAGGAGTAGAATGACACCAGTTGAGACTGGAATTTCCATTGCTAAGCAAAACGGTCATTAAGCAAAAAATCACATGACCGCACCACTTAGCAACAGCAGTTCTGGTAGTCCTGGTTGTGGTCATTTGACATGGACCTCATGCTTCTACCTTGCTGTGCTCACCTCCACTTCAATTTCTCCTGCCTGTCTCCCCACCCATGTCTTCCTGTTTGGCTACCCTACACTCTATTGCCCCACCCCCAGAGGATCTTCCTCTCATTGCTGATGAGGAACATCTGGTTGAGGCATCTGCTGACCCTTTGTGAGGCATCCGAGCATTGCATGGAGCCTTCGGGAAGCATTACCAAAGCTTCACAAAGGCTAACAGCTGCCTCAGGCAGGAATACCTTGTCAGCAGAAGACAGCGATGGTCAGCAGGAGGCAGCAGCAGCGGAGTGCAGGGTGGCTAAAAAGGCAGATAAGAGAAGATAGGCAGGTGGGGGATTGGAAGTACACACTGCAGCTGTAAAGTGCCTGAATATTTGCCTGAATTTTGATCATGTAACAGGAGGGCCAGTGCAAGTCTGTAACTTTGATTCCTTCAGCACCATCATAACTTCAAATGGTTGCTGAACAAATAGTCATTAAGCGAGGGCTACCTGTGTGTTATTCTCTGTCAGTATAGTAACTTTAGACTCTTCTGGGATTTATTGGGGATTTCTGCTCATGCTCCTGAGATAAATTTCCATTATCTGATAGTGTTATAATCAAGTCAAGAACTGAAAATACAGAATATAATCCAATGAAGAAGTCCATTCCTTCATCATCACCACTACCACCTCCACCATCATCATCATCTTTGTTGCTGTTTATATGCTAAAAAGTGGGACATAAAGTTGCATGTCAGATATACTTAATGTGATTTAATTTAGTTGTTTCTATTGAATATTTTAAAGGCTTGCAACTTTACTTTGCCATTTTGATTATCCATGTCTTTTAAAAACTATCTTTCCTTTTCTAATGCAATGACAATTTTTATTCAAAACTACATAAAGCCAGGTTTAGGACTGGTTCTTCTGGAAATTGGAGTATTTCAGTTTGGTTAGAGTAAGCTGGAGTAAGATTTTCACCCTTTATATAAGAACTTTTTTTTTTTGCTGCCAAACTTATTTCTCAGACAAATGTTCTTTTGGAGAAGGGATATCAATATCCAAACTAAGATGCAAATATACTTTTACTTACATTTGGACTTGTCAAATGATTATTCTGTACTGTATCAAATTAAGATGTAATCTAGTCAAGATTGTTGTTTTTTTAAAAAACAACAACAATAACTGCATATTCATGAAAGATTCCTTTCTCGTTGTTCCAAAAATTACTAACTTCTCATGCCCCAAAACTAGTCAAGTAATATCCAAGGGATGTCATCCTAGGAAGTGTGACTAGGTTCTTGATACAGTGATAACACTGACTTGGCAATGTCTGTGAACAAAACCTACAATCTCACATGCTCACATGTTTTTAGTGAAACAACATTGCAGTTTGTATACGTGCATGTATGATGAATAGGTAGGTGTATACTTCCCCCCCCCCCAACAAATGGTAGAAATCCAGTGATACTTACATTCTTTTCAAAAATTTTATTAGTGATAATTTTGCAAGATTTAAGCGGGGTAAAATTCCATTTCAGTTGAGATTGGAACTAAAGGACTGAAAAATCGAGTTATCCTATGAATTGATTGCATCTACGCAATGTCCTGCTCGGTTTGTTCAATAGAGAACTGCAATATATTTTCATAATGTACAAATACTTACTGGGCCTTACTGGACCATTATGCTGAATGAACAAAATGACATGGCAAAACATTTGGATTCTCATATTCATTATCATTATTTCACCAAATCTTCCTGCTTGGAGCAAAGCTGATGTTTGAAACAAGCATCTGTGCTGCTTCAGCAACTACATGCATTAAAAAAGGAGATAGTAATACATATAGTTTTTCTTTCTCTGTAAACTTTACCAATTCCTTTTCAAAGCAGGTTTTCATTAAAAACATTTAATTTTCGCATGTAATGTTTGTTTTTTTAGAAAATGTGCTTGTTGTAAACTGTCTGATCTTAGTAAAATTTGAAAAATATCAAACTCTTTTAAGTGGCGTTACCACAATGCTCTAATGTGTTTAATTTTGCTTTCTTCACATTAGCATCAGTAATTGTTCACAATGTTGATCTGACCTTATTCCCCTTAGTGGAAACTTAACAAATACAATAAATGGAGTTTTTGTCTGCAAAGACTTAAAATTGGTTCATAAATAATATTTCGCAGTGATATTTTTCTGTTTCTAGGTTTTATATTGATTGTTGTCATTTTCTCTAATTGATATTGAAAGACATTTCTGTGCATTAGAGTTGAAATCATAACACTGCTTAAACAAATCTTATTTTTTAATTAGAGTGCCCTTTAAATAGTTACAATTTCTTAACATAAAAAGTGTATTTACTGGTAGCAACAAATGATAATTTGTACATCCATCCTCTAACATAGCTGAATACCATACTATGAGTGAAATCCAGTTTAGTGGGGCTACAAATGGAAGGGACTTAGTAAAAGTAATCAATCAATAAATACATGGAATAATCTAATTCTTTATTATATTCACAATATGAATATAATAGACACCATTGAACCATTGAACAAATCTTTTGAAGGGCATGGGAAGCATATTTCCCTTTACACCACTTATATGCAGCTAATCATCTTCATTGGAATGGCTGTTTTAAAGTCTCCCACGATTTAAGCCTTTGGGAGTCCATTGATGAGGAAGGAAAAATGGCAGTTGTGTACACTTTAAGCCACACTGGTCAGGACAATTCTATTAAAAGAGATTATTGGTAAATCAATCTGTTGATGGCACATTGAAAAAGCACATTTATTCTAATACTGCATTACTTCCCCAATATAATAGTGTTTTCCAATTTTGGCAACGTTAGGAGGCACAGACTGATAGGGGACTCTGGGAGTTGAAGTCAACACGTCTTAAAGTTGCCAAGGTTGAGAAATGCTTTCATATAATATACTTACAAAAATCATAATTTAATCTTTAGATTTAAGAAAATAAAATAGCGACTTTAAAAACACAAATTAGTAAAGCTCAAAACAATTGTAATGGGATAAAAAAATTAATATACGGTATATATTTTAAAAGTACAACATTTATTTGTATCTATATTAAGAGATTGGAGTGGGGAAATCTTAAAATTATTTGATGGTCTTTGAAGATTTATTCATCTTCCAAATTCAATGGGAATAGTGTATGAGGTATTTTTTTTTAAATTCACTTTTAATTTTTTGTTGATCAGTTGTACAAATTGCTTGAGCCTTACTTTTGATTCTTGGTTCTGTTTTCACTAAAATTTAACCAACAAGTATACAAATACACAACAATCAGAATAATTGGAACTATTCATTTTAAGACTTGAATAAGCCAGTTCATAAAAATACTGTTGCAAGACCTAGAAGTAAGTTAAGAAATTAACAATATATTTCTGCAAGTTTCTTACTAAGTTGAAGAACTTTGCCATAGTGCTTACACTTCCTCCTTTGAAAAATTGAGAATATGTAAAAGTAGTTACATTTAAGCATTATTATAAAAGAGTTTAAATAACAGTCCCACTCCTGTCCCTCTTTTCTAACCAATATACACAGAATTTGTTTGACTTTCTATTATAGCCTCATAGTAACTCCTAAAACTTGGACCCAATAACAGTTAAAGCAGCCAATGGCCTTATTAATATTCCAAAGGGCTGGGAACTTATGTAATGATGGCATTCACTCTTGTCTTTTGTGCAGAACGCTTTGGGCTTGGCCAGCCAGGCAGGTTGCCTGCCTCTATGAATGCAATGCGAGTTCTGAGTACAAGCACAGATCTGGAGACTGCTGTGGCAGATGCATTGGTAAGAGGGAAAGCACAACATGTTACCAACTCCAGAAAGTTACTTGAAGTTGCTTTCTGTACGTACATTTTCCTCTTCTTAATTTTATGTGTGTTCCTATTAAATGAGCCTATATGTGTACGTGTGACTCTGTCTAAATCTTTCTTTAGGGTTTGGGAAGAGGAAAGAGTTTTTTTAAATGCATAGTTGCATTGTGAAGAGTTAAATTGTTGTGCAGTGAAATGTGGTAGAAGATGAGTTTCACAGTCTGATCCTAATCTTTTATTTGTAGAAATAAATCTTAACTGCTGGTATTCGTTATCTTTCAAGTAAATGGATTATAATAGTGAACCCATCAGTGTCAAATGCTTATGAATGCCACTATAGTTATCTTATAAAGTGAATCAAACCGTTTCCTAGTATAAGTTGTGAATAATACTTATATTGGATATGTTAGTATGTGCAATATGTTTGCTTCGTGTTCCACGAATGTGCTTCATTTTTATTCATTTGTTCATTTTGGAGTTAAAATTTATAGCTGAAATGTCTATTGAGAATAAATTGCCTTGTCCTACCTTAAGGAAAGTTTGTACGGGTTACCTTGACAAAGGCTTCTGTCATTAATTCTAGAGGTTTCTGATCTGGGTAACTTAATTACCATTAACAATAATTAATAATAATTAGATTATGGGTTGATGGATCTGCACCAGTTGGTTAGTCTTTGGATGATTTGTAGTAATAACACACATTTCTGATTCTAAGTTATGTAGCAGTAAAAGGAATACAATTCCAGTCATCCATCCACCCCTTTTCAGTTCTGAAATTCTATTAAATATAAGAAAGTTTAAGGTAACAAAGGCTTATGTAAAAAATAAGATGAACTAAAACATGTTCCTGGACTTAACACTTCGTTAAATCTATATACTTTAATATTTTCAAATTCTCTTGTACTCCTGAAATCTACTTAAAAGCAAAATTATATTAACAATTTTATAAATAAATATAACAGATTGCATCACTGCATCTCTGATTGCAAGTAATTCTATGAAATAGGCTGCTATGTTCATATTTACTGAAAGCTACTTTTGACTTTTTGTTGTTACTTCCAAATGCTGGAGATCCAGAGTGGTAGAAAATATTTCTAAGGCTTTTAGCATTATGAACTATGAGTTACAAGATAATGTATGAATAGCGTGTATTGTTTCTAAATATGTATAACACAGTGCAGTTGAAACTTGCATTCTCATCCTCTAGATGATCTATAAATTTTCTAGGAATCTGGACTTTTACAAATTACTAGGAAGCACATGCTACATGCATATTTTTGATATTGTTTTGTAGCAGAAATTTGAACTTTCTCTTTGCTTTTCTGCTGAATCCAGGATTGTATTATTTTTCTTTGAGTAGCACAATTCATAAAGACCTAATATGTAATGGATTTGTAAACTAATAACTAAAAAGTCATCAAATGTTAAAATTGGAGCCACTTGGCTGATGAATGTTTAGTTTCTGATTTGATAAAATGAGGTTTTATTGGATAAAGTTATCGTAATTATAGGATGATTCCCAGGATTTTTATTAAATATAAGATAAGGTTGTTCAGGAATATGTGATTAATACAGTTGCATAAATTACATAGTGATGAAAATCCCATTCATAGTCACTTGAAGCAATATTCCAAACTACTCCAGTTCCAGTTCTTTTTCATTAAAACTGCCATAGAATTTCATGTAGAATTTTGGGAATGAGATGATAGATTGGGGGGGATTTTATAGGGATTTTTAGCTTAGGGTTGGAAATTTATATGTTTTTATCTGATTTTATTGTATATGTTTTTATGTTTTGTTCTGCTTTGTTCCCCGCCCCGAGTCTCTCTGGGGAGAGGGGGCGGGCTATAAATCTAATAAATTGGAAATTGGAAGTGTAGAGCCCATTAAATGACTGGTATAATTTTGATTACATTTTTCTGTCTTTTGTAATTATGGTTGAAGGAACAAAGAATGGATTCCTCATTCATCCAAGAACAGTTAACAGAAAGCCCTGGAATGGTAACCAAATAAGAAATAAATAAGGCTTATCACAGTTTTAGGTTTCTAAGATTTCTCAGTTTTTCTTCCAATGGATATCCTCACATGTCTTTTTAAAAAGGAAAAACAACAACCAGAAAGTTCACTCACAGAACAGTTAGCCACTTTAACTTTGTCCTATTTCCCATCACTATATTGACAGATAATTTTCTCACCCTTATGTTAATCATAAACATAACTTCCATCACTGGCTACAATCGAACAAGGATAAAACAGGCTATTTTACATAACTACTCTGCTGCCTCATGTTTTGCTATATCTTTCTGGTTCTCTAAGACACAGAAATATTTATCTTTTGTTCCTCATTATCACTGTCAATAAAGCTGGAGGCATTGTAGACAGAAAAGCTTTAATGTGAAGTAAAGCCTGAGGACAGGAGGGGAAAAGAAAGAGTGATATGATTAGGGAGCGTTTTACAGGAAATGGCTAATCCTAGAATGGTTTGGAGAAAACTTTGTTTTGTTAGAAATATTTAGCTAGGGGTCCAAAGGTCACTGTGCCTGTCGCAGGTAAACTTATTTTCAAATAGGTTCCAAAAAAGAAAATTGAATGAGTCAGGAACTGAGTATATTGGAATGTCTAGTTTTTATTTATGTATTTATTTTTAAGAAATTGATTCATTGAGAAAAACATTTGTCACTACTTCAAAATTTTACCTCGATGCAAATCCCATTTTTCTATCAAACACAGCAGGTTATGAATGACGCAAAATAACAGTATGTTCTAACCCCATTTCAAGAACATTCAAAGAAAAGATTTAATTTAAATCCCAAATCCGTAGCTGAATTAAAATTTCACTGGGACCAACCACGGAATAAAAGCTTCACTGGTAAAGATTTGACCAGTTATGGGTTTTTCTTAAAAAGCAACATGTTAACAATTTATTTCTAATGTTTGCTTATCTATTTGTCACAACACAGGGTGCATTTTCTTCAGGTTGAGATTAATTCTCAAGATCATATATAGAAAATACATTCCATTTGCTATCAGATCAACTAATTCACACCATATTTAAGAAATCAGCTAAATTTCCCAGCGTGAGGTACTCTTTCGTGAGACAAAATTACAGGGTTAGATGTGCTTAACTACTGTAGCATTCTGCGTTGCAGAACATCGCTAAATGATTACTAATATTTATCACTATTTCATGAGTGTTCATTAGTGTTATCATGGCAAGAATATTTACCATGTCTTATTATAGGAATAATAAAAGCCACATTAATCAAGTGTTCCATTACCAAAGTATTAACACGACCTCCCACAAGAGGAACTGTGTAAGAACGTAACTCAGACAAGCACAAATGCACTGTAGCAACCCAGAACATTAAAATATGAAACAGACTGCCTACACAACAGCTGCCAACAAAATGGATACCCTCTCAACTTTATCAAAAAGTACCTGACCATTCAATGCACTACAGCACAGCCAGCACAAACTATAAAAACAATAGTGCTACCATGCATCAGAAACATTGCAAAAACAACCAATAAACTATTACAACCCCATGATATCAATATAGCATGCAAACCAATTAAAAACCTCCAAAACATCCTAAGTAAACCAAAATACCTAATAGCCTAAGAATTAAAAACAGTAGTCATCTACAACATACAGTGTAAGGATGGTAACAGCTACTATGTAGGACCATCAAACAGAACACTAGCAAGAGCAACCATGAACACAATAGGAAGACACAATGAAAACACCTCATTCTCACCACACGTGGACAGACTTAATCATAGTTTAAACTGGGCAACTGTGAGCATCCTAGAGCAAGCTAAATCCAAAAACACTAGAGAATTCAGGGAAATCTGGCACATCAGCCATCAACAGACATGTAGAGATAAACCACACTTATATACCATTCAAAAGAGACAATAAAAAAATTAAGAAGGAAACAAAAAACAAAAAAATACCCAGAACACATCCTCTTCAGTAGCCTCTGTACCCAGAGAAGCAGGGATTAATGGCAGACAAATAACCAAGAAGAAAACAATATTCTAATCAAACAACTACGAAGGAGACACATAATCAAGCTGACAAACAAACAATCAGAAAACAATACCCTTCAAGGATTAGCAAGGAGAAAACCACACTTCACTAACACTAGCAGGGCAAGTTATTGTATACAGTATAAACAGGGAGCAACCCCACACCCACCAGCACTGAAGATCTTACCTAATCGGGTAATGGAGCATCAGCAAAAAACCAAGCTCAGAGAGCACCAAGGACTCCTCAGTATTATAGGAACGGCAATATTGTTTAGAAATGACTACCAACAGATAAAGAAAAATCGCCCAAGTGTTCTACGGTATTTTAAAGTTCTACTAAAGTAAAATCCCAGGAAAGTTGTGACATAACAGCTGTTCTCCTGCAATGTTTTACAAAAAGCACTTCTTCCTTTAGTTTTTATTGCATAATACAGATCAACCAGACACACGCTAACAAAGGAACATGTAATTCCTATACAGTAATTGTTAGTTTATGTCCAACTTCCTAGCACCCAGCCATCCACCCCCCCTTCGTATCTAAAAAGATGTTTCCTTCAAGTCATGCTTCAGGGTGACTTAATGGACAAATCCATGTTGTTTTCTGACAACAGTTAATGAAAGGGCTTGCTCATTCCTTCTTCCATGATGTTTTCATATTCCCAGACTAACTACATACAGCCCTGGTATTTTCAGATGGTCTCCCACTCAAGTATCAAACAGGCCCTTCCCATGTTAGTTCAGAGGTCGTCAACCAGATCAGCTATCTGCTGAAGCAAAGCAATTTTGCAAAATGGTTTTGCAGACATGACCACAGAACGTCTTTAGCAGTAATTTGAAAGTAAATTGTCAATGTTTAAGGGTTTTTGTTTTTTGTTTTAAATCCCAATCTAATCTTCAACCGTGGAATCTATTATTTGTTCTTTAAAAAAATACATAACCACTAATACATTCTATTTGGGGGGTGGGAGGGTTAAGTATGTACTGATTTTTCCCGTATTGTATAGCCGGGGTACACAGTGGGATCTTGCATGTGTACGAAATGTAATGGTTGCCCTCAAAGGGCCACATGTAACTGTAAGACAGTATAAATGTAACCAAATGTCCTAAAGACAATCGGAACTTTGCAACTCTCGGGGGCCACATAAAATGACATGGCGGGCCACATTTGGCCCTTGGGGCTTGAATTTGACACCTGTGCTCTACATAATCATTGGGAAAGCCCATTGAATCCAATGAGCTTCATACTTAGGTAAATAAAAAGAGGATTGTAGAATAAATAAGATTCCTACAGTCTCATATCAGTATTGTTTTAAGAAGAAAAAATATTTTTACTGACCATTCTTACTGAAGCTTTAAAAAAATGTAGCTGACAGTGTGATCAGCTAGTGTGAAATTTGAAAAAATGGATAGAATAGAAATGGAGCAAATAAAAAAATAAGGATACAACAAATACATCAGTTTTAATGAGGATGGTAATTTTTATTATTTTATTTTAGAGTATGATTTTCAAAACTGTTCTGATCGTTTGGTGTTCTTTCCCAAAATATTTTTCATGTACCAAAAGAAGAATGTCTATGAATAAAAAAAAAAGAACCAATAAATTAGTAGTGTCTTCATGAAAAGAATCTCAACATTTTCAAATACGTAAATTGCCATGTTCAAATCCTATAAATTTACAATGTATAGTTTACCACAGGTCGTTGCTTCTTTTTTACCCTGAAAAAAATATATATTAAGATTTCATTTTTCTCCTTCTCTGAAGAGCAGTGGAAATAACAAGTGTTATTTCACAGAATTCCCTATTATCAAATCAAGCCAAAAGGAGGGAAACTTTACTGAAAAGCTGACAAAGAGCTTAAGCCCCTCTCTCCACAGCTCGTTTCAAAGAGGTATTTGGAAATAAAGCCAAGTGCTGAAATGTTTAAAAGGCATGGGACAGAAATATATCATCTAAATCTGATTGTGGTCCAAATCTAACCAACTGTTAAGCCGAGCATTAAGAATGTAGGTACACTTCTGCCTAATAAAATTGAATCAAACACTTTGCATCCAAGTCTCCATGTGAGCTTTTATGCAAACTTCTAAAGTGCAAAGAATCCTGGGGCGGAAAAGCTATTCTGAGAGCTTTCACATAGTTCATATAATTAGGGAAACCACTTCCTTTGATTGTAAGTGTTCAAAACAGCTGAATTTCTTCTATGGAAAGAACTGTGATTTGGGTCACCTCTTTTACTTCCTCTTTCAAGTTTTCCAGGATAAGAAGTAAGTGGCTGTGGAGCACATTAGTGAGCAAAAATATATATATATCAGTTTTTGTTTTAAAGATTGAACTTGGGCTATTCAAAAGATCACTCGTTTGAGAGCTACCTTTTTTCCCCATCCTTTGGCTCCTTCCTTTACCCTCAAGGTCTCTTTTTCACCATGAGTGAACATAGTTCAAAATGCCAATTTAAGGGCAAAAGAAACCTAGTTTATGATTCATAAAGAACGGAATTGTATTTTTGCTTTGTACTTTTGGGGATGAATGTATAATTGGAAAGGGGCAGAAACGGCAATGCAGTGCCCTCTCTACCCTGACGTCTTTTAGCGGTTCTAAACATTGATTGAGCTGAAAAAGAAGAAGAAGAAAAAAAATCCAGATCTGTAAAAGATGATAAAGAATAATATTAGCCTTGCCTTTGAGAATAGCTATCAATAATTCTCTCTCTCTCTCTCTCCCTCCCTCCTCCCTCCCCCTCTCTTTTTTTTTTAAAAAGGGGGGATTAATTAATGGGGGGAGTCATTGTGTTTAAAAATGAGTGCTAAAGCTGGGATCCAATGAAGTGCCATTTATTCCAAAAGACTTTTTCCTTCCAACCAGCCACTCTCATTTGAAGAGCAGATCCTCTTTCCATAGCATCTCTCTTACAATTAAAAATAAAAATGATCACACAGACCATCCACGTAATGCGTAAAACAATTTAAGCTCTCAGGCATCTTTCCTCCTCCTTGGCTATCATCCAAGGTAAACTCACTATACTTCAGCCTTCCCCAGCCCATCACCTCTCCCAAGTGTGTTGGGACTGCACACTCTTGCCATGCTGGAAGGAATTATGGAGACACCAGGTAAAGCAATGACAAAAATCAGATGTGTACGTTTAAATTATTTAGATTACATTGTCAATCACATTAATAAACAAATTATTTAATATCATATGTTATTTGATGTAGCAAATGCAGTTATTCATGCTTGAGTATTTTGTTCATAAGCTGCTGGACTTAATTCAAGATGGTAGGTAGCACAATCTGGTACCATAATTCATACTCTGTTGCTATACAATGCACTACTTTGATTTTTTTTAATGAAAATGCATGTACTGTATGAATATAAATGGACTTTACTAATTCCTGAGGCAGTTGTATGCTTCTCATTTTCCTGCCCATTGCTCTTCCTTTCTTTGATGTTGAATGTGCACTATTGTATTAACGTACACATTCATCATAGTTATTTAGCGATATGTTTCGCTGAAACTAAACTCTTGCTGCTCCAGAATTCATCTCAAGTTGAGTTCCACTACCCTATTTAGAATAAATGTATCTGGAATGT
>JAOYMU010000001.1:48705258-48717321 GCA_025802295.1 Psammodynastes pulverulentus
TCTTTTGCTGGAAAGAATCAAAGCAAAGCAGAAGCTTGTTTTATGCAATAAACTATTCCAAACCAATCTTTTAGATGTATGAAGCTAAAACCTAGCAATCAGGCAATGCCAAGTGGTAGATAACAACAGGACCAGAGTTAGGTTATATTGAACTTTTAATTAGACCCTGTAACTAAACCTTCCAGGTGTGCTTGTCTACAATTCCCGTGATCTGTACATAGCAAGAATGATAGGCATGCTGGCTGGAAAAAAGCAATTTGAGTGTCACACGTGAAGACAGCAGGTTGCAAACAATTAGAATAATACTACAACTGTCTTAGCAGCTGAAAGGAATAGTCAACTACTAGGATCTAGTTGACATTTTATATACACACTAGTTGGCTGTGTAGAAGGAATACCTTCCTTATACAGCTTCCCAGTCAAAGCACTCGTTTGGAGAAATATAGAACTAGACTCATTCATTTTTTTATGTCACTTTCTACCCTATTCACCCCACTTGCCATGTGGTGGAATTCCAGTTTTATTTGTTGAATTCACATGCATAAGACTGGTCTTTGCATTTATGCCCAGCCTCTGTTTTAAGACCCAGCCCTTTGGGGTTGGTGGGGGAACTGTGGAATTTTGACACGTTTTGTCTTGGAAAAATTATTGGTAGAAGTGCTTGCCCATTCATAAAATGGCTATATTGGGAACATAACCAATCCATTGTCAGTTTCTTAGAATACTATTTGCCACTTCCTTCTTTTGTATTTCCATGTTTATAGTTGCCATGTTAAGGAAGCAAAGAAAACTTTCCAACAAAGTATAATCACCCATCTTTTCTAATGGTGATATTGAAGTTGATGCTTTGCAGCATGCCACTTTCGCATTACTAATGAAAATTATATTTTAAAAAAGGCAACGGGCAGGAAGCTGATGGGATATCAAGGGAAGTGTCTGTGGACACATTGAAGTCCTGAGATCTACCTAGGAAATCCCAAACCTTTTAGTTAAAAAAATTAATCATAGATTACAACTGTCAACTATGACAAAAACATACTATTTGCAACAAAAGAGATTGCCTATTACATAATAGTACTTCAAGTTGCAAATAGCCATATGAAAACATAAATTTGTTTTAAACAGTGTTTAGATGCATACTATGCAGATGTGTTATTGGCCAAGCTGAGATTTCCTGGCATATGTCTATTATTACCCTTATTTGTAGGAAACACATATTTGTACAGCTATCAATATGAAGATTCAATATATCTTAATCTTCATATTTGTTAGCAAAGCTTAAGGATGTAATTACAACATCAGTGCCTGAAAAAGTGTGAATATATCATTGCTTGCAGTGATAAGTATCTAGCAGTACAAGAATACAACATTGAGAACACTGAAAGGGACAGAAAACTATTCTTAATTATAGCACAGATAGAAATCTACAATGTTATTCTATCTACATTACTCTGTGTGAAAATAAAATGACAACAATAAACGAAAATGAGTGATTCATGATATAGATTTAGATTTTTGTCCTTCAACCAAATGTGAAGAAGATTATTGCTATTTAAAAGTAATTTCCCTTGTTTTATAGACCAATTCTGATTTTACACTTAGGACATATATGTAGAGTTCCAGACATTGGCAAATTCTGAATCCTGAAGGCTGTATTTGTTGGAAGCTATGGCATTGGAAAATAATATTGTGACATCAATTAAAAGTCACACATTTTTCTCATCTCTTTGTTCTTCTTGTAACTTCTCCAATTTTATGCATGAATCACTGTTTTCTATTGTAAACAATTGATAGGATGTATTTAATTTATTCATTGTAAATTGATCTTCCATTTTTCACTTTTTTATATATATTTTTAATTTCACATCTATACAATATTTCATACAGTTCTTATACTGGCTAAATGTATTTGCTTGTTCGTGTGATTAGTTTTTTTTTTTAAAGAAATGATACACCAAAATTATTGTTCTTTCTTTTGTGAGATATTTTATAATGTCTTATTCTCAGGTTAAAAAAATAGGCTCTTCCCTTGTTGACTTTGGATGCCACTGATATCTGAAGGTTTCTAATGAAATCTATTCCATGCAACAAGTAATAGGGACTAATCCATTATTTGCATAACAGTAGTAAAAGTTAGGAAAAGTTTGGGGGTAGTTTTTCTTTTCTTTTTTAGTGGAAAATAAGGCCTATCTTTCAAAATAGGACCTTCTTTCTTCTTTACATACTAATATACAAACTGCTACTTGAGTGATTTGATGCAAATTGAGTTTCTGGTGGATCTATCATTTTGCTGTCAATTAATGTGTCATAGTTCTATACAATGTACAATGTTCAGTTCCTTACTTTGAGGAACTTAGCACTGTAAAAATTAGTATAAGGAGGAAACATCAGGTAGAGGCAGTGATAATAAACCAAAGGAGGGTATGCAAGCCATAGTGAAAGGGTTTGTTTGAAATGAATCCACTTTGTAGCTGAAAAGGATTGATGATTGATTTGAATGGGGTTATTTTGCTTCTTTTATGATTGGACTTTATGAATCTTAAGTATATTGATTCAGATTCTCAGAGCCACACTGGTAGTTTAAGGGTAAGGAACGTTAATAATAAGGTGTGTGTCTACCTTTCTGTATTCATCTGCTCCTTCAATGGAAAAAAACCCCATTACTATTGTTATGAAGAGAAATATTGTTGAGAACTAAGCACAAAGTATTGTTAAGAAAGAATTGTCATAATCTTACTAATGTCTATCAAGGAATTATAAAACTTCCTTTTTTGCAGAGAATGATTTATGTTACATAGAATCAATGAATGCTTGTTTTTAAAGAATAATTGTTGCTTCTCTAACTTGAAAGGCCTGTAGCATAGCAAGCTGTCACATGCTGAGATTTTTAGGATGTGCCATATTGCTTTGCCAAAACATCAGATGTACATTCAGTCCTGCCAGCATTACTTGGGCTGCGCTGCTGAAAGAGTACACTGAAAGAAAGTCAGGGACCAAAACTATTTCCATGAGGCATAAATCTTATTTTTGGCAAGTAGTTTTACATAATTTTTAAGAGGTGCCATTCAAAATAGATGATCGTTTTGTGAAATATCCTTTTAGCAGAGATAGACTTTTGATCCTGTTGTAATATAGGAGGAACTCTTTAATTGTAGGCCTGTTCCTCTGGATGCTTTCTGTCTACCTACCCTATATACAGTATATTTATCAGCTGCAGAATAGAGGCAATATTTAGTTTTACAGTATTATCATTTTCCCATAGTTGTTAAAGGGAATCTGGTTTCCCCAATTGACTTTGCTTGTTGGAAGCCGGCTGGGAAGGTTGCAAATTGCGACCATATGACTGCAAGATGCTGCAACTGTCATAAATGTGAACCGGTTGCCAAGCACCCAAATTTCAGTCACTTAACTGCAGGAGTGGTCTGATGGTCGCAACTTCAAAGACAGGTCGCGATTCACTTTTTCTGGGACTACTGCAACTTTTGAACCCTCATTAAACAAATGGTTGTATTTAGAAGAGAATACAGCTGGAAGGGACCTTGGAGGTCTTCTAGTCTAGCCCCCTGCTCAAGCAGGAGAACCCATACCATTTCAGATAAGTGACTGTCTAGTCTCTTCTTAAAAACCTCCAGTGATGGAGCACCCACGATTTCTGAAGGCAAGCCGTTCCACTGTCCTCCTTGTTAGGAAGTTTCTCCTTAATTCCAGGTTGCTTCTCTCTTTAATTAATTTCCAACCATTGTTTCTTGTCCTGCCCTCTGATGCTTTGTAGAATAATTTGACCCCCTCTTTTTTGTGGCAGCCCCTCAAATACTGGAATACTGCTATCATGTAACCCCTAATTCTTTTTTTCTTTAGACTAGCCAAATCTAGATCAAGTACTATCTCTATTTCGGTTTAACTTCTTGCTTATCAGTGACTGGATTTTAAATAATAGCGTTTCGAACTTTAGCCTAAAAAGAGTAGACAGCCCTTCATTCCTACCTTCCAATATATTTTTTACTCGAACCCACAGATTATGCTTAGTGTTTTACATTTCACCTAGTTTGCTGAAGTAGTAATGCGACTGATCTGGTTAAAACACCAGTGATTGACCAAATAAAATTTAGCCTTAATTCTGGTATTTGAGAAACCTCATCTTATATTAAGGAAGAAAGGAATTAAATTATATTAGTATTTATTTATTTTTTTTGTAATTCTAGAGTATTTTATGGTGGTCTCTTAGGGTAAAAAAAATCATATGGAGGAAATATTCTTTCCAGCAAGCACAAGAAAAATATGACCAGAGAAAAATGAGACGTTGATAGATTTTTATTTAAAAATAATTAAGGTGTAATAGATTAAATTCTTTGATTTGGATTTCTTGCAGAACCAAATTTAAATCCAAAAATCAGTTTTAAGTACTTTTTACCTTGAGTTCACAGTATCATAGGTTTAATTTCTAACATTACTGATGATCAGTTTTATTGCTAATATTTTAGTTATTATCATATATTTGCAACTACGTTTCAGGAAAAAATACTAGAACTTCTTTATTCCATGCGGAAATAGTCCCATTTTAATGAGCCTTTTGGATTTTTATATAGGGGAATGTATTTAACATCTTGGGAAACATTAAATATAGTATTTGCTGGGATGTTCATGTTCATTTTGTTCATGTTTATCATGGAACTGTGACAGCGCAGTCAGTCAGTTTTCTTGTTACTTAATATTTTTATCCCACTAGATAGAGAAAGGGTTAGAGAAATCAATTCAAAGCTAGAAAGGAATGGTATGACTTGTAAGTTACCATTTATATCTAACTCAGGGCAAGTTATTCTTTGTCTGAATAATAAACACCCTTACTTCCTTGGTGAATTGATGAGGCCCAACACGGTTGCTGTCCACTTATAGGTTTAGTTTCAGTAGCTTTTATACGTTTTGGAAATTAACATCTGACTTCTCAGGCTGAAAAACCTTCTGAAAGTTGCATGTGTTAAAATTGGATTTCAAATTTCGTCTTTCCAAATGAGAAAATGTCCAATTCAATCTCAAAGGAGCCATTCTTGAATTTTCACTTTCCATGTATGTTCATTCTTCAGCATGCTGGATTATGACACGGAAAACCTAAATTCTGATGAAATTTATAGTTCTCTTCGTGGAGTCACAGAGGCTATAGAAAAATTTAGTTTTCGTAGCCAAGAGGATCTAAACGAGCCAATCAAACGTGATGGAAAGAAGGACAGTGATATTGTAAGTAGACATTGAAAGAATGTGTCATTTTTGGGTGATATATTGAGAGCAGCGATCATTAATATTTAGATGAATAGTTTGCTATTTTCAACATCTCCTACATTGTTCAGTTTCAAGCAAACAACACAGGGGTGATTGAGTTTATCAACTGGACATTTTTTATATTTAATAGTTTGATCCGATCTGCTGGATGGTGTAGGAGAAGAGGAGGCCTGGGACAGATTCAAATGAGGAATTAGCCTGGAATCATTATATTTCCACAAGCGAGCCATGTTCAGCGCCCCTTGAATTCTGTTAATTCTTATCTAGCACCAATTTAGTGCTGACGGTAGTTGATTAGATTCTTGCCATTAGCTTGACTGGAAGTAACTTGTGATCCTGATTCTTCCTGCCTGACAGAATGCTAGATCCTCCAGTAATAACCTATTTTAGGAGCATCAGTTTGAGATATGCTGAGGTACACATACACAGTACATATACAGTACTGTTTCATTTTTTAAAAAAAATATAATTTTCCTTTAATTCTTTATATTTGCCATTCTTGCAATGGAGAACATGATGGGGGGAAATCACTTTTTTTTCCTTATAAAACTAAAATATTTTTATTTTGTGCTGAATTGTAAAATTATATGATCTAATGTAATTCTTGCCATTAGAATCAAATGCTTGATATATAGTAGTTGTGTGCTCCAAAAAAGGTGGGGGAAGAAGGAAAGGGAGATATGTATGTTTGTCTTGAGACTATTCCAAATACTTGCTCACACATACATTTTCTGGTACCCAAATGAAGCAGTTGGATTTATGCACAGAAATACCTAAGTGAATGAAATCCAAGGTGCTAATGGAAGCCATGCCAGTTATCATATCCTGGATTCAAAAATTTTATAATTTTCATCCTGTCCTCAACATTGGCAATAAATTCAGTTCACAGTCTTGTTCTATATTATTTAGCAGCCGCAGAGAGAAAGAATAACAACATATTGGAATGGCTGCAGTTGATGAAGAAAACCTATATTTAGAAACTGCCAGTTTGAAATTAGGGTTTAGTCCAAACAAAGTGCTAATTTATTTAGCCCTCCTAATTAGATTCAAAGTGGGAAAAGACTGCTGTTTGCAGTGGTAACCTATTATCAGAGTAACAGTAGAGTTGCCCTTTCTAGCTTAATGGAAATTGGTCCCAATAAAGTTGTCTTTCTTTGACCAATTGCTACAGGTTTCCAGAGATGATGGTATAGCCTCACCAGCCACTGATATGCGTGGAAGCAGTGATGTGGTAGAAGGAGGAAGGATGGCTCTGGATAACAAGACGTCCCTACTCAACACCCAGCCCCCACGTGCCTTTTCTGGACCCCGAGCTCGAGAGTACAATCCTTACCCCTACTCTGATACTATCAGCGCCTATGATAAAACTGCTCTTAAGGAAGCCGTATTTGATGATGATATGGATCAGCTTCGGGATGGTTGGTTTTCATTTATTTCAGTATTGAACTTATTGTTGCCTTAACATTTACACATCGATCTTAAACTGTTACAGGATATCATACTGACACTATCTTCTTGAATCCAGCTTACATAATTTCTTAATCAGCCTTTCTGGAATAAGTAAAAGTATCTTGCTCCTGGGCAAGAGATGCAGCTAGGTGGTACAGCAGCCACACAGGCTCATCTTTCAATTCTAATAGTGAGACTTGAGCCCTGACATTCTGTAAGCAGTCTTCCACGTTCACATCAGTAAAGAAGACAGGCTGCCAAAGTCATTTCTTTGTGAACTGAAAGCTGGTTAAAGGAAAAACCGTGGGAACAGAACCTTTGTACGTTTTCATCTGGCTCCCCTGCCTGCCCAGAATTGCTTTATGGGCACATAGTTACAAGTGGTAACACTGAGAATCAATTGTTAGAGACTGATTATATTTAGATTATAGATGAAATCTTTGTACTTAAAAGACTCAAGACAGATTGTGGTTGTAGACTAGTTAGAAATAAGGTGAATGTGTCCTGCCGTCACCTTTTAAAGTTCTTGCTTAATTTTCTTTGCTGTGAAATTCCTTTTCCACTTTTTTTTCTTTTCAGTGCCCATTGATCATTCTGACTTGGTGGCTGATCTTTTAAAAGAATTATCCAATCATAATGAGCGGGTAGAAGAACGGAAAGGAGCCCTCCTTGAGTTATTGAAGATTACAAGAGAAGATAATCTGGGAGTTTGGGAGGAACATTTTAAGACAATTTTGCTTTTATTACTTGAAACACTTGGAGATAAAGATGTAAGATAATGCCATAGGCTTTGCTGTGCCTCATAGATACTTACCCCTTGCACTGTCATTGCAGCATATGTGGCTAATGTTTAGATGGTGTTCTCTGTTTTTTTGTTTTAGTTTAATCTGGCTTCCACAGTCTCAAAAATGCCAAACAATGTTATTTAACCCCACCTCCAGTTTCTCAAAAGGAACATCACTCTGATACTGTGACACTTGAAATTTGTATTCCTTGAATATGTGGTGCATGTTGGCACACTGTTGCTGTACCACTCACTTCCTCTACCAGACATCTCTCCTGTTGAGGAGAGGGCCCATCACAGAGTACTTTACTCGAGATGCCCTCAAAAGCTGGCCCTTGCAGGATAGGGGCATCAGGATTTGGATTTGGAGATGGCTGCTGCCGCCAAAGAATAATTCTACCAGCAACACATAGTCTGAGAACCAAATGGAATATGCAGAGTCCCTCTTAAAAGGTTATATTAACTTTAATTTAGTTTTAATCAAATATAATTGGCTTGAAATTAAAGTTAGTTTTTGTTCTGGCCCTGCCTAATTTTTAGAATATTGCCTTTGGCATATAACCCAATATATAAAGGATGTGTTGTCCTTAGTCCCCCAAAGTTGCAGGTATGCCATTTAATAACAAGATGACACTTAAAAAGCTAATACATTTATTGTTGCAGAAATTAGTCTTGCCCAAACTGGATGCCCATGCTGAGAGATTTCGGAAAGTAGTAGTAGTAGTAGTAGTAGTAGTAGTAGTAGTTATGAATGTTATTTTATGTAAACTTGTATGCCTCCTGACTCACAGTGTTTTTGAGCAGCTATAAATTTTTGTGGATTAATTAGACTATTATTTTTTCATTTGAGTAAACAGAATTGTTATTGCAGTGGCTATGAGATTACACATACGTGTCAACATTTTAATTTTGTATTTGAAGTATTTAAAGAAGAAACCGTTTCTTCTTTTTTTTTTTGTAAGGAAGTAGATATTTTCACTTCAGTAGCTCTTACATGGAGCAGCACAGTGGTATCTTTTCAGTGGCTTTTAGATAACTGAAAACCACATCAAAAGCAAGCAGAGCCAATAAAAAATTTGTCACTCAGCCAGATCCATGTTTTCTGCTATTGCGGACATAGTCTGAATTATTTCATCCTTCTTAAATTCAAATAAACAAATTTCTCCTGCTATAGCAGGGGTCCCCAACCCCCCAGTCCATGGACCAGTACCTGTCTGCAACCAGTACCTGTTGAGAATTGGGCCACAAAAGCAGGTGATCTAGTTTGCACACATGAAACCATCCTCCTGCCATCACCGCCACTACCAATCTGTGGAGCCTGAAAGGTTGGGTACCGCTGTACTATAGGATAGATAACATCTACCCTATTGATATTATATGACTATAATCTGTTTTCTTACCCATCCTTTTAATAAAGGCAGAGTCCCTCAAAAATGAGAATGAGATGGATGGTTCCTTAATTTGATAAGTAAATAAATTAAAACAGGACCAAAACCATGTTCCTAGAACGTTAAGTACTTTCAGGGTAACATGCTGAAAGCAGGTAATAACATTTGCACCTGTTTGCCATTTGTTTCTATCAGTACTTCTTTTCATTGGATGTTTGAAGATTAAAATTGGGACAAATCAAGTGTTAGCTTGGGAGTTGCAAAGCAGGAGGACATACTTAAAACAAAGTTCAGTCTGAGGAAGCTAAACCACATGCTTCTGGGTTGAAGCTAGTCAATGATTGAAATGGCTCTCATCCAAAAACCTATTTCAAAAATTACATAACCTGAGATGTTATTCTAATATTCTCACTAATAATGATCTTCTTGGATAAAGATGTAGGTGACTAGGGAGGAGTAGGACTGTCATGGCAGCAGACTGAATGGAAAAACTAATACTGATCTCCAAAAGAAATGTAAAATAGATGTATTTGTGCAAAACATGGCTGCTTTAGCTTCCTGTGTTACTAATAATATAGTATTGGTCTTCATTACCAAATAAGATCCAAGGAAATGAAATTTAATTGAATTTTTGGATTTTTTAATGTATTTCAAAAAGAGACTGAATCAGAAATGGTTATGTAATAAATCTGTTTGCTATTCTCTTCGATACACAGTTCAATGGGTGGCTTATTTTATACATTGACATAATATAAAAGCTCCCAATATTTATTAGCAGCTACTTAGTTCTCACGCAAGAATACGATTCAGTTTTGCTAATGAACTTGGGCCTGTGATGCAAGGCTGCTGTGCTGTTCCCTTCTGAGCCTTGGTCCATTTTTCTTGACTTAAAAAATTGATTTTATAAAATGTGTATCCATTCCAGTCAAACAATGCATTCCTTGTATTAATGATTTTGAAGAGTGAAGTGAGGTCTTCAAGCCACCCAGAGTTGCTGGTTTTAATGAGATGGGGGCATGTAAATATAATAAATAAAGATGTGCTCCTTCTTTTGATTTAGCATTCAATACGAGCCTTGGCACTGAGAGTTTTGCGAGAAATTCTGAGGAATCAACCAGCAAGATTTAAGAACTATGCTGAACTAACTATCATGAAGACCCTAGAAGCCCATAAAGATTCTCATAAAGAGGTACGTCTGAGTGCCATACTACTGCATATACCATACTTTAAGCACTTTAGCACTTTAGATTTATATACCGCATCTTGTGTCTATAGGTCATGCCTCACTATTAATTTCAATAGCATTATAATGAGCCAGTAAGTTTAAATGGACTGAAGAGATAAGTAAATCATACCTTAATGGAATTCTTAACCTATAGCTCTGACTTGTTCCATATATGTTCCTTATATATTCCATATATAAGTTTACTTTTCTTGTGAGTCTGCATTTAAAGATTTTACTTAGCTATCTCATGTGAAGGACTTAATCTCGGGAGCCATCTTTTAGCCATATATGGCCCTACAGCACGCTATCTGCAGCCTCTAGGACAGTGATGGCGAACCTTTTCGGCACCGAGTGCCCAAACCCAAATGTGCATGCTGGTTGGTTACGCATGCCTGTTTTTTGGCCATTTGGGGGCCAATTTTGGCCATTTTGGGGGGCATTTTCAGGCTGTTTTTCGGGCCATTTTCAGGCTGTTTTTATGCCAAAAATGGTCCAGAAAACGGCCTGTTTTGGGCCATTTTCTGGGTTGTTTTCAAGCCGGTTTCCAGCACTCCAGCGTCCATGAAGACCAGCTAGCTGGCACACGTGCCCACTGAAAGGGCTCTGCGTGCCACCTTTGGCACATGTGCCATGGGTTCGCCATCATAGCTCTAGGACTTACAAAACCATCTTAATGGGTACATGTTTTAGGGTTTAATAACCAAAATTAAGGCAGCCATTTTGTTTTAGTTTATCCCAGGTTTTCCCAAATGAAAAATAAAAAATTGTCCATAAGTCCAAAAATTTCAGATCCATCTACTTTGCAGATAATTCCTCAAGCAGTATCGTCGTTACCCCAACGCACACAAAAAAGAACTGAATCTTTAGCTTTTCAAAAAGCCAACTGGAAGAAGAATGCAATAGCATTCTTCAGGTACCTAAAAGCTGAGAAGAGAATCCTGACTTGTTTTCTGTTGTTCCAAAGTGCAGGACATGGAATAATAATTAAATTGCAGGAAGTTACATTCAAGTGTAAGTTAGGACACAAAAATAACCTTCCTAATAAGACCACCTAAACAGTAGAATTTCCCTTCGCTGGACATCTTTAAGCAAAGGCTGAATAGAGATGTACTGATCACAAAGTTGGACTTGATGAGCTACTTGGGTCTTTCCAATTTTTTGATTTTACATAATTTGACAATGCAGAATTATCAAAATAGGTTAACATTATCTATATTCTATATTTTTGTGCTTAATTTTGTACCTCAAGCAGTCTTCATTCTCATGAGTGTACAGTAGCCAAACTATATTTTCTTCTTTATAATATGTTTGTACCAGTTATTAGGAGTGAAACGAATGAAATAAATACACACATTCTGTATGGAAGTATACATATATGGGGACTTTATCTATGTGTATTTATGCTATGGATGATTTAGAATGCCAGTGAAAGAAAATGTATTGCTACTAACATATTTGATCTGTTGAACAAGTGAGTGAATAAAAATATTGAAGACATTGACTCACATCTGAATAACATTAGAATAGGTGGCTATATTGCTGTGCAAAAATCTATCCTGTGTTGCACAATTCCTTCTGCAGTTGTTACATATGTACATAGAATATGCTAGCCAGGATAAATTCTGGGTCGAAAATTCACCTTTTATTTATGATGGATATCTGAATACATTCAGAGCAAACAAAACATTCTGACAGATATATTGACTTGATTTGCTCTCCGCTTATTACAAGGAAGATCTTCACAGTGACTATCATATCCTAAAACGCAGTTTAAGAAAAGTCATTGGAATCAAAGTATGATCACGCCTGTTTTCTCCTTAATGTTTCCTTCAACAGTATGTTAAGCTGCAATAATTAGTTCTTTCACTGTTAGTTCACTTTATTGTCATTGTACCTCGTACAACGAAATTAAATACCTTCTTCAGTGTACATGAATATAAAAT
>JAOYMU010000001.1:48717421-48730223 GCA_025802295.1 Psammodynastes pulverulentus
TTACAGTTACATGTGGCCCTTTGAGGGCAACTATTACGCTGATGTGGCCCTCGGTGAAAATGAGTTTGACACCCCTGATATAATATAATAAGTTTGCAGTTTCCTATACTCATGGTTCTTAAAGATGGAAATATTATTTTTTGTAATGCCGTAACTTTAACAATTTTCCATGCTTGCCTTTCTCACTATAGGTTGTAAGAGCTGCCGAGGAAGCTGCTTCCACTCTGGCTAGTTCCATCCATCCAGAACAGTGCATCAAAGTGCTTTGTCCCATCATTCAAACAGCTGACTATCCAATTAATCTGGCTGCTATTAAAATGCAAACGAAAGTCATTGAAAGAATCTCAAAGGAGTCGTTGCATCAGCTCCTACAAGACATCATCCCTGGATTGTTGCAGGTATGCCTCTATGTATGGAATTGTTCAGTTGCTCCAAGCAGCAAATATCATTTTTATTTATTTTATGTTGATGTCTCGCAAATTATAAGACTTGCTAAATGGAATGAAATAATAGTAGGAAATTAGAACGTAATGCATTTTCAGTGTAAACGAGGAACCTTTGGGCTAAGGACCTTTTTCAACCTTAAGTCCATCCAAAGCCACCACCACTCTTTCTATCATTGCCAGCCATGTTGCATCTTGTTGACTGGAAAAGCAAGTTGGGGGACAGAGATGGTAGAAACAGATATCTGTGGAATCAGCTTCGATCCACCTGCATCCTTTTTGTGGCTCTGCAGGGCAACCACTCTTGGTTTGAAAAACCATGCTCTTTTGTATGGAACACATCTTCGCACAGAAAAAAAAAATGGATGGCTTCAAGGGCCAGTCCCAAAGGTGCTTTTTCAAGAGGTAACTGGACTTTCTTGTTTTTCTTTGAAGACGTCTCGCTTCTTGGATGAAAAGCTAAATGTCTTCAGAGAAAAACAACCATGGACAACCGTGATCTGGAGGACTGAAAATTTCCATAGGCTTCAGGGCCAGGGAAGGATTCCTATCCAATCCTCCCACACTCATCCCTGTTCTAAATTTAAAAACTTGTTTATTGAACCAGTCTCCCTGCTTCTTTCCCATTGCCGCTTTAATAGCCTTTAGATGTGGCAACCAGTAAGACCTCCAACTCTTACAATTTTTTTCAGGCTATGTTTGCTATTTTCAGACAGAGAATGGTTGAGTTTCCTTTACCAGCTTCAATAAATATTTCATTCAGGCAAGTTTTTGTTTATTTAGAGAAATTCATCCTGGAAACTCTCAAAAGTACAATCGGAAGAGTCACTGTGAACCTCCCTAGTTGTTTGATGAAGAAAGGTCAGTTTCTGCTAAATGGTTACTGACAGATTAAGTAAATTCTATTCCTGTGACAGTGTTCAGTGCTTCTCTCTCTCTTTCCTTCCTCCTCCCCTTTCGTCTGAGGCATAAGGCTTTTTACAGTCCATCTTAGCATCTGATAAGTTTCTCCCTGCTTTTAACTGAGGGCTTATGAATCACCTCTCCAGTAAAAGGCTTGAAACAGGGGATGGTAAAGTTAATATAAACTCTGAGAATACAGACATTGTTGGTCAGGTTCCAAAGAAGTCCTTTGTTTGCACTCATTCTCTTTCTTGCTTCTCACAAGCTAATTGAAGGTTGAAATATCTCACCTGATTTATTGTAGTGTTTCCTCCTCAACCAGTTTGCTTAAGGACAGGTTCTTCTGACTTTTTTCTCTCTTCTATCTCCTGGGGTGAGCAGATTCTGTAGTAGCTCTGAAATGGCAGTTGGAGGAGAAAAGGATCTTTCAGGCATTTCAGAGTTCCTTTATTCCATTGTAAGACTCCAAAAGCCATTTTTCATGTTTTAAAAATGAAGTACCAGTTGGTTCTATACACAAGTCAGCTTGTATTATATACTTTAGCTCTGAACCACTTGTTCAGCTGTTCTTATTTAGTCCTTCCTCGCTCTCTGTGTCAGATCTTCTGACTGAATGTTTTAGGTGGCATGTTTGAAAATCAGTTCATTTTATGTCTTTTAGTCATTCAGCATGGAAGCGTCCCTGAGTTTAATAACTTCTAGATATATTACATGGTGGTCCAGAATGATTTTATCCATTTAGAAGGGTGGCTAATAAAATACAATCTGATTGCTTTTGTTGAGGAACATGTGCTTGCTTTAGACAGGAATGAAATCCTTCCTGTATGCCCTATGAGAGAATATCCTTTGTAAGGTCTCACATAATGCTGAACTTTTCTTTTCACTGAGATGCTAACTGACCATGTATACTGTCTGGTTATTTTGGGTGACAGTGTTTAATTCTAAGGACCACTGAAAGGTGAATATTGTTGAAATGCAGTTTTGCCAAACAGCAAAATAAAGCAAAAGATAAAGCATTCCACCTGGGTAAATCAGCTTGGGAGGGGGAGGGGGGAGCAGCACCTGAACTTTTTTTTAAAAGTTGCTTTTTACTAAGTCCCTTAGCAGAGACTAAAGTCAAACCAAGGCCACAAGGATGATGAATGGATTGCACTTTGATCATTGTGATTCCCACCCCCTCCTTTTTCAGTTGGTTTGTCATCGTTCATGAAATTAATAGAAACCATAAAAACTAGGCAGGAGACACGGAGTTGTGTAAGTTAGGGCAGCGAGTCATCTTGTCAAACTGGAATAAGATATTATGCATTCAAATGCGTAGAAATGTAAAACATGGCCACAGTGTTTAACCTCCTGCTTCATTTGTAAAAAGGAAACCTGATCTGATCTTGCCTTATGAATACTGTTCCCCAGCAAGGGCTGTCCTAGTATCAGATAAGAAGGGGGGGGCGACTAAATGTATGGGCTGAAAATCCTTCTCCCAACAGAGGTCACTCTGAGCCCAAGAAATAAGCAAACCATAAGCTCAGCATGCCTCTTTCTGTTTTATTATTATTTTTTCAAAGAGTGATTTAACAAAATATTTTTACAATTATTATTTAATGGCTGTGTACAAGCCAGGTGCCTTTTGGCGAAGCTCTGCTTCAACTGAAGGAATATAGCCATTCTCGTAACTTAAATCAAGGGTGGACAACTTACTTTCTGTCATATTGCCACATAAAATCTGTCATGAACCAAACTGCATGCAATTGGTAAAAAAAAAAAAGAGGTTACCATATTCTATCTATTTCAAACCTTCTTTTCTCTCCACACAGACTGTCAAGGAAAGGTAGATAATTTTACCAGGGATCTGAACTGATTCATTGTAAAATAGGTATAAAATTAGACTAGAGGGCTGCATAAAACCAAGCAATGGGAAAATATACTTACGGGTGTGTTTGTTCATTTGCCATATTTTATTTGACAGAGCAGTCTCTCCAAATAGCAAGCAATAGACCTACATGTTGTGATTTCTTCTTCTCCCATACCATAGTTCCTACATTTTATTATAAAATTAAAGCAGGCTGATATATTGGAAACATTTGCCTATCGATAGCAGTGAGGCATTTAATCATGTAATTACAAATAAGATTCCAGATAAATTTCTTGCTGAATTCGGTCTGTGTTTCGGACTGAACCAATGAATTACCGTATTTACTCGAGTATAACGCGCAAAATTTTCTACCAAAAAAAGAAATCAAAGTTTGGGTGCGCGTTATAAACGAGGGCTGAGGTGGGGTGGGGTGACGCAGTGGCGGCCGGTCCATTGAGGGCACAGGCAAATTGTGAATTCACACTATGCCTTTTCTGGGCTGCAGCCGCTCACGCGAGGGCGAAGAAAAAAAACATGTCCTCTCTCGCGTACAGTGGGCGGCCCGAACTGGTGAGATGCACTTCCCTTTCCTTTCCTCGCCTCGCCCACACGTTGCGATAAGCATTGCGGTTTTGCTGTTTTGCACAATTCAGTGTTCTTCATATTTTTATTGACATACCGGTATATCAATTTTATACCGATTTTTAATCAAAAATTAGGGGTGCGCGTTATACACGTGTGCGCATTATACTCGAATAAATACGGTACTTTGAATTATTAGCTTTTTTCCAGACATAAATCTAATGACAAGCATGAGCAACTTTGTGATCATTCCTAATTGTGATCTGAGCTGATAAATACAAAAAGAATAATATTCAAATAGATCCACTAAGAAAACTGGGGTAGGGAAGAAGATGAAAATCTTGAAAGCTAAAAAGACAAGTAATCAAACTTAATTAGCGGGAGCTCAATACATTTAATAACCACAGATTTTGAGTTTGTTTTAGAGAATCAGAATGAAAAAGTTATAGAAAAAGTATGGGAACTGTATCTGTTTGAACAGGGCTAAACATTACTGAACTGAAGTATCACACTTAATATTTGGTCCTAGTACTAGTTTAATCTCCATTTTTCTGCCCCTTGGCAGGCCATTCTACTATTAATATTGTACTTTAAAAGACGTATTACCGCAGAATTACTTAGAATCACAGTTAGTATTTGAGTTTTGAAAACTGCAAGTATAGGAATTCTTTACAACATAAGGCCGATTTGGTTTTCCTGGAATTAATTAGCCACAATGCTGCATTATAAAGCTGAATGAGTTTCTGTTTGTCTGCTGGAAACTTTACAGGCTACAACCAAAAAAAATTTAACTGTCATAAATATGAGCCAGTTGCCAAGCATCCAAATTTTGATCACATGACCATGGGGAAGCTGCAATGATCTTAAGTTACTTTTTTCAGTGGTGTTGGAACTTAGAACAGTCACTAAATGAACTGTTTTTTAAGTGGAGGACTACTTGTATTTAGTTAACCGGGCTCATATGTCAATCCAGTCACTACCAACCCTGAGTGGCTTCTGTACTTAAAATATTTAAACAGGTTTAAAATAGTAGGCAAGCCCGTATCCTGTACAGAATAATAATAATGACAATATATCTATATCGTCATGCAACAAACAATACTAATCAAATAAACAAACCCAGTTACCAACTATATATATGGTATTTGATGTATTACATAATGTATGTATCAGTAAACCTTTTGTCACTTTTACTTTTAAACTGCAGTAGCGTCTGTCTGCAGTGATGCAATAAATACACTTCTTTTTAAAAAGCATAGACAGATATGGACAGTGGTACAGCAGTTTTGAGGAGGGTTATATTTAATATATATCCTTTGGGGGGGGGGAAGGCCACATGTATCCATCTCATTCGTCCTTTGAGTTTCTAAAACTGAAAGAAAAGTGTTTTTGATTCTCATAGAGTTGATGTCTTGCATCTAGGGTTATGACAACACCGAAAGCAGTGTTCGCAAAGCCAGTGTGTTTTGCCTTGTGGCCATCTATTCAGTGATTGGCGAAGAACTGAAGCCTCATCTTGCACAATTGACTGGGAGCAAGGTATGTGCACCACTGCTTCAAACTGTATTCATAGAATGAAGTGGGCAAGTCTTGAACTTGATAACTGAGGTTCCCCTCCAAAACGACATGAATGAAATGCATCTCTCAGTCACTGATTTTAGTGGGTTGTTAGTTTTATGAATGGCCAAGTATCTCCTTTACAGATACGTCTTTGAATCAGCTAAACAAGTGACTTCAGTTTCTCACACTTTGGGCAGATTTACACATAGAGCACTGACTTACCCACAATAGCAAGGGACAATTGAGGAACCAAACTGGGGAAAGAGTTTATTTAACTCATTTTTAAATCATAAGAAGCATACTTGGCATTTCTTAAAACCTGAAATCATTGACTTATTTAATGTAGGATACTTCCAAATTTCTTATATATTATCCTTATTTATTTATTTAATTATTTATTTATTTAAAGTGTTGATCATATTTGAATTTATAAATTGAAATGCTCTGAAGATGTTACCTAGTTTGGTAATGAAATGTCTGCAAAAAGATCAGAGGGCATCCAAATAATTATGAAACAAAGCAACTTTTATCCAGATTTTTGACATTTTGAAAAAATATACAGAAAATCAACTTGCTCCACACATTTAATTAAAATTAAAAGAATGTTCTCTGCATATATTAGTATTCTCTAATGCAATACACATTCTTTAAAAGGACCTTTTTTTTTTACTGCAAAAGCTCATTTTGAATCCAGGGATAATAACAGCAGAAAATAACATGAAAGATGAATGGATGTAGAGCTGAACAAATTAAGAATGTAGGATTAGCGGTGTGCAAATAACCTTTAACTGGTTTTAAACAATTGGTTTTGAAACCTATTTTGACATTTGGGCACTGACAAGATTCTATGGATGGCAGAAGATTCTATGGATGGCAGAAGAAGACCGAACTCAAAGGTTTCTTTCAAACTTTGGAGACCACCCATTCTTACTTTCCTATAAAATAATGCCAGCCATAGCAAGAGACCAAATTCCTTTGCAGTGCCCAGGACATTCAAAAACAATACCTGGTATGCCAGGAGATGTGAAAGGGGGAATTGAGAACTAGCATGGGCATTAGGCACCTTGAAAAATATATCTTCTTAGAATGCCAATAGCCTCCTTGTTTCCATGGATGTTAGTTAGTAAACAAGGAGCTGGCTGCAGTGATTCTCATGAGCGTTAAGTCTGCTGATCCTCAAAGTAATTAAAAACTAAATTTAAAACTCATCGTGTTATGAGTGCCAAAGTTTGAAGGGCACCCCTTTCTTTGTGTATTTGATTATGTGATCCTGATCCCAAATCTACTTACGACGTTCATTCTGTAGAAACTATCTTGCTCAGGATAGATGTGCTGAAATCTGAGAACACAATGGTAATGGGAATCTGATGGAGAAGTAGCGCAGTATCAGTTACACTTTTCTTAGTGTGAGAAGTATCATACGCAAAAACTAATGAAAGGCATCTTTCCGTTTTTGAACTTCAGAAACGAACAGTAGGAGCTCACATATGGATTTCTTATTGGTAACGACAAAAAAATAATAACAATCTACAAATAAAAAATATTGCAAAATAATTTTTACAACTTTTTATCAAGTGTGGAATTCCATCCACCCGAATAATACTGATACTGTTCGTCATGCATGAACAATGCACAATTTCCCTTTTTGGAGGAGAGCTACTTCGGTGACTGCTCCCTCGATTGTGGCAGTATACAAATAGTAAAAAATAAATAACAATGACCTGCTCTGAAATGAAATAAAATAACAAAAAAAAATAAATTGTGAACGTTTCTCTTCTTTGTCCTTTTTCAGATGAAGCTCTTGAATTTGTATATAAAGAGAGCGCAGACGACCAACAGCAACAGCAGCTCGTCCTCAGATGTTTCTACACACAGTTAATGGAGATCTTTGGACATATGTGTAGACATAGAAACAATCAGCTGTGCCTCTCAGAAACCCTCCCCTCATCAGCACGCTCCATCTGCTGATGGAGGCCATGCAAATATTTATTGCAATCAGTATTTTTAGTCCTTTTAAAGCTTTTTATTGTAGGAGATTCTTGGAATTGAATATAAGGGAAGCAAGGCCTGGATTGCAGTTTTCATTAAAAACAAGGTAATAGTGTACTGTGGTTAAATGCATTGCAGTTACATACTGTCTCTGCTAAGATCTGAAGTAGTCCCAGAGATGCATAACACGTTCGTATTTTACCAAACAGATTTCTTTGATATTGACGGAGAGCTTGAATTTATATTAGACTATATTTGTATTATAGTCACACTTTTAACTAGCTATTCTAGTTTCCCCAATTTCTCAAGCATCGTTTTAAAACTGAGCTTAAAAGTTGGAATGGATTTGCATTTGTTTTCAGACATAATCTACACAGGTTATAAAATCAAGCCCTTCAACTAGTTGTTGTTGTTTTTTAACAAACTAGAAAAAAACCCAATAACAATCACCTGTGTGGAAAATTCAAGAAATCCCAAGCAAATATGCAACAGTACAATCTATACAGGGCAATGTGGTTAGTTTTGTAGAACCAATTCAAGAACTGCCTCTGCATGGACAACTCAGTTTACAATTTCTTCTCAACATCTTTTCTTTTTTTTCAAAATGTTTGAAATTGCAAACTACTCTTAATATTGGTTCTAACCTACCTGACGCAGCTTTACTGTTTGTTTCTTTGTTTTAACAGAGCTCTGTTTTGTTACAGTATTTATGGTATTCCTTCTGTGACAACAGATCTCTGTTAGTGTGCACTGAGACTGGATGCACTGCAATTGCCTGTATACTGGTCAAGACCTAATGTTGCTGTCAGAGAAAAGTATCTCCTAGGAGATATGTGTTAAATTCTATTTCTGCTGCTTCGATGTTCCATGAGAAAATGTTTTTTTTCCCCAAAGCTCTGATTGGCTTCCCGGAGCTGCAACTCAGATAACCAGGCCTTCCTTCCTTAATAAAGGACTTTCATTTGTCAACAACGTTCCTTAGTGTGACACTTGTTCTCTTAATTTTCACCTTCACCCATCAGGAGTCCTCCTCCAGACTTGGAGTACTTCAGGAGGATAGCCGCCTCCTCATCCCAGTCAGCCTGAATCATTTATAATGGTTTTTCTGCGCCTAACATATCTATCAAATTATTTCCATCTTAAGATGATCGTACACATACCTTGATTATTGTTGGCAGTGCTCAAAGGGCTAGCTTAATCTGCAACAATTTGCTTTTTGTTAAAGCTGTACAACTGGGAAATGTAAGATGTATTTAAATGCTCTGGGCAAAAGGATTCTTTAGCTACTACTCTGTCCGTGCTGATGGAAGTAGATCTGCATGTTGCTGGGACACAAAAAGCAAGAGCCAGAATAGAGAGGGCTCCCTCTTTCCCCAGCACGGTCCGAGTGTGTTCAGTTGCTTTGACTCTCGCTGCCTTCTTAGACAGGGCGTTAACTTTTTGAGAAAAACCGATGTGATTTCCTTCAGGGTCTTCTCCATTGACCCATCCCCCTTCCCTTTTCATGCCATTATATCTGAAAATTCACACAGATCCACCCGCCTGATACCGGTTTGCTTAGATGGGGATGCCTCTGTTCTCACAGGGCACATCAGGGCAGGAGTATACAAATCTGTGCAATCCCTTTCACCATCTAAATCCTGTCCATTCCTTAATGTAGTGCTGAATTATCTGAGGCATGTGGCTTTCCTTTGAAAAGGTACACTATGTGTGCTTGCTGGATTACATTACAATACAACACAAGACTTTTCTGTCACCTTCTGTTAGCTCTCGGCAACCTGTATACGTAATGTACCATGCAACCTTGTCACACAAATCTTCTTTCCACCACCCTCTCAACCCCTTTATTTATCAAGTGTAATGGTTCACCTTAAAGGACAACAAAGAAATATTTGTAGAATGCAGAAAAAAAAAAGTTTGCTAACAATAATAATGTTATAAATGGGAAGGGCAGGGTGACAAAGCTTATCAAACCAGTCAGCCATCAGAAAAAAAGTTTCTTGGCACAGTGTTCATGCGCATGTATTTAATTTTGATTTTGGGTTGGTTGTTTTATTTTCTTTTATTTTTTGCGCTTTGTCATGTTACATCCATATCTGTATTTATATCTTATTTGTTTCACTTTGAGTGTATCATGGCAAATGTACAGATGTTTTTATGTTAACATTTACATGATAGAATTTGCTAAAAAAAATAATAATAAAACTTTCTGAGTTTGCCCTAGAATAAAAGAAAATAAATTTAAGTCCTTACGGGAACTTCTTTGCACTACTTCTTTGCATTCCCTTTCATGATGAACAAGAACCTATAAGATCACGTTGATGCAATGCTTGTACTGAACATAATTTCTTAACCTCCAAATCACATTTGAATCACACGTGCACACTCTTAAATCCATGGTGGCTTTCAGAAAATAGCTGTGTGTTTGAGATCAGGTGTTTGGTCGGGGAACATGGCTGTGGCATAAAAGATGCATCAGAAAGCAGTTCTGCTTAATGCCAATCCAAATGGTCATTTTTATAAGGAAAATGAAGTGTAGAAATTACATGTTACATTATTGCACCTAGAGTGCTGTATTAACATGCTATGAATTGGATCTGCCATCTCAATCACAAAATGAGGGATTCAAAGAGTCTCTTCTTAAAACAGTTCCACCTAAGCTACTTCGCTGTATGTTTGCACCTATGTGATGCCTTACGATCTTTGTGTAATCCAGACACAATTCTCTTCTCTTGTTTAAACAGTTAAGTTTGTCTCCGCATGTATGTATATATAGCTGCAAAGCATTTGATACAGCCTCTGTGTTGGTACACCACTATGGAAGTTCTTATTCCTGTACTGACCTTTTGACCATAACATTTTAATGTCAAGCAAGCCCATCTATAACTGAAATTTCTATATGCAACTCTTTAGTTCCCAAGCGAGAAGAACAGGTTGGAAAAGATGGTTCTATAATCATAAATACTAAATCAGATACGTAGAAATTCCATCCTGTTTGAAAGAACTGAATAAGGACCTGCTGTTGGTGCAGGATATCACCTGAGCTAAAACATAGTAATGGACACCCAAGTTTCTTCTACAAAGGAATTAATCATTTTTTAGCTTTTGTAATACCTGAATCTTGCAATGAAGACAAGTAGCAGGAATTAAAAAGCCTTAACAAAAGCATTGCCTATTAACAAAACAAGCATTGAGAATCACTGAAAAAGTCTACCCACACCACATTTGTGTAGTAGAGAAGGATATTTTTTTTCAGACACACACAGAAAACTAAAGTTAAAAATAATGGATATAATTGGTAATTGGTAATAAAATTGTTAAGGATTCTAATTAATACTGCTCCTCTGCACGTACGTTTTTACATCACATCTCACTCTGAAATAATTTGCATCATAAGGCCTATATACTGTATGTTTTGTATATAATACTAAATATTAATGCCAAGGGAATAAAATGAACGAGCTTTTAACAAATCTGTGTCTCTATGTATGCATTGATGCAAATGGAGATGATGAGATTCTCTGCATACAGGTTGCGACCTTTCATTCATTGAACACTATTGTTCAAAATGAATGAATGGGCTTACTACCATCTGTGCCTGAAGTTACAGCCGTTGCAGCGTTCCATGGTCACATGATCAAAATTTGGACACTTGGCAGCTCACCACAGTTACAACTACAGGGATGCTTCAGCCACCACCACCACCACCCACCTGCCTATCTGTCCCCTTATCTATGCCTTTTCGGCCCTGTGCACTCTGCTGCTCCAGCTGACCTTCGCCATGTTTTTTCTCCCAGTTGTGACTGGGCTTCAGCTATGAAAGAAGAAAAAAAAAGCCAAAAGCATCCCCAGAGTTATGGTGCTAAAACGCCCCTTTGTGCTACTGCTCTGCTGCAAAATTTAAAAAATGGAGCGGGGGGGGAGGATTTGCAGGACATGCTTCCAGGGGTGAGAGGTTGCAGGAGAGTGCAAAGGAGTCTCGGGGCACGCTACCTTATAAGTTTCTTGCAAAGAAGCATTTTGACACACTGTGGCTCTGGAGCTGCTTTTGCCTTCTCCCCCCTCCTCCCCCCAGCAGTTAAAGCTCAGCCTGGTCCTGTCCAGGAGCATGAAGCAAAGGGGCTTTACGACGGCACTGTGACTGAAGTTGCTTTTCGCTTTTGAATTGTATTTATTTATTCAGCAGCCAGGCCAGGCACATCTCATCAGCATTGGGAGCAAGAAGAGTAACCCTCAGCTCTGGGCAGCAGATTGCAGAGAGGTGAGGGTGAATACAGTTCCCTGGTTCATGACAAGAGCTGCACACACATTTTTTAAATTATTATTTTGGGAATGATCTGTAGATATGTACATAGTTGACTAGGAGCAAAGTCCTAAATGGATGGTATCAAATGAAATATACTTGCTTGCATTGGAGTAAAGGCTTAACATCCTATGACACCTCAGTTTTTTCTGAAAGAAGATTCATTGGTTCTTTATATCTGCCCCAAATTTTCACTAGTTTGGATCTACAAAAGAAGTCCCCTTTAAGAGTACTTTGGAATTAGAAGCCTTCAAGAACGTTTTTGTCCCACTAGGATATTTTGTTAAGCTTATACTGTATAACAACAACAATTTCATTACAAAGTGGGTTACAATAATAGAAAACAACTGTAAAATAAATTAACAACTATTAAGCCTGCTGTTTTATTATGCTCTTAGAGTGATCAATTAAAAGGGGCCAACTCCTCCAAAGAATTGTATAACCACAAGGGTTTAACCTGTCTTCTTAGTGATAATTAAAAACGTTTGTTTTAAGTCTCTTTTGGGCAACACTTTGAAGATATCCCTGAAAATGTATCAGTTCTCCCCACCCCACCAACCATAAACATCAGAAAGAGGGATACAAATGTAGAGAAATGTTGTCCCTTTCAGATGAAAAATGAATGGATAATAGTAGAAAGTCCGGTTAAGACCAAATAGATTTTTAAAAAATAACATGTCCAGAAACTACAAAATCAACTGTAATCTCTGAAGAGAAAACTGACTCTTAAAATATTCCAAACTATGCACCTGATTCAATTCTTTATTCAATTCTTTATTGGCCAAGTGTGATTGGACAGACAAGGAATTTGTCTTTCATGTCTGCTCTCAGTGTACATAAAAAGAAAAGATACATTTGTCATGAATCATAAGGTACAACACTTAATCATAGTCATACTAGGAAACAGTCATAAATCATAAGGATACAAGCGACAAAGTTACAGTCATACAGGCAAAGTGGGAGGAGATGGGTGATAGGAATGATGAGAAGATTAATAGTAGTAGTAATGCAAACTTAGTAAATAGTTTGACAGTGTTGAGGGAATTATTTGTTTAGCAGAGTGATGGCGTTCAGGGGAAAACTCCTCTAGTTCTGGTGTGCAGTGCTCTATAGTATCATTTTGAGGGTAGGAGTTGAAACAATTTATGTCCAGGATGTGAGGGGCCTGTAAAT
>JAOYMU010000001.1:48738641-48756561 GCA_025802295.1 Psammodynastes pulverulentus
GGCAAGCGCGTGCATGCGCAGAAAAGTAGGGAAGTTAAAAAAAAAATTATTATTATTTTTTAAAATTGGGACTTTTTGACAGCACCGCGGGACGCGGGACAAATTCCCGAAAAGCTAGACTGTCCCGCCAAAAGCGGGACGTCTGATCACCTTATCTTTACATTACCTTTAAAATGTGCATAAAAGATGAAATTTAAATATGGGACTTTCTCCAATAGGAACTAAAACTATGCTCTATTATGGACATGTAAGTAAAAAAAAATGGTACGGGAGGGGATGGTAAACATATATTATCTTTCTAGACATTTGGGCCATGAACATTCTTTTGTACAGACGACCTTGCTTAATTATTTCATTGCTATAAGATTTCACTTCTCTCTTTCCTTTCTCCTATCTAGTTTCATTCTAATCATCTCTGGCTGCTGACAAATTACATTTTTATTGAAGCATCCCGATAATGAAAGCACCACATATTAATATTCACAGTATTAATATTATTGGTGAAATGGTAAATTAAACACTGGGAATGTGAAAAGTCAATTAAACTTGCAAACGGAAAACATTAAAAGCAGTGCAAACCAGAATGACTTAAGGATGGTCAGGATTAAGGGTTGGGAAACAGGCTGTTTACAAATATATCTGCAGGCAAAAGAACGCTAAAGAGAAAGTAGTAATGAGTAATTAGTGAGGAAAGCTTGACTTACAAGCACCTGAGATAATGAACTCCCCTTAAAATCCAGTTTTAACAAGAAAATGTGAAAGAGAACAGGATTTGGATCAATTAAGTAGTAACAAAAAATACTGCAAAAATAGAAAACATAAAAGTGTCTATAAGTTACTCTGAAAGTAACTAGTAGATTTTTGTATGTTTACTTAAAAGTCAGCTTGAGTTCAGGGAAGATTATGCTCAGTTAAAACTCCCATTGTTCCAGTGCTGTAGTTTTATACTTCTAGATTCTGGCCATGATGGTCTTAACAAGATATCCCATCTTCATGGCAATGTGAATTTCAAAAGCAATTTTATTACGTAGTCATGCACCTATTGTAAAATACGTAGCACATTTCCTTTATCAGGCAAGGTACGTAGTTGTCTGATTTTAAAACGTGATAAATCAGCCTTGTTGTTGTATGGAACCCTGATCTTACACTTTATGGCTGTGTGGTAACTAAGGAAGAATTCAGGGAAACTCTACTGAAATGTTTTTTTCATTACTACAACAATAAAATTTTCTACTGGATGCTTAGCTTAGAAAGGGGACCATATGAAGTAACTGAAGCTGAATCCTTCAAAAGACCTATTTCCGCACAGCTCATTAAAAGGAATCTCAAAGTGGTTTATAATTTATAAAAATGTGCAGTTCCTTCCTTATGGTATTGTTTGCATTTCAAATCTATATACTAATAAAACTCTCCTATCTTCTAGTTTGGGATGTTGGCTGAATGCATTTCTCTTTTGGTTAGCATCTTTTCAAACTCTTGAATTATTGGAGAGTTTCATCAAATTAAATTTAAAGAAGACATCAAAAATCCGGAACCCATTACTCCCATGAGTTTGAAATTTAGCAAAGTTGTGGTTGAGACACAATCCCAAGATTATCATTTCCAATGCTCCCTGATAGCTTCCTACAAGGAAACTCAGTGGGGAAGCCAGCAGGAAGTTGGAAGTCACTGACACTTCCACTATTACCCCCCTATCCTTGGTCATTCTGTTTCTCTGTTTAAGTAACAAAGTATCTTCATATGATAACTGTTCAAACTAGTTTAGTTGAGTGATGGCTCCTTGAGCAGAGGATTTACCATTGTCTCCTTAGGAGCCGGTGGAAGCATCCCTTCCTCAAGGAAGAATTAACTACTACCCAGATCCAATCATACATCCTCTCTGAGCAGTCTTAACCAGTCAGGAAGGGCACCGACCTAACACAGAAGTGACTAAATTAGCAGCTGCAAGGTCCATTTCCTCAAGTTCAATGGGATCAAACTCCCCCTTGGATAACCAGGCAGGTTCAGCCCTCATAACTTCCATGAATCCTGCCCCAAAGCTGGAATCCAACATAGAGTAAATAAAAGCAATTTTAGCTGCTAGATGTACAGCATATTTCTCACAGTGACCCTGTAAGTGAGTCTCAATATTATCCCCTCCAAAGAGAGACTGAGTCACCCAAAACAGGGCTGCTGGGAGACAGCTGCTGACACAGTAAGGACAGAGGAATTTTGCAGCTATAATCACCACAAGGTAGGCTATAACAGCAGCTCTAGCTCAAGTCTGATTGTCTTCACTCCCCATTGTTGGTGTTCTAGGCATCTCTTAGCCCACTTTAGTTTCCTCAGCCCTTCCTTCTACTATAGGGATTTATGGGAACTATGGGCAAGGAGAGGCCATTCTTATGCAATCTGGTCCAAAGCTGTGATCATTCTTCCATTCCATGTGACCATCAAGGCTTTGCCAGACTGTGTAGACTAGGGGTGTCAAACTGGCGGCCAGTGGGCTGGATGCATCATGTGCAGGCCATGCCCACCCCAGCTCTGTGAAGGGGAAAAAAACATTGCAAAACATCAAGTGATGGCAATGTGATGCCACAAGTTTGACATCCATGGTATAGACCTTCCAGAACAATGCTAAGCTCCCTTTGGAACTCAGCTGGGGTCCATCTGACTCCTGGAGTGGGCTGATCTAATAGACCCAGCCTCCCAGGGCTAAGGGGTTCCAGTGAACTGGAGACTCACCATGGAGTGCTCAGTGCTCTGATCATGACAGGAGAGAAGTTAATATCTTCCCCAAATCCAGAGCATCGTGCCGCTATTGTAACAGAAAAAACAGGACAAGCATATGAGAACTATTATGAATCTGGCTCTGGGTGACTTGGGACAGGTCCATGGTGGCCATGTACTTCCAAGCTGTCTCAGATCCTATGCCTAGGAAGGCAAGTTAAGATTCCCCAAGATCATAAGCCAAGATCTACCACCAACCAAGCCACAGAGTCAAGATGCTCAGTCAGGGAGGTTGCTGCACAGCAGAGAGGTTGGTACAACAGTTCTCACTGAACCCTCCTAGTGTCTAACTGAACACATAGGAACTTGCACTCAACCATCTGATAGGCTGGACTCCTGGATACCTCCCAAGCATCTCTGATCCTGTACCCTGAAATCTTGGCTGGTGCCACACTTGAATCTAGAGTTTTGAGAGTTTTTGAAAGGGAATTTAGCTGGTCTGAAAAGAGACTGATTCCAACAAGTTACTTAGAGAATGGGATGCAGGTACATTAGCAGGTCTACTTTTTCCAATAAGATTGCATTCTTAATTGAACATGAGAAAAACAGAAGCTGCTAACGATCTGTTATTAAAAGGAAACTAAACCATATAGCATTCTCTCTAGATTTTGCAAAGCAAAATGCTTAACTGTCTTAAGTCAATGAAGGCAAGAAGTACAGTTGCCATGACTCAACTTCCTGTTCTTAAGTTTATCTCCTCTCAGTAAAGATAAGCAAATAAAGCTGTGTTTATGTACAAATCTGCTGCTGTTGGTGCCAATCAAAATTTAATTGTGATTATTAAGCCATTTACAACACCTTAACCTACATTTTTATTTTAAAGTATTTTTGTACGTGTAAAAGGTTATGTACATATTAACACTCCTGTGTCCTAAATGTCCATGTTTTGAATTAAAACAGTGCAGAAAAACGGAGTACTTCAGTATATGGATTTTCAATAGAAGTTTGTTCACCACAGTCTTTTTTCTTTCTTTTCCAAGTCATCTGAAGCTTCAAAGAGTTAAGCTACCATTGATATGCCCCAAGGGCTAATACTCTTGATGATTTTGTTGCTATTCTAAAAATAGGAGGCAAGCTTTCTAATCTCCTTGCCAGTCATTTCCACTCCCTGCCAGTTTTTTCCTGCTCTTTCTTGCAAAGGGGCATCTGCAACCCAGAACTGTCTGTGACCTAAGTTTTTAGAATGATTACTGAGGCTTATTCAGCTGAACAATTTAGAATTCTTAACCTGTCAGTGAGCTTTAGAACTAAGTTACAGAAAGTTGGTTTTTTGTTTGTTTGTTTGTTTGTTTGTTTGTTTGTTTGTAAATGTGTTGTAGGTGTATTTATTTGATTTTTTTTAAAGGCAACTGTAATAGAAACAGGGACGCAGTGGCTCAGTGACTAAGACGCTGAGCTTGTCAATTGAAAGGTCGGCAGTTCAGTGGTTCAAATCCCTAGTGCCGCGTAATGGGGTGAGCTCCCGTGACTTGTCCCAGCTTCTGCCAACCTAGCAGTTTGAAAGTACGTAAAAAAATGTAAGTAGAAAAATAGGGATTACCTTTGGTGAGAAGGTAACAGCGTTCCATGCGCCTTTGGCATTTAATCATGCCGGCCACATGACTATGGAGACATCTTTGGACCGCCCTGGCTCTTTGGCTTTTAAACAGAGATAAGCACCGCCCCATATGTGCGAGGGGAACCTTTACCTTTAATAGAAACAGAAACTAGAAAGCTAACCCTGAGTGTTACCATGTAAATCCAAGGTTTGGATGTTTAAATGAGGATGAAAATCATCACATAAGCTTCCCCAGGAACAACAGAAAAGGAATCCAGGAAAGTCTATTTGGCAAAAACTAAAATTAGGTAAACACAGATCTCTCCATATATATTATGCTTGATTCAGAAAAGACATGGGTCTAACTTTATCGAAACAGAATGATCATCCTTCTGTTGAAAAACTGAAGGAAATTTTCATCAGTGTGAGGCATAGGTTTGTTTACTTGTTCAAACCCTCCAAGAGAAATATGAAAGTTTATTTCTTTTAATAAAATTTACTGTGAATTAAGGGATTATAGAGTCATAAAAAAGTTGTTGATTGGAAAAGGAAATCCTGCTTTTTTGCTACGGTAGACTAACGTGATTCTTCTCTTACGAGGTCTACAAGTCAACTACATGGCTGACTGAATGCCCAACGGAGTCCAAACTTCCCACCCTAGTTCCACCACTATACCATGCTGGATCCCATTCCATCAAAATGGAAAGTTATGATAGTCCAAATCAGCATCTTGGTCTGACAGGGATAACCAGGCTGACAGATACCACAAAAGCTAAATGTGGCGCCTAAAAATTGGCAACAAAATTATATATATATATATATATTCTTTTGTAGAGAGAAGCATGAATTATTTAGGAAGACTCATCTCAACACCAGAATTATTGGACTAATAATTGAGCACTGGGGAAGCTCCAGAGGTATTAGATCTTATCCACCAGAATAATAACAATTAGTGAAATTCTTGCATCTGAACAGGCTTCGGTTGAATTAAATCAGTTATATTATCTTCTATATTGTTTTTCCTGTATGCAGACAAATGCATTGTGTTTTCCCAGTGCTTCAGTCAAATCCACCTGTTGTATGACATTATAGAAATAATGATCTTTTAATCCTGTACTTGATTGGTGGAACAAAGGAAATTTCAGGACTGATGGCTAGATTGGGAAGCCAGAAACAAAGAGAGAGAGGGAGGGAGAGAGAAAGAGATTGAGATTGAGATTGGGATTTTTTTACTGGATTGAAGTGAAGGAAGTGAATCATGTTGACATAGACTTTTTCTTTTTTAAATTATTTTTTATTATACATTTTCCTTCATTTATACATCACGATTCCATTTCTGCAATGACAGTGTACTTGCTGTATCAAGTCTCTTTTGGAAATACATACTATTACACACCCTGATTATAACCATTGTTCCCATAGTTATACAATATAATCTCTTTTGAATATACATAATATTATACACCATAATTATAACCATTATTCTGATAATTATACCATATGATTTTTACCTCTAAACACACTTTTATAGACAGACTTTTTCTGTGTTGTCCAGTTTTATTGGGAGATAAGGTTAACTAAATTCTTTTGACATATTTACATTTAATTTGAGAAACAAGTTTCTTTGGCTGGATCATTTACCTGTCTGTTGTTCACCATTAATAAAGCTTAGAGTCTGAAAATCCTTGAGTCACAGAACATATCTCTTCCCAAAAATACGAGATACATCATTAGATAATGTTTATTTATTACCCAGGTTCTAAGCTCTTTATTACAAAGCTTGTTCTTAGACAGTTTCTTTATTAACAGAATAACTTTAACATGAAATAAATTATACTTACAAGCAGAAGCTCCCATCTGTAATATTTACAATGCAGGACAAATTAGGGGAATAAATCAGCATTGGTCAGAAGTAGTTTGTCAGAAAATCTTACTATAGGTCCAAAATCCACATTTTGCATTTTGGAAGGACATTATTCAGTAAGCAGGTAACAAATATTAAAAGTACTGCAATATACAACAGATTATCAATGGACATAAATTCAATTAACTATTAGCATTTCAATTCAGTAATAGCAGCAATAACATATGGTACATCCATAAGATTAAATAAATAGATGATAGCTAGATAGCTAAATAGATAAACTCAAAGTGGAAGCTTCAAACTACTCTATGATCCCTGATTGCTATTCTTGAAGTCATCAATTGCAACCTAACAGTGAAAATGCATTTGAAGAAGGAAGGCATCTATTTTTTGGTATTTGGACCCGATGCTTAGAGCTGCTGAAGAGACATCCCATTATTTCCTTCTCATCATCAGGATCTTCAATAACCTTTCTAGCCACATAGTATACCTCTTCTTTCTCACCTTCTGTCCTGATGTTGGTTATCAGTTCCAGCATTTCCTTGATTGGATGTTGCATAAATGGAATGACAAGAAGGAAAAAATAACGCTAAAATAATTTCTATGCTTCCTCTGTCTAAAACATACAAATACTTATCAATAGCAACTGTCAACATAGGCATGGACAGTACTTGATTAGCGACCACAGTTGGGACCGACAACTCAGTCATTAAAGGAAACAGTTAAAAACTGAACTCGCAACTGTGCTTATGATCTTACTTCACCTTTGCCTTAGAGACCTGAAAAGTTTATAAATGAGAGAATTAATTGTAAAGTTACTTCATCAGTATTGTAACTGCAAAGGGTTGCTATACGAGGCAATTGTTAAGGAATACCTGTCCAATTGCAAATGGGATTCCAGAGTTTTTACATAGTCAATGTTTTTCTTGGTTAGGAAAACCTGAAAACTGTGTGTGTGTGTGTGTGCGCGTGCGCGCATGTGCGCAGAATTCAAAAGCTTTAAATTAGATTAAGACATAGTGGCTTGTTCAACAAATGGGCAGAGAAGGGAGAAAAATAAGGACGTGAATATGTTATGTTGATGTTTTTCCTCTCTGTTTGATTCTGCCTTAAAACATGAGCCACTCAGGGTGAGCCATTCAGGAACATTGAAGAATTTGTTACTTTAATGTACAATATTACTTTTTCTTAATCTTTAGAGGAAACAAATTTTTGTACGAGATCAGTTCAAAATGTTGTAGGTTTGCTATTTCATATTTGTTCCCATGCTAAACATTAACTTAAAAGTTTGTACTCTACCTTATGAAATGCTTTTCAATTGACAAATTAAGGAGTCTTAAGATTAAATTCTTATCAGACTCATAAGACATGCAGGAATGCTAAGTCACACACAATAGTATTATTTATCATTTGTTGTGCATCAGCACACAGGCACCAGAACATGGGTTTCATCAGAAAACATTTTTACAAAACTATATAATCTCTGTTCTTATTTTTGGTATGTGTGTGTGTGTGTAGTTGTTTATATAGTACCAATACACAATGTCTAAGTCAGGTGAATAAATGTTCCTAGATGTAATCTGTAATTTGTACTCACTGAACAGTTGTCATTTAAATGCTGTGCAGCATGTCTACACTTTGCTTTTATATAAAACCTAAAAGGAAAAAAACCACAAATATTAATAAGGAAATAGTGCTATGAAATACACCATACCCGATATAGGAAACCGCGCACATATCTTTTGACATTATGATTACAGAATTTACCTAATGATGCTAACTAGTGTAACAGTGTGGAGTATAATAGAATAGAGAAGTATGAATGCATGCGTGCATAAATGAAAAACCTTGTATTTGGCTTATCATATAAAAGCAGTGAGAAGATGAAACAAGAATGTTTTCTGCCATGACAGCCTTAAGCGATCTAAGAATCAATGTTTTGCCATGGCCATGATTTTTATTAAATATATATGGATGGGGTACATGATAAAAATGCCAAAGCAAGTTCAAAGAGGCAATTTCTCATGCCTGTGTTCTGCTCTCTCTCGTAGCTCCTAATGTCAGGGCACTGGAGGCATTTATATTGTGGTGTTATGATGCGAATGCTAAGGAAGTAATTCCAGTGCTTTCTAGAGATGACTATGTTGGAAGTGTAGCCTCTCTCAGCTTCTTATCCCAGAATCCCAATACATGGCCTCTGTCCCAAAGCAGGGAGCATGAAACAGCCCAGTTCATGAAAGCAGAGTGACATTTCTCCATCTCCTCCTTGCTCATGTAGAAAGAAAAAAAAAAGGGTTGTATCTGAAGGACATCTCAAATGAAAGGAGACAATCAAGAAATTGTGTTGGAATGGAGGGAAGGGGGAATTAAAGTCTATCTTCCTTCAGCATCAGATTTAAGCTTGACATTTCCACAAAATCAAGAAGCGAGTCAGGTAAAATTAAATTAGAAAGGAACTTATGACTTAAAACAATTGCTAGGTAGATCCTATAGCTCTGTATTTATTAGTACTGTGTTAAGGTTATTCTTATTTTTTGTATGCAGGTGAAGATATTTATTGTTTTTGATGCTCACTTTGTTTATGTAAGTTTAGTTATTAAATGTTTGATGCATCTTGGAATCTCTGTGCAGCAGTGTCTCCTACATTATAAACAGATCCATTCCACCCTAAATCTATCTTCTCCTTTAGAGCACTTTATTGTAAGATGATGTCTGTGATTGAAACAGCACTGTAAGTTTATTTCCTCCTAGCTAGATTGGAGGAAATAGAACTGCTGGACTACTTTTGTAATATGTTGGGAAAGAGGAAGGTTGCACAATATTACAAGCACAGAATATCTGCACATTCTTTCTTTGCCAAGTTAATGGGTAGCTATCTCCATAGAGCATTAATTGGTACCGGTAGTTAGCAAGAGAGTCAAGAAACTTCCACTCAAAGAGACAGAGATATGTTGATTATATTGTAATAAATTAAACATATCCAGTTGCCAAAATTTTGGCAAAATTAATCCTTTTTCTCTTTCAGTAAATCTGGCTGAGGAAGACTGTGACCATCTTGCCTTTTAGATTGTAAGAGGCTGCTAGGGGCTTGACAACTCCAAGAAATGGTAATGCCTTTTAAAATTAAAATATATAATTTTATTCATCTTGTTCATTTTCACTTGAACATTGATCATCTTCAAAGGACAGAGTGCAGATTTCTCTAACACACTATAGGTGCAGGGGGTCATGCCATAATATTAATTTTATTTTTAACTACTTAATAAAAAGAACCCCAATTTGTCAAATTATTCAAATAGGCTGAACATTCCTATTTGTCTCTAATGCCAATGTTAAAGGGGAGGACACCAGATATAGTCACCCCATGAGATATTGTTCGTGGTGGCAGTAATTACCAAACAGCTACACCAAGACAGGAAGTCAGGGTTAAAGTATGCCAAATTCTCAAGAATGTCTGGTTGATGAGAGTTGCGATTTCCCACCTTTCATCTTATAGGGTCATCCATGTTGCTACATGCTATGAAGTTAAAAAAAAACATGATTTGGAAAGTTAGAACATAGAACATAGAATAACAGAGTTGGAAGGGACCTTGAAGATCTTCTAGTCTGAACAGATCTTATTCAAATAAGGCTGGAGATAACATTCCATGACAAAACATTAGCAGCAATTGAACAATTGCAATTCAAATGATAGAAGAGTATTCGTTCTATTCTTGTTGCTTTATTTGTGAAATATTATCTCTGCCTGTCCCACAAGGTTGCACAGGATGGTTCATGCTATATAGGTTTCCTCTATGAAACAATGCCATCTAATGGGACCTAGGAAAATGCCTTCTTTGTTACACTTCCTACTCTTTGAAACAAGGGATTCCAAAGTTCCCTAAGGTTCCAATGGCACCACCCTATTGGTCTTCCATAGAGCTATGAAGACCTGACTTCTCTACCATGTATTCTGCAGGATGGCAGATGAACCCATTGCATGATGTGCATTTTTCTTTTCAGTATTCTCAACTATGTATGGATGTTGTTTTTGTTGGGGTTTTTTCTTCATATTATATTGATTTTGTTTGTACACACCCAGACTCACAAATTATAAAAAGGGGAGCCACATGCAGTATGAGTGAAGAAGTAATTATGTTTCACACAGGATTTCTAGTGGCCTGCACATCTTCCCTCCTAATTTAGACTGTTTGACTCTCTTACTGGATTACCTTAACCATGGTTTTTCTAATTCACCCAGGCTGCGTTTTCAATACACTCTGAACCATACACGTCAAACTACATATGGCTAGTTTATGGGTTCGGTAGCTCATATAATGTCTGCCTTTTGAGCAGCTGCCTTTGGGGAGTTGCATGGGACTAGATTATCTTATCTTTGGATTCCTGTTTGGGAGACCTGAGGTCAGATTGAGGCTCTTAAAAATTAACCACAAAAACCCAACCCCAGAAATCAGTTTTCAGTGCCCTGCATAGCCACGCAACGTGCAAAGAAAGCAACCCCTTTGATCATTTTTTAAAACTGTACAGTTAGTCCTCGATTTATGACCCCAATTGAGCCCAACATTTATGTTGCTAAGTGAGATGTTTGTTAAGTGAGCTTTGCCCCATTTAATGATCTTTCTTGCCACCATTGTTAAGTGAATCGCTGCCATTGTTAAGTTAGTAGCACGGTTGTTAAGTGAATCTGGCTTCCCCATTGACTTTGCTTGTCAGAAGTTTGCCAAAGCTGGATCCCATGACGCCGTGACACTGCAACCGTCATAAATGTGAGTCCGTTGCCAAGCATCTGAATTTTGATCACACGACCACATGGAGATGCCGCAATGCTCATCAGTCACTTTTTTCAGTGATGTAACTTTATTTGTCAGAAGTTTGCAAAAGGTGGATCCCATGACCCCGGGGACACTGCAACCGTCATAAATATGAGTCTGTTGCCAAGCATTTGAATTTTGATCATGGAGAGGCCTCAACGGTCATTAACTGTGACAACAGTCGTAAGTCACTTTTTTCCAGTGACATAACTTTGGACGGTCACTAAATGAACTGCTGTAAATCGAGGACTACCAGTATTTACTTCAGGGAAGCTAACCAGGCTATTGGAGGTATGTATTCCTCGGGGTGGGGGGATCGTATATGCAGCCCCTCCAATTGAGTCAATTGGATAAACCGAGGCACAGCTCCTTATGTTTGAAACAAACCCACTTCAGTTGCCCTCAAATCCCAATTCACTGAACATAAAATGTAACCCCCGCCTGACTAAAAAGAGATGCTTTCCCGGGAGTAATTAAAACCCCTCAAAGAGCGGGGTTTTTTTATTTCACGGCAGGGTCATCTGACTCAAACATTTAACGTTTTCCGCACCGAGACCCTCTCGCGCAGGGGGTCATAGCTAACCCCCACCACCCGCTCCAGAACCCACGGAGAAGAAGCCCCCCTTCCCTCGGCTGAACTTCGGGGGAGGCTGCAAAGTGGCCCCTAAGGGAGACGAAGCGCACCCCCCCCCGCAGGCGACCGAATGCCAAGTCCCACAACTGGGGGGGGGGCGCCGACCGAGGGGGAGGTATTCCGGGGAAGAGGCGCCCGCCTCTCGCTCCGTTGCTGCGCCTCCCTCGTCTCCCCTCTGCTTTGGTGGCTCCTCCTCAGCTTTTCCACCTATATGCCGCGGGCGATAATAAGCCAAGGAACCGGCGCTCAGCAGCGGCGGGGCGGAGGGGAGGGGAGGAAGGGAAGGGAAGGGGGAAAAAAAAACCAACCCGGGAAAGCGAAAGGCACTCGCGCCTGACCTCAGCGCTAGGAGCGGCCGCCCCGCGGCTCACGCGGCTTGACCAATAAAAGCGCAGCCAAACGCGGCTTCGGCCGTTCGAGGGCTTTGCCGCCGTCGCTTCTGCCTCGCCGCTCCCGACTTGACTGACCTGAGCGTCTCGAGGCGGCAGCTCGACCCGGCCGAAAGGATTGGACTCGGGGGTCGGCTTGACCGGCGAGCGGAGGGCAAAGATGCTGTTTTGGCACACGCAGCCGGAGCATTACAACCAGCACTCGACGGGCAGCTACTTGCGGTGAGTCAGGTGAAGGAGAGCAGCCTCTGGGCGGGTCGGAGAAAAGGACGCGGGATGCCCACGAGCCAAAGGGGAAAAGTGGGGAAAAGAAAAGAAAAACGCGCGTGGCGAGTCAACCGTTCAGGAGAAGCGAAAGTAGCCGCTGAGGAGAAACCATCGCCCGCTGCTTTGGCGAGGCGGCGCTGCATGGAGGGGGGGGGGGGGAGAGTATCGCTTCGGTCTGAATTTAGGGGTTGCTGAATCAGGAAAGTTTTCTAAAGCGAGGGTGTGTGTGTGACCCGAGCGCATCTTAACAAGCGCGAACCAGCCCGCGTTATTCAACATGCCCTCTTCAGGAAGGATCCTGAGCTTTTGGTGAGGGGCGTTGGTGGGGAAGCTGCCGGCATCCCTGCGGGCGGAAGGAGCGGGGAACGCAGCTTTATACGTAGGAAGAACCAACCTGCTCCCGGAGTTTGGGTGGTTTTGTATTGTAATGTATCACACTCTCGGTCCAGAACGCGCTTTTCGGGGCATTGGCTGCATCACTGACGGCGTAAAGTCCACTCCGCTTTGACATCATACGATGAACGGTGGGGAAAACAACAAAAGAATTAAAAGAGGAAAAATAACAACCGAAAGACCGGTTTTTAGATAGGTTTTGCTAATAAAGATCGCGCCCTTTCCCCCCCAGATCAAATATGAGTGTTATTAGAGATTCTCAGTCATCCAGATCATGGTTGTCCCAAAGGTGCTTTTTTCTGAAGAAGAGCTGAGGAAGCTTCTTCCAAGAAGAACCAGAAAGCCCAATTTGCCTCTTGGAAAAACAAAACAAAACACCTTTGGGACATTCAAGTTATACACTAACGCTGCTTGAGCGTCTTTATTTGGGGATGACTTCCTGGGGGTTAGAATGTCTGAAATGGGTAATTCCATCCTGCGAGTCTGTTTGCATTGCGGTTACTCTACAAACAAGGAGAGAGGGATGTATCTAGTGTGTGTAACCACACACTCTGTGAACTGCTGCACTGTTCTCTGTGTAGTGGAATATATTGGGGTACCTAATGACCATCCCCCCATTGTGGATATCTGAGAAATATTTAAAGAAGTGAACATTACAGAAAACTTCTGCCGATTACAGCCCCTATTTCATATCGGTGTGTGGGTTAACTGTTTTCAGAGTTAATTATTTCAAATCGGATTAATCAGATTAGTTATGTGTGACTTAGGGAAACTGATTTATGGCGGAGTCCGAAGATGGAAAGATGGTACACCATATAATTTGGACTAAATAACCAGCAGTCTGGCATTCTGTGGTTTCCCCATTTGTGTCTGTCAATTATGGTTTTTAAAATTGTCAGCAATTGCCTCTCTCAAACTTTTCCCCCTCACTGCCTGTTGTGGGAGGGTCAGTTTGATAGTCAATGTTGAAATGTTGTAATATACTATCTTTTGAAAAGATTAATACATTTACTAAATAATAAACTAAATGCTGTTCTAATTTGGCAGACATATCTTTTCAGTAACCTATGAGTCTCTTTTTTTGTGAGTATATTCCTTATAGTCAGTGTTTGATTCCTGATGATTACCTGGACATGTCCCTGCAGTTTTCTTGGCAACGAGTTTTGGAGGTGATTTGCCATTGCCTTCTTTATAGGGCTGAGATAGTGCTTGGCCCAAGATCACCCAGGTGAGGTACTGCCTAAGGTAGGACTAAAATTTGCCATCTCCTTTTTTCTAGCCCGATGCCTTAAGCAATACACCAAACTAGCTCTCCATATAGATCTCTGCAACTTTATATATTGGACTTACAAATGTATGAATCCATGATATCTTTATTAGAATCCAATAATCACTGAACCCAAAGGAACTTTCAATTCAAAACATGTAGTACCAAAAAGTGAGGAATAGAAGCAGAAACATTTAAAAATAAGGCAAGAGTTATAGTGACTATAGTGTGTCTCTGTTTGTCTTAGTTTCTAAGGTTCAAAACCTTTGTTTTTGCTGCAGTTCCTTATGCAAATCCATGTCAGAATATGCAATGCTAATGCAAAGCACAGGGAGGTGGGGAAACCCACAAGAAGTAAAAGAAAAGGAAAGCAGGAGATAAGAAAAAAAGAAAAGGAAGTGTAACTGAATCAATATTCCACCAACTATTCATTAAATCATTCTATCCCTGCAAGTCATCCTTGCTTCAGCCATCTCTCTGGAGTATCTATAGACACACTGCTGTTTAAGAAACAAAAGATCTTGTGACATTTCAAAGCAAAGAAAAATAACTAATTTTAAAGACTGAAAACTATCCAATTTATTATAGCATAAAAGTTTTGGGGATATGGTCCAGTCCATCAGGTATGTGGAAACTCTTTGTTAAGTAGACTGTGATCAACAAAACTTTCATATAATAAAAGATGCTTAGTTTGTTGAAGAAAAAAACTCAACATAATTCATAGACCGGTCCTTCTTAACTAGATGTAGATGATTTTTTAAAAGAAAATAACCTATAGGTTATATTGAATAAAAATGCTCAGATGAGGTTGCCTGAAGTAAATCTGTTTAATGAACATATCTGGAAAACACAAAGTGTTCTTTCAGAAGTGCCAGGCACTTGTAGTTTTAAAAGACCGTCTAATGGTTCTTTAAATCTGTGGCCTCAACCCTGCCCCCTTTACCCCCACCCATCTGTGCCTGATGAGTAGTTCCTTTAATTCATTTTACTTACTGGACTTGATGAATCCAGTTTTTTCCTGCTTTATTTCTATGTTAGTCATGTTCTACTTAAGTATCTAAGCAAAAAGGCAGTGAACAGTAAAAGAACAAATGGAAGGTCTTCATTTGAGCCCCTTAAGAAGCAAGCCATAAGTAGAGGACTCCTTTGTTTTAATATAATTTTATGTATGTAGTTGGGAATTTAAAAAAAAAATGTAAAACTGTTCATGCTGCTTAAAAATACATTGTTTGGCAACAATGCCATAATAAGTAAACAATTTTTCAGACTTCACATAAGTCTTCATCAGATTGGATAGGATTGAGGCTAAGGAAAGCAGAATTGGTTGAGTAAAATCAGATTCACAAATCATATTCTTTGTTTGGCTTGCTTTTGTTTCTGTGTCAATTTAGTCATTGTGTCTGAGAAGCCACTTTTCTTGCTTAGAAGTTTTAATGTCTTCACTGTCTTGCTAAAAGCAGGAAGTCTTGCTAGAAGTTTTAATGTCGTTATCTAAGGATTAGAGTGTGTCTCAAAAGGTGGCAGCACCTACCCAATCTGTTCTAAACTTGGAGCTTAGCTTACTATTTGGATAAAAAACTTACAAGGAATACCAATAGGTATGCTAATTAGAAAACAAAACATCCCAGAGAAATGTAGTGATGCACCAAGATAACCTCATGTTTCTATGAAGTCACAAGGAGCTGAATATGTCTTGAAGGAAACTTTACAGAAGATTATAATATATGCTACTCTTAAGTGAAACCTGAGACCTGTCACATAGCACTTTGCCAACTCTAGTCTAGTTAAAACATGTGAGAATTTGCCTAGGTCAGGAGCCAGGCTTCTTAAACCTTATCAACTAATACACCTTTTCCCCACTTGTCTGTCCAATGGGGCACATTTCAATTTACAGATTTCCTCAGCCAGCAGCACATCCTGCTGGTTAAAATATCTGGGAGTTGTCATCCTTACTTACCTATCTATTTTTCAATAGATCTGAAAGGGGTAAGTAAATAATTGACGCACAAATGTGGATAATGCCATTTTGCCAGCTTAACTTCCCAGAGGCAAACACAAGTACTTCTGAATTTTCTACAGTCCTACGGAACCCTGCTATGATCGTTGTCATTTTATGAGCCTGCTGGGTCTGCCCTGCTAAAGTTGTTACTCCCATGCATTGGGGGAACACAGTGTGTTTAGCTTCTCTCATCACCACTGATCTTTGTTAGATGCACTCATACATTTTTCTGTTCTGTGCAATTCCATAAAGCACAAGAATAATCTGAGACACCTTTACTGGACTGGAGTAGAAACTATCATTGTTTCAATCTTATGTTTCAGTTAATATAATGAAATTATGCTTACAGGACACTCAGGCTAATCATGTTTAGCCAGAATATTGCATGGAGCCAGGCCATGGGATGTTTATGATGTAATATATTGTGCAGATCCAGAAATTGAAGTAAATTCATTCATTTATCCATGGATGAGCAAATAGTGTCAAACAGTTGTCTTGCCACCAAGGTGAATTCATAGCAGGCTTAGTGGAAGCTGATGGTCATTGTACAATCAAGTTCTCATCCACATGTGATTCCCAGATACTGCTTATGTTGCTTTTAAATCTTTTTGTGTGAAGGACAGAATCCTTTGAGGCTAATGCTGAGTCTATCTTTTTAATGATTTTGATAGAATTAAATGTAACAATATTTTGCATTTTTGTCTCTACTGTTTTTGTATCATCCAGCCTGCTGTTACTATAAGTTTATAAAGTGATCATTGGTGTAAGGAAAGCTTACCTGTATTATTTCTGACCGAGATAGATTTCCTTGAGGTTCATTTAATTTGGAGCTTAAATTCGCAGGAATCTGATACTTCTTTGGTTTACAGAAAATCCTAGTACAGAATAAATGTCTTTAGATAACTTCTCAACCCTGTTTTGTTGCTTGCATAAGACACAGTGACAGTGTTTACACAGCACCGAAACAAAACAAACAGACTACATAATGGTTTTCCACAATGTGTGAACCCAGCCCCAAGTGCTTATTTCAGATTGTATTTTTAACTGTGTACAGAATTATATTGCTAATCCCTAATGTTAACATTGGGGGGTGGGGAAGAAGGAAAGTAGGGAGAGAAAATTCCTAAGTTTTTCCAATGTTGACTCTATGAAGAAACCAAAAGAAATGGGAGAGGGGGACCTTTTCTGATCTTCTGACAAGCAAAGTCAATGGGGACGCCAGATTCACTTACTCACTGCACCTAATAACAACTGCAGTGATTCAGTTAACAACCTTTGTTAACTTGTGTTAAGAAAAGTCAAAAAGTCATAAAGTCATGGGGCAAAATTCATTTAGCAACAATTAGCGACAGAAATTGTGGGTTCAATTGTGGTCGTTAAGTCAAGGATTACCTTTTGTGCTAGTTATGGAAGCAGTGTACCTGAAGAGTAAGAATTCTTTGTTTGGTTACCAGTGTATATATAGGGCATGTTATTTTGTTTTTTCACAAAAATGTTCTCTAGCCCAGATTTTCTGGTCAAAGGCTCTCTAGTCCTTGTTCAAATCAGCAGCAGACTAAAATGAAATGCAGCATTATGACATTTATTTCCTGTATTTCTACCACCTAAATAATATTGCCAGCAATATAATTATAATTTTCCTACCTTGGATATTAACTTTTCTGATCAAGGAGATAGCATAATTTTAAATGGATTCTTGCATGTGAAACTGAACATGCAATTTAAATGAGGGAGATTTATTATCCCATTGTTCATCTACTTCCTTAACTTCACTGGATGTTTTAAAATTAGCCTTTTCCCGTTGGAATTGAACTAAGCATATTCTCATGAGAATCAGGTAAAATAGATGGGGGCATGGGAATTGGAGTACAAGGGAGATAACATGAGTTTGTGGATTTAGATTTAGGCTTCTGGGCCTAAAGCAGGGGTGGGCAAACTTGACAGTTTTAAGACTTGTGGACTTCAACTCCCAGAGTTCCCCAGCCAGCTA
>JAOYMU010000001.1:48920182-48943757 GCA_025802295.1 Psammodynastes pulverulentus
ATCCAAGCAACCATCAGCTGCTCGTGCTAATTAGGCTGTGCTGAAGCTGAAACAGGCTTTTTGCTGCTTGCTGCAAGGAGGCAAATTGCTGGGAGGCGGGGCTTCTGCAACATTCAGTGTATAAGACGCACCCAAATTTTCACCCACTTTTGGGGGTGGAAAAAGTGCTTCTTACACTCCGAAAAGTACGGTATTTGAATTGCTTGCATTTCATCAGGTGGCTCATTTCAAGGACTTCATCCCCAAGGCCTTTCCAGGAGGACACAGTATGATCTTGGACGCCGAAGTTCTTCTGATCGACACCAAGATAGGGAAGCCTCTGCCTTTTGGGACGCTGGGAGTGCATAAGGTACTTCAGAAGGGGCTCTCTTCCATCGCCAAAGAGATGGTGTAATTCAGTGGTTCTCAACCTTTTCTTCACCATGGACCCCCTTTAAATACCTTTTGTGGCCACGGATCATGGCCACGGATCACCAGACGTAACTCAAAATTTAAATCATAATAATATTCCTTCAATCTTCGCAGACCCCCTGGGACCACATTTTGCCCCACCCCCAGGGGTCCACGGACCACAGGTTGAGAACCATTGGTACAATTTATAGCAGGCTTCGAACAGCCTGTATTTAATAGAAAGAATGCAATAATGGAAAGGTAACAGCCCTTTTTAGCTGATGGGGAGGGAATGGAGCCCAGCTTCCTCCAGGATTGTTCTCCAGAGAGAATTCTTATCCCAAATTAGCAAAAACTACATAGATTTATCCTAGAAGACATTGTATAGAGTAAGTAGACAGAGACGGTCTCCCCCCACCCCTGTAATACTAGAACTGAAGTTACTTGGTTAAAAGTTAGAAAAAAGTCCAGATTTCAGCATCGTAGTTTCATGCCATTGAGGGTGTGTGTGTGTCAGGGGAGTATATTTTAAAGGGAGAAAATCGGTTTTCCCTCTCCAATTCAATGACTGTTTTTATAAAAATACAAACAAAAATAACCTGCAAGGGGTGCACAGGAAGGCTACAAGATATCTATCTCTAACTTAGACTTTGTCCTTCTCCAGAATAGCAAAATAGCCTTGGTGGTTGTTGTTGTTCATAAAATTATATCACACAGTTTCGTGTTTTTTGTTGTGTTTTGTTTTTGCTATCCCTTTGCAGAAAGCTGCTTTCCAGGATGCCAATGTTTGCCTTTTTGTCTTTGACTGCATCTACTTCAATGACGTCAGTTTGATGGACAGGTGGGTGCATAGTGAGTGTTAATCCTCCTCTCCAGTAAGGTGGGCCTGGAACAGGAGGTGGTATTCAGCAGGTTCTGACCAGTTTTGGAGAACCGGTAGCAGAAATTTTGAGTAGTTCGGAGAACTGGCGTTAACCTTCCCCCAGGAGTGGGGTGGGAACGGAGATTTTACAGTATCCTTCCCCTGCCACGCCCATCAAGCCACACCCACAGAACCGCTAGTAAAAAAAAATTTGAATCCCACCACTGGCCCAGAAGGGCAAAGTCTATAACTAGCATTGTTTCTTGTATCAGCCTGAATCTGAGCAAAGAAGTGGCCTTCACTTCTTGGTTGCCAAGAGTGGGTCTCTGCTCCTTGAAAACCTATGCTGGATTATGTGCGCCCTCTATGTTCAAATTGATTCTCCACAAAGTATAACAGTGCTCGACAAAGTAGGCCCCAAACTACAGAATCTGTTTGACATTAGAATCATTAAAGGAACATTTTCTCAGCCACATTTTTCTTCTGCTGGTTTGCCCATTTCTGTTTCCTTTAGGCCTCTGCGTGAGCGTCGCAAATTTCTCCACGATAACATGGTGGAAATTCCCAACCGAATTCTCTTTTCAGAGATGAAGCATGTCACGGTAGGTACCATTTTGGATGGCAAGAATGAGACTTTGTTGTTGTTGTTAGTTGTGAAGTCGAGTCCGACCCATCGCAACCCCATGGACAATGCTCCTCCAGGCCTTCCTGTCCTCTACCATCTTCTGGAGTCCTGGGGTTTTCTCTACCTTGAGATAATAGAAACTTTCCCTCCAATCAGGTGCAGATCAGAGAGAATCTCTTTTCCTTCCCTGCCACTGAAAAGAGTCTTCCTCCCATTCCCTCAGTGCTATGGCAGAGGAGTTTATATGTTTAATCTGCTCCAGATTGCAACCCACTGCTCATCTGCTTGTGCTGGATGGGGAAGCTGAGAGGCACATGCCTGCAGTAGCTTATTTGCTAACGCCTCAGGCTGAGCACACTTCCGCAGTGACACTCTCTTACCGTGCACTTGTGGGGTTTTTCTCCAGTATGTCTTCGCATGTGCACCACTAGCATGTATTGTGCTTTGAAAGGCTTCTGTTCCCGGGTACATTCCTGCCAGCGACAAACAAACTCCTTCTTCTCCCCATGAATATGATCATTGTTGATGTGCTGAAAGGCAAAAAAGAAGAAGAATCTGGGCTGTGAAACGAGAGGCTCGGCATCCCCATGTCACTTCTGCCAGGAAGATGGAAGGACATCTTACTGTGCTCCAGCCTCTCCATGACAGGTTTCCTGGAAGTTCTGGATTGCCCTTAGACGAATAGAATCCTGTCACCGTATTATTAATGCAGTTGTTCTGGTAAATGGGTTTAGTTAAGTGTAATTTATGTCTTTTTCTTTTTGGTGCCTTCAGTCAATGTTGACTCCTGATGACTGCCTGGAGAAATCCCTGCAATTTTTCTCTTTGGAGAACCAGTTTGTTGTAGTGCTTAAGGCATCAGGCTAGAAACTGGGAGACCAGGAGTTCTAGTCCCACTTTAGGCACACAGCCAGCAGGGTGACCTTAGGCCAGTACTTCTTTTTTTTTTCACTTCTGAAAAACCTTGAGGAGAAAACTTCAGGGGCTGACTGGTCCAGGCATTTGCCAGGAGTAAACACTGATTTGAAGGCCCCTCCCAAAAAGAAAAAAAAGTTCTATTTTAAACTTCACCCTGCAATCTGCTCAGAGGAGGTTTGGCTTCGAAAGGCAGTGTCAAATATTTCAGAATATATCAATATACATGGTTAGTTGGGGAAATCCTTCTGCCCTCCGGATGTTTTGTGTTGTCTTCACGATCCACAGCAACAACAAAACCTGATCAGAGAAACATTTCGAGCCTAAGAATTTCTTAATTTTAATCCTGTTCTAGTTCAAACTCTTTTCAAATGAAATATACAATTATCAGTTATTTAGGTCAGTTTGCTACATTTATAGCCTACTGTTCCAACAAGAGCTTTGAAGCAGGTTTTTTTTTCCAGGACTTGTCATTCAGGCAACGTGCAGGAACAAGCTTCTTTTGCTCTGTATATTTGTAGAATGCAATTTAAGGACATTCTCGGATTGCAGACAGCTTTGAGTAAATTTCAGTTATAGTACAAGTTCAGTTTGCATCAACATAAAGAAAGTAAGAGTTAATATGTTCCCAAAATGTGGTCTAAACAGAGCACTGCTCATATGAGAGCCCATAAGGAATAATTTAAATCCACAGCATAAAAACTGTGATTCTTCCTTATTGTGATAATATGGCAGCTCTTATTTGATGTTGCTCGCTAGCTCATTCCCTTAGATCTATAAGAACATCTTCTTTGGGCTACTAGGTATTGCCCATATAACAACTCAGGCCAACATATGCTGGCTTAATAGGCATTTCACTGCTTGAAGAGATCTGTAGGTTTTTGATGGGGTACTGTCTGAGATTCCTCGCACTCACATCAAACAGAATTCTAAGGTTGCTTCAGAAAAATTCATGACAAATAATGAAGTATCAAAGTGGAAAATGTGTATGTGCATACAGCTATTAAGAAAAAAGGAAGGGGATAAGGTTATAAAGAGAGTACCGCAGAATCATATGTGGGTGCCATGTAATTCAGCCATACAAAAGGTTGGTCTTCAGTGGTGATAAGTCACAAAATGAAATTGACCTGACTGAATGCTTAGAACCTCAAAGGTATCTGCTACTACAGAGTGTGGAGATATGGGACTAGGCCAGGGGTGTCAAACTCCCGTCGTCATGGCATCGTCATATGACGTATTGCGACTTCCCCCCCCTTCGCTAAACCAGGTGTAGGCGTGGCCAGTGCGTGATGCATCCAGCCTGCGATTTTGACAGCCCTGGACAGTAAGACCAGCTCCATTTCATGAACTGACATTACCTCTGCCTGTCCGCAGCCTCCACCTAGTGATGTGTTGTTGAAAATGACCCCAGGTTAAATAATTATTGAAAAAATCCTAAATCACTTGTAACAGGATAAGTGGATGGCAGAAGGACAAGTCCTGTGTTCTGTATTTTTAAACATAAAATATTCTCAGATCTGTAAGATTTCAGGGGACCCTGGTTCTAAGGTTGCAAAAATACAGGAGATCACTAGAGGACAGCCAGAGGAGGAGACCCGCATAACTTTTCTGGCATCTAGTAATTTTTCTAAATTCTTATAGCCCAAACCTGGTAAATCTAATTTTACTCAAATATTAAATTGCTAAGATGTTAAACCGAAATATTAAATCTTGTTTTAAGGTTGATTTTATTACTACATTTTAGGAAAAAAAAATATAATGACATATAATTATCCGTATCTCAAAAATATGACACAATCCATTTCGCAGCCATATAATTGTTTCTAGCTACAAAATCTTAAAATGCAATACTTGAAGGGCTTCTTAGAATCTGGATTTCTTTTCCATTTAACACTGAGATTTAACATGTGCGCTGCATCCCTAGAGGCAAGCAACTCAGACAAGCCTGGATACTTTAGAGGAAAGCAAAGCTTCCTTTAATAACTGCACCCAGCACGCACTCTCATGTTATCTTTCTAAATTCTTCATATGCATTCCTGTCTAATACTTTGCAGCAGCATGTCTTCCCTGGCTCAGGGCTCTCCTGATTATACTTCAATTGACTTTTACTTTTCAGACTTTTGCAAAAACCCCTTTTATTTTAGACAGGCTAAAAAAAAAAAATCCCCTTTCCTTTTCTCTGTAGAATTTAAAACAACATTCTTTTAGAGTAGAATTATCTCACTACTTCCTCGTAATTTCTTTGATGGAAAATAATGAGTCATTTCTGATATAATGGCAAGCCACGGCATGACACTCTTTGCCTATCAGAAGTTGTTTACATGAACAGTTTGGGGTAGTTTGGGGCGAACGCTATTGCATTTGAATAGGAAAAACCTATTTGCACAAACAACGATGAACTGGTTTGTTGAGAATCAAAAGCAAAAGTAAACAATTGGCTTGTATTTATTGTAGTGAAGGAAGGAGGAGGAGTGAATAGAGACTAGTACCTAATTTTGTAACATATAATTACTTTGCCTGGGTCATGATATCATGATTCAAATCACCTTTAAGGCAGTGGTGGTATGCTGCCGGTTCGCCCCTAATCGGGCAGCACTGGTGAGCGGTAGCTCCGATGATCGGCGTTTGGGCGGTTTTGTGGGCCCTCCCACCTGCCCACGCTCTTTCTTTACCTTTATCCGCTCAGCTAAATGATGCGGCTGAGCAGATTGCTATCCTAAAACAGCTGAGAGGCACTTTGGCTGGGGCTTGTCTGAGCTGCGCACGCGCTGTCACCGAACTGGTGGCAGTGCTGGTAGGAAACCGCCGCTGCTTTAAGGCTTCATTATAGAGGCTATGCACAAGGTTCATGAATTTAGTTTTATGTCTGAAGCCCAAAGTCATCCAACCAATGTTGTGGCCGAGCAGTGTGATGAACCAATGACATCTGAGTCGAAGTGCATCACTCACACCACTACAGTGGCATTTCTCTACAGAGGCGCATTATACATCAGTCAGTGAAGTAATGCAAATTATGTACACATAATATTTTGCCTCTGCTGTGATCATGAGGAAGAGCCCATAGACCAGTGTAATGAGCAGAAGGAATGCTCATTGAAGAACAGGAGGAAAGACTCACAACCAAGACAACATCCAGATAAAAAAAATCTGAGTTTGGGACAAAAGTGTAATCTGAGTAAACACTGAAGACAAAATCTTCCCTGATTCTCATGAAGATAAGTGGGTGTCTGCGTGGAGAGAGTTCATTCAGACTTACAAGATTGTAATCTTATTGTAAAAGTAATTTTGAGCATGCACGACTTTGGTTTCTTAAACAAGGTCTGTCTTTAAGGGCTGATGGTCATTTCCTCACTAGTGCCTTCATTCACTAGTGATGTGAACAGTGTGTTCATATCATCATCTAGTCCATTGTTGACATGATTTTCTTTTAAAGTTTTATGGTCCCAAACCAATAAAGAAATGTTAGAAAGCCTATCCTCCCTATTTCAATTTTGGACAACATTGAATGACTTTTGGTTTTGGTGCCTTCGAGTCAGTCTTGACTCCTGGTGACTGCTGGAGTTTTCTTGGCAAAGTTTCAAAAATGGATTGCTCTTGCTTGCTTTGTAGGGCTGAAAGACAGTGACTGGCCCAAAGTCACCCAGCTGGCTTTATATCTAAGGCAGGATTAGAACTCACTGGCTCCTGATTTCTAGCCAGTACATCATTCTGACTCTCGGGATGATTCTAGATCTTATAAACTACTAGTGGGAAAAATGCATTATTTTTTACTCCAGTGTACTCCACAAAGTGTCATAAGGACACTGTTACAATGAATACCATTTTGAGGTCTCAGAAGAAAGGTGAGATACCAGTCCAACAAAGAGAGCTAAGTGGTGATGGGCACCTTAAACTAAGGCAGTCAAAATTACAGAATATTTCCCCCTAAAAAATGTAAGACAGCATGAACAGTGATAGCAGGATCTAGCAGTTCCAATGGGAAGGTATTATCACCTGTACTATCATAATGACTCTTGGGACATGCTCACCTGTTAGGCAGAACAAGGAAGAGAACATGACTGAGTGCCAGGGGAGTAGAATGTCAAGCAGAAATAGTCCTGCTTGCCTCTTCAGTGCATTTCTTCATTGCACAATCAGCACAAGACTGGATCACTCAGTAATTAGTCCACAAAGGTTTTCAGATTACAATAAAGTCCAGCAACAGATCAGTTATTGATCCCAGAAGGCTGTGTGTGACAACAGTTATTCTTTCATGCTGGTTGCTGAGAAAAATGGAAAACTATCCAAGACTTTCCTGCAGCTACATTCTCCTGAACATTTGACTTCACTTAGCAAGGTTTACCTATGCCCAGTTGGATCATTTTTAAAGCATTGTAGTTTGAATTTTGGCTGTGCAACTCACATGATTATGATGGGAGGCTAAATCCTCAATCCAAGGGCTTAGGTCTCTTTCCTAAGAACACTTACGTGGACCAGCTGCTCCTGCGTATCATACTCCTTTGTACAACCTTCCCAGTGACAATTGGTCTCATAAATAACTTCAGGCTCCTGCTTGCATTCATCCTTATCAAGTTCTTCTTTCAAGTCTGTCAGAAGTTCCTGTAAGATATAAAATGTTTTAAGTGAGATGGACTGGCTTTGCCAGAAATCCTCAGTCACCCATAGATTAGCTAGCAGGTGCTATTGTGTGAGAGAAGAGAGCATTCCTGATCAGCTTAAGAAGACCTGCACTGAGATATACTTGCATGAAGAGACAAGCACCATAAAGCTGGCCAGTTGGTTGAAAATGTGAACAGATATTCCTCTTTGTATGGAAGGCACATCTTCAGCCTGGGTGTTCGACAGCCATTTTATTTCTCTATCTGACTTTCTTAAAACTCATTTTGCTCTCAAAAATTGATATGGCTTTTTATCGCGCATTTTCGTTAACAAAACTTAAGGAACAAGTACGGTATTAAGTACAAAACAAGAGCAAGGTTCTGCAAAGTCAAACTGTAAAGGACGAAAGCTGATAGAAATGATTTAAAATAGCACAGGTAAGTTTTTGGGTTTTTTTAAAGTTGGGTTGCTTTGTGTGTAAACATGGCATCAGGACATTCCCTGGAATGGTAGGAAAAGGGAAATGGGCCATTGGCCAAAGATGTTTGCAGGCATGAAGGAAGATACTCTTTTAAAGATTTAAATCCTAAGCCATTTGCTGCTTTAAAAGGCAAGTAGTAGCACTTTAAAAAAAGAGCATTCAAGCAAACAGTGAGGAATATAAGATGTATAAGAATTCTGCCTCTGCTTCTACTGGGGACAAATGTGGATATTTTGCTCCCAACAGAATCTATGATAGCACAAATGCAAATATCAAGTCAAGTCTAGCCAGGGCCTAGCTTCCTCTTAAAAACCCATGGCATTATAGCAGGAAGAGTGGGTGTACTTTTCAGCATGCAAGGTGACCAGGAATGGGGGCCTTCACTTCTGTTTTGTTGAATTGTTAAAACACACTTCCTGCTCTTAGCAGAACAGGGATTTTCTCCAGGGCTTCCTAGAACAACTGTGTGGAAGTGGTGGGTGAGTGTGTGCATGCTCCATTTGTGTGAGCTGCACATGCATGCATGGTTGCCGGATGCTCTTGTGGAAACGCCCCCCCCCCCACCACCGCAAAGCTGGAAAGGTTGGGGAACTCTGTCCTAAAATACCAAAATAATTACACTTTTTGGGTATCAGAACTTTATGAACAGCTCTGCTTGACTGGAGTAGTAGGAGCAAAGTTACACACCTAACCTAACTTAACATCATTTTCATGCCTTTCACATAATCACATAATCCAGAACATGTTGCTGAAGAAGAGTCTTACAATGAGCCTGTAGTGCAGGGAATGATATTTCCATCGTTCACGACAAGAGAAGAAAAGACTCAGTGGCCACTTTATACCTCAAATAAAATCAATTCAAACCCCTCCCTTTACTGGTATGAAGGGAGGCCATAAGAAAAAATGCTCTGGACCAGAAATCTGTAGATAGGAAAATGGATAAAGTCTGGCATTTGAATTTTACACCAGCCGAAGTTCCAGAGACAGCCTTAAAGATAAGCATAACCAGACTATGCCTATTTGCAAGAGGTTATTGCTTTGATATCGTTCAAATCTACTGAAAGATCCTGCAAGTTAAAGAAGTCATGTGGGCCCTAACTTTCCAGATCCACTTCCAGTCTGCAAACCTTTCAAGAGGAGAGTAATCCCATCAAGAACTGATCAAGAACAATCTCCTATAAAGTATACAATACAACTATATTGTAGGTAATAGATGAGATAGAATATAGGATGTTCAGTTGAAGGGAATGAAAAGCACAATTTGAAAATAATGTGCCAACATCTGGAACAGAGCTCCAGTGTTCTCCAGAAAAAGCACGAGGAGAAAAAGCATTCTCTCATCACGTCAACATTTCATGGTATGAGCCAAAGAAATCAGTGCAATTCTCAAGAAAGACTTCAAACATAACACAAGTGCATGGTGCATGTGCATTTTTGGAGGACTGAGCTGGTAGATCACAGACTGATGGGTATGTCCAGCATCAATCAAAAAGAGTGACAGGAACTATGCATTCTATGCTTAGGCAGCCTCTGACCTGGGTGCTGCTGCATGTAATCCTAGACCAACAAAAGGAGTTGCACAGGCCAGTAACCACCACCTTCAGAAGGTCCCTAGAGAAAACCTCCAGGGTTTCCTGTTTGCTTCAATAATTCTGTTCAAGATTGCTGAAATGAGTGGGATGAAAGAGAGAGGGGGGGATGGGAATGGGTGTTACTGCTGGGCGTGCATGTGAGCTTGTTTCAGTTCCCAACTGCAGGCTGCCCACCTATGTTTAAAAGAAATCTGACAAAAGTTTGTCCAGCTTTGTGGTTAATTACACTTTATTTACTTAAAACATTTATATAACTGCCCATCTTATAACCAATTGTGGGCAGCTCCCAACCAAAAGTAAAAATAACATAAACACTATAATAAAACTATAGAACTTAGCATAGGATTCATGATAGTCTTTTACTCTTTATTTCTCTAGCTTGAATGTAAAACAACTGACAATTCAAACTCCTTAAAAAAAAGATTCTCCTCAGAAAGATCAGTTGTATCAAAGATGCAATTAAAAATGGCTCTTCCAGACTAGGCTGTTTTCCAATTCCGATGAAAACATTAAGCATAATGCAGTCTTTAGTCCTAAATTTTCCAGTATCCTTACAATGCTGCTTTTATTTTTATTATGCCCATACAGGACTTCGAATACACTTGATATAAAAGCATCTATAATCCTACTTGGCATCTGATTCTTTCAATATCAATTGGTTTTCAGAACTTGCTGTGGATTGCCTCTAGGTGCAACACTTTGTTCATTAATAGTCAAACGGAATCAATAAAAGGCTTGTTTTATTATTTTATTCTTTAGGTCCTCGCAGTGATTTCTTGTCATGGCTCTGAATTTTATACAATTCTTTAAAGGCTATGGGTCGTGAGATTGGATGAATTAGTTAAAAGTACCCACTGTTGATTGCTTATTATAAAATGCTGGGGTAAACTCAGACTACCTATATACAAATTATTTTTATAAACCACCCTGAATTTTGACAAGTTAGGGTAGCATAGAGATAAACAGTTAGTCAAGGAGTAACAAGTACACGCTATAAAGCATTGGTAAGGGTCAAAATTGTCCAGTATTAATTGACCAAGAATGCCTGCAGGAGGGCATGTCACAAGAATCAAGATAGTGACTGTGATGGAAGCCCTGTCCTTATTTTTTTACATGGGTCATCTCCTTTCTCCCACTAAAGAGCATTCTTAATTTTGTATTGTTCAAAAGGGTCAATAGTTTTAGAGCGTAGTTGGGCTGTTGATGACAATGCAATGCTGCAAGACTTGCCATCTTTTATACCTAGCTTTCTGTTCTAAGGGCATAGTAGCTTCTATTGAACAAGTATATCAGGAGCACAGTAGCAATAGCAATAGCACTTAGGCTTATGGTAGATACAGCTTCACAGTGCTTTACAGCCCTCTCTAAGTGGTTTACAGAGTCAGCCTATTGCCCCCAACTATCTAGGTTCTCATTTTACCCACCTTGGAAGGATGGAAGGCTGAGTCAACCTTGAGCCTGGTGAGATTCGAACTGCCAAACTGCTGGCAGCTGGCAGTCAGCAGAAGTAGCTTGCAGTACTGCACTCTAACCACTGCGCTCATATACTCATATTTATAGTATTAACTACTCATATTTTGAAAAGATACCCCGACATGCTGCAGAAAGCCTAGTGTAACCTTTCAAGCTGACAGAAGGTACACATTCTTATGTTATGCTTTTGCATTGCTGTTTGCAATGCAGACTGTTTGTATCTGAGACTGAATTCTACACTTCTGTAAAGTTGAATTCATCTGAAATCATCTTAGGTCTCAATTACAGAATGGCACAAAGGTACACACAAAAGATTTTTTTTAAAAAATTGGGCCTTTCTAGGAAACGGGCTTTTGTGAAACCTATGTATGTGTGCAAATATGGATATGTCACATGGAAATATTATGGAATACCTGTAAAATGTTTTCAAGGAGAATTCTAAATGTAAAATGTGTGAAGAAATCCATGCTTAGCCCCAGATGCCAAATACCAGAATCTGAATCTCCAACGGCAGATGGAATTACCGCACCTTGGATGCCCCTTATATTATATTCCTGTACAAACTCTTTTTCCCCGGGAGAGAGGAAATCCCCTTTTCCCGTCTCTTGGCGTAAGGCAGCTCTCTGATTTGATTATGCTGAGAGTAAAGCAGGATTGTTGTTTCAGATCCTGTGTTGTTTTGCTGTCTTTGTGTGCCGAGCAGTTCCCAAACCAAATGCTCTAGAGAGATGTCTTTTTGCCCTAATCGTGCTGACTACAGCATGTTTATCTTTCCCAGATATGCTATCTTCATCAATTTTACCAGCCCCCTGATGATTGCACATGTTGCTGTCCCCATGCATCATGCCAAAACCCGCTTCTGAACTGGAACTGAAAGAGAAATTTGTCATAAACTCTTCTGTTGGCTTGACAATAGCAAGGCTCATATTTCATGAAAATGAAGTGCCTAGAGCACTCCCAATAGTTTACAGTTGTGATAAAGAACCATCAGAGAGCGTGTCAGCCATTAAGCAGCCTGGAACTCAGCAGTTCTGATAAGGACATAGAAACCGGTGGGCCTTTCCGGGTGTCAAACACTGTGTCACTGGGGTAAAGGATGCTGCTCTCAGCAATTGCTTCCTGAAGAGGAACAAGTCTTTTATTAGGAGCTTCCTATTGTGACACAAGTTCTTCTTGTCATCTGTCTTTGCTCTCCGATACCATTATCACTCGCTTGGCGAGTCAGAAGTGTCAAACATCTTTCTTCCGGTTGCTTAGATGCAGCGTGACATGTCGGTTGAAAAAAATGCTATGACCTAAGGACTCCCAACATGTTCCTTTCCAATAGAAATGTGCAATCATGTTGAGATGTGCAGAAGGAGATCACTGATCTTGAAACATTCCCACCGATACGGTTTGTCTAGAAACCCCCAGTCATTCCAGCCTAGGCAACTTTCAGGATTCAGTGAATTGCAAATTTGCTAAATTCCAATCACTGAATCCCGAACTCAGAATGAAACTGTACCTAAAATTCTTGAGATTACAACCCTGAACACTCACTACCGAAAGTGTGCCTATTTAATGCCGAAAAAGAATGCAATTTGTATGGCATCAATCTTTGCAGTAAACTATTTCAAATAATTTTAGGTGAAACAGCCAAGGAAAAACATATTGCTAATCAGCCAGCCCCTAGAAGAACCTTTTCCAATTCCAGTATGGCTCTATCACTTAACGCATTTCAAAGACAATGAATATCACACACTTGAGGTTGCTGCCTTCCTCACTGCAAATTCAATAATTTACTCAAACAGTTTTAGGTTACAAAAGTCTAGCCAATCAATCCAAGCACTGAATGTAGTCTTTCCTTTAGGAGTTACCTGAGTCGGTGGAGAAGCTGGTGGTAGAATCTCTGTTTCAGTCTTGACTTTACTGCGTTTATGAATTACTGGATTGACCGTGCTGCTAACGGCCGATTCACTGCTTTGCTTGTTCTAGTAAGACAAACATAAAATGGAGATGAGTTAAGTGGTCATGATCAATGTGCTTAAGTAAATGCAGCATTGTGGCATTGTAATTGACTGAAATTGGTTAGTTTCAGATGACTGATAAGCAGCTGCTATACATCAAGATGAAAATGAATCCAGGAAAAGAAAATATGGATTTTTTTTTCCTCTTAAAGCCTGTCTGCATTTTCTAAATAGTATTATACTCAGTGAAATATCCCTTGTAATGTATTTCAACCAGTTCCAATGTACAGTATTATTATTATTTGTCTATGGGGGACAAACTACATTATTATTTTCTAAGGTAGCACGAACTGCAGCCCCTGAGTCAGAGGGAGTCACTTAAGATCATGGGTCTGGCCCTCAAAGATCTCCAAGGCTGTTGATAAATGTTACATTTTAATACATTAGTAAAGGAAAATTATTATTCATGTTGGCAACAATTCTGTGAATTGTGTTTGAATATCATCTAGGTCTATCCATTTTAAATAAATCTTCATCTCCATTAAAAAGAAAACCTTTGAATAGCAAACAGTTTACGGTGTTATTTTTCACACCCCTCCTCTGATGAGCATGCACACGGCAACACAGTTGCTTGAACTAGCTGCTTCACTATGAATTGGATTAACCGTATGGTTTTCACCAGTTCAGTTTAACTGATTCATTTGCACTTTGGAGACAAATAGCTGCATTCATTCTAAGTGGATACATTCAGCCTTCACTTGCCAGCTAAAAGGCACTCTGTCATGAGAATGCTACCTGATGAAGGACAAATATACATATTAAATTGATCTTGTAGCAATCCAGTTGCTTCATAATCTGAGTACCAATCCATTTCATAGCAGATCACTGCAGTTCATCAGCATTCACTGCTGGAGAAGTATGAGCACTGAGGCACAGTTGGCCAAAGGTAAGACAGGGTAAGAGTACTCTATGAGGGGGACCAGAACTGGGAAGACTTGGGATGCCATCAATTAATATGAAAAGCCAGGGTGGTGATGAGCGAAAGTGAGAGGGCAATTGGAAAGGCTATTGCTAAGAGACTCACCTGGGCTTTGTGAAAGTGCTTTTCACAAAACCACCTGAAACCCTGCCAGAAGCTGATGAGGATCCTACCTGGTTGGACTCAGCGATGCAGTTGCTGCTGTTGCTGATCTGAGCAGGAGAAGAGTTGACCGAGATGACAGCCACATGCTGCCGGGTAGGGAAAGTTGGAGATGGCTGTAGAAAAGGAGGGGTATGTCCAAATGCTGAGCTCAGGCCTCTTTGCTGGTTCAGAATTTGTTGGTACGTCACTGGGTTGATCGGATGAGGGAAGGTAAAGGCAGGACTAGAGAGAAGGAAGACAAATCAAACTGGATTGGTGGAGCCTTTTACAATTACAACAAATTATTGAAGTTTGCTAAGGGCAGTTGCTGAGTTGAAGTCAGCCTGGCTGGGCTACTTCCTCCTCCTCAAGACAGCAGGTTGCCCCATGCGTGTTTTATTTTTGAATCTTAAAATCTTTGCTTGCAAAATATGCAAAGCTAACAAATGAGTTGGATCCTTAATGAATAATAACTTTGGGCCAGGGGTGTCAAACTGAATTTCTTGGAGGACTGGATCAGCATTGTAGTTGTCCTCTGTGGACCGACCGGGTGGGGAGGAGACGGGACGGACGTTTCCCCATGCCCCATTTTGGCCAGCAGAGTGCTGCAGAAGGCAGTCCAGGCCAAAAACAGGGCGCACGGGGGCTGCCCACGCCCCATTTTTGCTAGCAGAAGCACTGTAGGCCGGTCCTTTGCTATTTCTAGGATGGATCTAAGCACCCTGCAGGCTGATTCCGGCCTGCGGGCCTTGAATTTGACACCCCTGCTTTAGATTATTACATTTTCCTTTAGTGCATTCTGGATTTTCCAAGGAATCCCCTTAAGGCAATTTCCCTTGACTTTATGCTTTAAAAAAAACAACACTCAATTCTCACAAGATTATCAAGCTCGCTGGAGCTGGCCTTTGTCAGTTGCATATTTATCTCTTTGCTGGCCATGAATTACACATGGTCAGTCCAAGATTATCAGAAGATCACTGATGAGCGCCAGATATTTTTTTGGAGCCATGTATCATTCAAGGTCAGTATTTCAATTGAGATATTGTGTGCTGTTTACTATAGATTCCTGGCATTCAGTAGCCCTGCTGCTTCTGCTATTTGAATCCTTCAAGGGAGGAATTGTACATGTGGAAATTATTGCTTACTATAAATTAGAAATTGGATTAATGGACATGTAAAACCCCCAGATTTACCTGACGAAGTACAAGAATGTGCTGATGCTTAAAAAAGAATGTTTACTCACACCACCAGGAAGTGTGAATCTCATTTTAATTATTATTTTTTATTAGTGGTTCATCCAAGGATTGACACGTTTATAAATAATCAGAGAAAATAATTTAAATAACATTGCTCGGTTGTTGATAACTTGGGGAAATAGATACAAACTTTAAATAATTGTTTACAATTGACAGAGATGCACGGTTTCTGAAGAACATAAAATAATCCACTTGAGGCCTGCTTACTTTCAACTTAATGGAAAAAGAACACAGTTCTCTATGTTTCTGAAATCAGGGAATAGCTTCATCCCTGTATACCAATAAAAGCCTTTGGAATCAGTTTGCAAACAAGACATCTGCACAACTCCCATTTTAAAAAAAAGTTGGTTTTAATAACCAAACAAATATGATTAAATGTGAGAGAATGAAAAACTGCTTATTCTGGGCCTGTTGCTTTAACTGTAGAGAAGTCACAGGCATTTTACAATCTCTGGCTCACATCTGGCCCCTTGGTTGTCCTGATTTAAAATTAAATATGGCTTTTCTGCTAGAAGTGCCAATGGGAGGAACTTAAGTGTTTGGGCAAGCCTGGCAGGCCAGCCCATCTCACGCTTTAGAAGTCAGGTAGACAGGCCCCTTTGGGCTGGCTGCTTATGGTGCAGTTAGAATGATCCCTCTTAAGGCCATCCAAGGCCTGGTAGACCGGTCTCTCCTAGGCCATGCACGCAATACAACTGCACTGCTTTTATTTTGAAGGCAATTGCTATTTTTCTTTTCAATTTGTATATGTGCCCATGTGCAGGCCTACAGTATGCACCTATTTGGTTCAGTTCTCCACAAGAATCCCAATTTGGCCCCTGGGGAAAAGGAATTGCTAATCCCTGCTGTAGTTTAGGATTGTTCCAGAAATTGAAAAATGGAGAATTTCATTGCGTGAGGTATTTCATCTTCCCTTACCTTATTGCCCCTGCTGATAAATGGCCATATGAGCCACTAGCGGCAGAACTACTTCTGGAATTATTGATATAAGCGACCAGGGAATTGGGTGAAGTCCGAATCATGGTCTGGAGATCAATACTGGCATCAGACAACGGGGATATAGAAAGCGCTCGCTTCCTGCTCAGTCTTGGCGTTACTCTTGGGCTGGAGAATCTTGACACTGTGTGAAATGAAAATAAGGAGAGAGAGCATAGTTCCAGAGTAAAAGGAAAAAACAAATATTTAAAACAAATATTTCAACACAACACAATTAAAATTGAAATCAAATGCAGGTAGTCCTCAACAGTTCATTTAGTGACTGTTCAAAGTCACAATGCCCCTGAAAAATATGACTTATGACCATTTTTGATAGTTTACGACTTTTGCAGCATTCCCCGTGATCATGTGATCAAAATTCAGATGTTTGGCAACTGGTTCATATTTATGACCTTTGCTGTGTCCCAGGATCTTTGTGATCCCCTTTTGCGACCTTCTGATGAGCAAAATCATGAGATTTATTGTTGACTGATTAGTTGCATGCAATAAACCTGTTACTTTGCTTTCACTCTAGTTGTAAGTTGCTCTAAGGAGTTAGGGTGGCATGTAAATTGTCTTGCATAAATTAAGAAAAAAGGCAGACAAAAGTTGCATGTGATACAAACATCTTTGGTTTTCACCTTCTCACCTCCTCCACAAAAGTGGTGAAAAATGAAGATTTGCCATAATACTGTAAATGGACACACTCAATTAAAAATATCAATATAGTTACGTCAAAAGTGCCTTTGCCCTGGGCAAACCTGTGCTGCCATTCTCCTGTTATGCATTTGCTGTACTCGGGAGCTACTCAAGGTTAAAACTAATAGTACTGACCACCAAAATCAAAGCAATTGATGTATTTATTTTACACACAGCTAAAAGTAGAAAAGTACGGTAAGTTAAGTACCAGACATCTTGAAGAATTTTGTTTGGTTTATCACTATAAAAGCATAACAACCTCCGATTAATGTGGTTTGCATATCCCAAACTAATTTACAGATCACAACATGCTCATCCAATAAGTTGTTGGTGAAATATGACTCAGACTTTAGCTTTTATAAGCTAAGGACCTTATAAAGGAATGCAAAGTATAGATACAAAGATTGATATATAGCAATGGGAATTTCAATCCACACCAAATATTTTATTTAGAAAATGAGATGATTTACTGCTGGTAAAGTAACTTAGTACGGATTGCTAAAATGGACAATTCATTTTCTAAAAATGGTTGGCAATGTAGCAAAAAGCTTGGCTCATGTACATGTACGCATGTATAAATGTACACCCACTCCTCATTTAGCAAGTACTTTGGTTAGATATCATACACAAAAATGATAGTAATAATCATTGTCCAACCAAATGTTGTGTGCCTGACAATAATGCACATTGGAACGAGAGTATTCTGTTCGTTGCAGAAGAAAGTTAGTGCACTGCTTCTAAAATCACGACTGGGTGCCATAGGAGAATCCCAATGACAGCACAAAAGGAAAACAGACCTAATGCCTACTTATGAGGGAGGAACTCAAGAGTTCAAAAGTAGCCATGGTCTATTTGTCTAGGAGGCAAGATTCATTGCTTTCAGGTGGGTATGAGCAACTACAATTCTCAATGGAGCTATTAAACATTCTTCAAAAAAATTCTCCTATTTGGAGAATAAGCAAAGTAAATGGACATAAGTAGTGTAAGCCCTTCATTTTAGATCTTCCCCTCTCAGTTGACTTCATAAGAGTTTGGTATTTAATTAATAGTTGGGTTGTTTGCTTTCCTTCTTTAAAAAACATTGAGTTTAGCTGAACTGGTCTGTATATTTGTCTGTTTTTTTTGAGAAGGAGAAGTTGGGCTTCAAATACGAGCCTTGGAATAGGATCCTCTTTGAACTGGGAAAATTAATTTCATTGGGAGAGGCCAAAACATTAGGTTGGTTCACTTATGGCTTGTGGAGGAAGACGATAGTGGTTTTAAAGAGTAAATAAGAGTCTCCTTTGGAAGAGTTGTCAGTCAATGACTTCCATCATTTCTACAAATAAATCATAGGTTTTGAATATAGGGAGGTTAGAAATTAGTTGACCAAGCAACCTCATAGAGGCCAGTTCTGGTTTGAGCATGTTTGCCATTAAATTAGCAATTCTCAACCATTCAATCAAGTAATCTCCGCTTTACTTGGGTCTGTACCAATGCTAGGAGAACTGGTTTAATATAATAAAAGAGGGAGAGAGAGAGGAATACTTAGTGAACAGTTATTAGAAGATTTGTCCCCAGAAGACTCTTCCCTATGTATCAATTATTGTTAGTAGTAATTAATTACGAACATGTTATTTATGAACACGCTTACCGAATTTACTGATGTTTGATTTCATAATAGCCAAAACATGATTCATGACTGTTTCATGAGACGTGATAATGCAACAAAGATTTTATAGATACCTAAAAAATGAATTATTATTATATCTTAAGTTCCCATAATTTGCCATCAGCCTCATCAGACTAAGATTACCAAATCTCAAATTCCAAAAAACAGCACATTTGCATATTACTTTGCATTTTTAGTTATTGATCCCAACAAACTCAGCATATACTGGATTTCAGTATGTCTTGCTTTCAATCATTGCAATAACAAAACCTCTTTCATCTAACAAATAATACAATAACTAAAACTCTTTCATCCAGCAAATAATAAACTTTTTTTTGCTTGGTTTGGCTTAGTTTGTCATATGAACCTTACTAATTGTGGCTTATTCAATAAATGATGGTTAAATAAAGCCAGGTTTATTATAAGGTGTGATCCAGGTCAGTGCATTGCATGGTGGACTGCAAACACATTGGACTGGGGATGTTATCTACATAGGTAACCAAGTACATGATAAACTTAGCTTGTTCCCAAATCACTTTTCCTAAACAGTTCCCGCCTAATAACACTCTGGGGCTTTCTCCCAACACAAACCCATTATCACTGTGATTCTGAGCCCACATGCAATTCAGACCTGGCCACCACTATCCTGTTTCTACAGTGGTGGTGTAAGTTCATGCAACAAGTAACCTGGAAGTAAGTGAACCTGCTTTGCTTAGACCAGAGGTCTTCAAACTTGACAGATTTAAGACTTGTAGACTTCAACTCCCAGAATTCTTCCTCCAGTCATGTTAGCTCAGGAATTCTGGGAGTTGAAGTCCACAAATCTTAAAGTTGCAAAGTTTGAAGACCCTTGGCTTAAACATTAGCAATACTCCCAAGCAGAAATAGCTATGCAGCTTGGGAAAAAATCACCTTGGGGAGTTCAAAATCCAAACCAATCCACACTTTTCTGGTGGCTGGTAGGTTTACATCAAAGGCTTAATTCAGTAAAGGCAACAATTATCAGTCATGTAAACCATTTGAAGGAGCTGAATTGACAGGCAGGAGATAGCACTAAGCATCTCTGCAGGAAACAACATGAGTTTATCACCAAAAACAATTCAGTGAAAGTTTGCCAAGTCCAGTGTTAACAGCTGCTACTTTTCATATACACTCTTCAGCTAGCATCATATATAGAATCACCTCGGAATTTTACAGTTTCAGCATTTAAGAAATTGTATTTATTTAATACAATTTATTCTCGTCTTTTTAAAATATGAGCTGGGGGATTCCCTAGGCCTCCAAAGCATCAGTTTTATTGACTACTTGGAAACTTACTCACTTCCCATGTGGCTCTGGAGAGATTTTCAACTCACCATCTTACTATCAAACTTAGTTTTATACTCAGCTCTACCTTTAAAATTACTTTCTTTAAGAGAGCTCACGTTACTGAATGTTGAGTACAATATAGCTTCCTACTGTTTATATTTTTAAATGTTTACTTACCATTAAGGTAAAAGTAAAGGCTTCCCATGCCCAGTCGTGTCCGACTCAAGGAGGTGATGCTCATCTCCATTTGCCAAGGAAACCCCCAATGTCTAAAGATATTTCCATGGTCATGTGACCAGCATGACTATACCCTGAGGTGCATGGAATGCTGTTACCTTCCCATTGAAGTGGTACCTATTTATCTACTCACATCTGCATGCTTTCGAACGGCTAGGTGGGTAGGAGCTGAAGCAAGGAACGGGAGCTCACCCTGTTGCATGGCATTTGGGTTTCAAACCCGGACTGACACACTCGCACCTTGAACCGCTGAGCCATTGTGCCCCCTTACTTACTATACAGCTGCATGTATTGTATAGAATGTATGCTATAAAAATAAAATAAATGAAAAGAGAAAACATTCAACAATCTTGCTATGGGAAACACACTGTGGTTTATTATTTTGCACTGGGAGATCTAAGGACATTTATACAAAGATACTCACAGACAAAGATTTCATGAGCATGGCTAATACTACTGATCTTAACTGAGAAATTGAGTAACTCCTTGATGAAACAGACCCACCATTGGCTTACAAATTCCCATGCTGACATTGCAGATGTGCTCATATGGGCTGCATAACTGTCTGTCAATTCTGCACACTTAATCCAGCAACTGCTTCCCTCTGTGGTACAGCCCTTGGGACCCAGCAAGACAAGCATCTCCCTGAGGATGTACTGCCGAGGTTGGACAGCATCTAACATATACCTAACCTCCTTTTGAAAACCACTGTGTGAATGTGTCTTCTTGAGCAATAGTCACCCAGCTAATGAGGAATGATGCAGCACATTATACTAAAGGTCCTTATTTTGATTATTCCTACAAGACAGAATTTTGCCAAGAGAAGATGCAAACATATTCACTCATTCGTCCAAATTGATACATCCATGAAGGGCTTTTGTGTGTGTGTGTCCATTCTCCTACTTTACCAAGAGGAGTGAGCAAGCTGACTTTCACAGTCATATTTATCTCTGTTACTCCCACCTCTCAAGGGAGATCTGTTTATTAATGTGCCACTTCCCTTGATAAATTACTAAATAGAAAGAAAAGCCTTGTACTCGGTCCTCGCTGTTCCTTCCCACCATGATTTATGCTTGCCGTGTCAGCTCTGCCATTGGTTCCCATTAATTTGACCACTGTAGAAATCTTGAAGTCCAAGAGCAGCCCAGGTTTTATTGGTGCAACCATTTAGAGACCTCTAATCTTTTTTTTTTCCAGGGTATAAAACTCTGCTGGAAGCTGTCAGTTTCTGCAAGATAACCTGGGACTTATTTTATCACAAATCAAGGCATATGCATTCCATTACTGTCTGCTCTAATTTGGATCCTCCAGATATTGCAAGATGTGGTGAAATTTCTTTGGTGATGTTGATTTTTATACCTAGAATTGAACAGTGTGGGTTAAGTTTCCATTAGAATCTGCTACGTGATGCATTCACATATATGCTAAAGTCACAGGGTTGATCTCAGGCAATTCTATAGGCAAATTCCTTCTTTCCACCTCCTAGGAGAGATGCAAGCAAATCAAAAGTTTGTTTTCCTTCACTGAAAGGCTGAACAAACAAAAATATAAGAAGCTAAAATATTTATTCAACTATAGACTTTATCTGTCAATCACATTTGTAATGCATATATAAAACAGTGTTACATTACAAATATTTATCATTTGTCTAAATTTACTGGGAGAAACTGGAAGACTTCAAGTACTAGTCCTCCCTTAGAAGCTGGATGGGTGACTTTGGGCCAGCCTCTTTCTCTCAGGCCAACCCACCTCACAAAATTGTCGTTGTGGGAAATACAGGATGGAAGGGGACAACTTGCCACAGCCAACTCACTGCGGCCAACTAGCCATGGCCAACTTGCTGTGGGACGATTTTACAATTCAATTTAATTATTTAAAATAAAATTTTCAGAACATTTTTGTCATTCACATTGCATTCTGTCCCTCCTTTTGCATCCTTTTTTCAATGACCCTATTTCACCATTTCTTTGATATTAGTGTAACTCTGGTCCCACAGTGAGTTGTCCATAGCGAATTGGCTATGATGAGTTGGCTGTAGCGAATTGTTATAGACCCAATACAGGAGGAAGGGTCATTATGCACAGCACCTTGAATTATACAAAATAAAGGTGACATATAAATCAATCAATATCCTTTTTTTTTACAATTACCTAAATGTAAATTAAACACATAGGGACATTTTTGATTAGGCTTCCACCAATTAACAACTCTGCTACCTAGTAATCCAAGGCCACATTCCTTAAAAACTTTTAGTTTAATTTAGGGTTGTGGCTCTAGTTCCTTAATCATAACCAGGGCTTTTTTTGAGCCGGAGCTCGGCGGAACGCCGTTCCGGCACCATCCCCACCAATCGCGCGCTACCACTTCCGGGGTTTTTTAGCGCGATGGGGGGGGGCGCATTCCGGCACCTTTCGGCGCCGAAAAAAAGCCCTGATCATAACAGACTATTTGTGCATCTGCATGTAGTTATTATCCTTACATAATAGGTGCTTAATAGAAAAGGAAAATAATGTCTCACTAATAATGGCATCAGTACCAGCATTCAAGGATGGACACAATGACTGTACAAATGTTTAATGACAATTGAACTAAGATTTATGTAATAGATCAAAGTGTTTAGGAAGTAAATTTGGCTCTTCTGTGAAGTCTCCCTCCTTCTGACATTCTATGGAAGCAAACATTGGACTTTGAAGAAGCAGGATAAGAAGAGTTTTGATGCTCTTTTTGAGCTTTGGTGTTGGAGATAACTCCTGAGAGAATATCGTGGGCAGGTAAGAAGATAAGCCAGTGGACCATCAAACAAATCAACCCGGGTGTCTACTTGAGCCACAAATGACCAAGCTCAAATTATCCTACATCAGACATATTTGAAGACCTAGCTCTTTCAGGAAGGCTCTATTGCTGGTAAAGGTGAAAGGAAAGGGAAGAGGACGACCAGAAGGCCAGGCTGACAGACTCAATTATAGTGATGATGAGTGCACCACAGGAAGACCCAAATTAGGGATGGATCATAATGGAAAAAATCTATGTGGATGTTATGCATCAAAAACATCATCATCATCATCATCATCATCATCATCATCATCATCATCATCATCATCATCCAATTCTCTGAGAACAGGGATAGTCATTTTTGTTTTTCCTGGATACCAATGTATTCATTGGTCTTTCCCTTTGGATGGCTATTATGCCTCATAGGATAACCCATGTGCACCAAACTGTGCTTGCCCTAAAGGGAATTGCAGCCTTAATAGAAACTATTTGGCATTCGAAGATATAAGGCCCTTCCTTCTGGTAGATCGGGTCACTGTTACATTGCTGCCCTTGAGTGACACAATTGACTGCCCCAAAAACTTTCTACATCCATTAGATATAAGCAGGACCTTCTCCAACCCAGAAAATTATGAGAGATAAGGACCATTAATGCAAAAAAAAAAAAACAA
>JAOYMU010000001.1:48971837-48982319 GCA_025802295.1 Psammodynastes pulverulentus
GAGACCACGCTTCGCCCACCTCTCTGGATTGAAAAATCCTTCCTTGAGGTGGGCCCTCGTTAGAGTGGAGGGCCATAGCTGGGTGAGGGGGGACTCTCGGCAATTTAATAACTCATCCCTCGAGTATATACGTCTGTTAAAAAGGGTCATATAAAAGATAAAAAAGAGGGAGCACAATAAGCAAGGAGGAAAGGGGGAAAAAGATGCCCAAGGTGATAGAAATATATAGCTTCCAATAAGAAGGATGGATATAAGTACAGATGGTAAATCAGCCGAGATGACAAAAGCTGGAGGCTATAAAGAAAATTTAAAAAAGGATTGCTCAGCTTAATGTAAAGCTCAGCTACATAAACACTTTAAGAATTAAACAGCACCAGTAGTGGAAAATCCTAAAGAAAATCCATCCAAGTGGTCACTAAGACACCAACTTGAGGGTACATGATTAAATAACCAGCATGCAAAAAGACGGGAACTATGAAATGTAAGTTATCACTATTTCAATAGAGTGATCCCAATTTGATTGAGATTCTGCTCTCTGTTAAATAAAACCCATCTCAAATTTGGAACTCCTCACACAACCAGGAACATTACTTCCATTCTTCCTCTAATCAAAAATATGATAATAACCCAACCACTTGCAAAAAGATGTGGAGTTACAGAGTTGGATAAATTGCCTGGTGCAACTCTGATTATTGTAGCATTCTAGAGACTGCCATTCAACCTTTATTTAAATGTATCTATTCTTGAAATTTGAAGTCAAAAGTTTGGGGTTTCAGACAAATTTGCTCCATCCTTTGAAGACAGAATTATTTAACTTCTCCTTATTTGAAGATGCCACCTGTAATTTTTATGTTTATGTTTATTGCCTGTCTACTGTAATTATTTTTAGTTGGTATGTCTTTTATTGCTGTTTTTTAGGATGCTTTTGTCTAATGTTGGATTTTACCAGGGATATTTTAAATTGTTTTACAACCACTAAGAGTCTTTTTGATTGCAATAGGATAAAATGTGCTTACTAAATTATATAAATAAATATGTGAATAAATAAACAAACAAACAAACATTGATGCTTGCCTTAATGATGCAATCTCTTACATAGAGATGGAAAGTAAAGATGTTCATGTAGAGATGGAACATATTTATTAACAAACTCCCTTTTGCCATAGACACTAAACATTGTCTAGTGTCAAGGTTGGATCCACAAGAACACTCAAGACTGTAAGTTTGTACCTTCCAAATCTTGAATCTCACCCCTGAATTAGCAACAACTGTATCCAGAATTTACAGAAAAGTTCAGCTGAGTATCATCAGCATTGTGATTGGATCTCGTTCCAACCCAATTTTGATTCTTCCTAAATCTAAGACAGTTCATTTGGGTGCTTAAAGTTGTAATTATGTCAAATCGGGGTCTGAAAGGCTCAAAATATTTTTTTCCTCCTTTAGTTCTTAGAACTAGAACACTCCTACCTTTTCCATCAATCTGGCTACTGGCTTATTGTAGTTAAAATTGATCAAATGGAAAAATATCTTCTTAAACAAGGGTCTAATCATTGCTTCCTTTAGAGTGGCAGGCATTTATGATCTGAGTAATCATTAGCAGGACAGAGACATTAGAGACCCTTATAAAACAAACTAGGGAAAAAAATTAACATGTAGGTTTTGGTCTAAACAGATCCAAGAAGCTTATCTGCTTCTTCGGGAGATAAACAGTAAGACTATCAAAAAGATGCTTATTAGATAGTGCAACATTAGACTTAAATATACTGAGTACCAGCCAATCTGGCATAAATCCAAGGAATTGAATGTATGCAAACTTCTTCAGAGAATGCTAGGGAACTGGCTGGAGCCAGGAATGGTCTGTGTCATTTGTATGATAGCCACAAAGAGCGCCACTAACTAGTTCTCCATAAGACATTAATCAAATTTTTGCTCCCTAAATAGAAGGGCATATCTTTGTTTCCAGTTGGATTCATCTTGCACTACCAATTGTTGATATTCTTGGCTTTTCATCCTCTTTATTACCGTTATGGAAAACGTTTTGCTTGCCTTGGAGAATCTAGTATCAAGAATTGAATATATTTCAGGCTACTCAAAGTAGAGCAAAACTATAGATTGTCTGGAAGTAAACTTAGCTGCTGCTGCTGCTGACTTTGTGAACATGCCCATGTGCAGTTTTCTTGGCAGCAATGTTAGCTAGGTTGCCATGCCTTCTTTCAGGAAACTTTTTAATATATAATTTCTCGATCTAGCCTACAGCTTGGGATTTCCCAATGTACTGAATACTAACCGTTTTGATTATGCTTATTAGCTTGTGGGGGTAGTAGACAAAGTCAATCAGCTGCTGCCACAGGCTGTAGACAAACAGGGTGTCACTGTTATTTCCTGTAATTTGAATCTTACAGTGCAATTTAGTGTTAGTGCAATTAGAATGGGATTAGGCTGGTGAGTAATGATACTGCATTGCTGGCTAATATTTAGATGGCATGCATTCCTGCTGGGACCCAATCGGTCCCATGTTGGCTGTGTTGCAACATTGGTGCTTTGAGGGAAGCTTTGTAATCCAAAATGCAATTCTAACTGCATCAACGATTATGACTAGTTGCCCCACAACATGGGTCACCTGGACAAGAATTTCTCCTTGAAACCAATTCTTTCATATGGGAATACAAATACAAATCACATTGTGCTGCAGCTAATCAAATGCATATGATTAGCTTGAGGGTGAAGACTGTTAGTCTAATAGATCTGGCAAAAAGGAACCTTGCTTTCTTCCCATCAGGCCTTCCCCTGAGCCATTTTTTAACCATGGTTTTTATTCTGCCTTTATTGTTTTCCATACATAACTCAAGGTGACAAACATACAAAATGCCCATTTCCCCTACAACAACTACCCTGGTGGGCTGTTGGGTTGGGTTGAGAGTGAGTGACCCAAGGTTTGCATTTTGACACAAATGGATGTAAAAAACTGCGGTAGAGGGCTGCTCTTTTTATGCAAAAAGCATTCATGAAATGATCAGCGAAACCTAATAAAGTCAAGGAGGCCTTGGTGAGTCTTAAAAAGATTACTTTTCAATGTAGTCTTGCCCTAATAATAAAGGACAATGAAAATTAGACAGAGGTCCAGAAAATTCATAGGAGAAAGACTTAGTATACATGCATGCAAATCTGTATTGAACTAAGAGGGCTTTGGTGAGTAAGAAAACCACATATTAGGAGAAATATAAATGATGAATATCAGGCTTTGCTTTGGGAAAGATGAAGCCAACCAAACTGAACGTTGTGGTGGATTAATTAACCTGTTTTCTTTTACTACATAGCAATTATCTACAATCATCTTTTGATTAGTTCTAAAAATTGCTGAACTTAATTTTTGCCTGTTTTGAAAGAAAACACTAAACCATTTAGTGTCAGCAGATAATCTGCAACCAAGACTATTAAAATGTCTACAAAGTTCAGTATTTCAGATTTTCCAGTGAGATGCCATACTTCTAAGTCCTAAGCATCCTTATAAAATAATCCAAACTATGAGATTCTCATGAAGGTTTGAGAAAATTGGAAAGAGTCATATATAGAGAGCTTCTGAATTATAAAAGGAGTTTTTGCTCCCCTCCCCAAGAAAAACTAAAACCACCAAGGGAATGTACATATTTTTCTAACATCTGGGGAAGCTTCTCTCCTTCAATCATCATTTACACTGGGGTTGGTGATCCTGTGACCCTCCAGATGTTTATAACCCTCCAGATGTTACTGAACTACAAGTTCCAGCCAACACACTAATAGGAGCTGAAGTCCTGGAGGACCACATTTCCCTTACTAAATTAACCATCACTTAAAATATCTCATGTTGTCTCAATTTTGTCTAATGAATGAGTGTAATAATAAAATCATCTTATGACCCATCTCCTGAATGCCAAAAAATGAAGTATCTGAATTCAAAGGACAAGAAACTTACATGGTAATGGGTGAAAAACAAGATTTTTTGGCCAAGACCATTTTTCTTGCTTTTATACTTCTCGTTATTGGTGCATCTTGATGTGAGTGATTTAAGAAAGGTTTTAAACATTGGGTGCGGAAGGAATCAATATGTCCCAAAATACCATGCCTACTGAAGTATGTCAATATAAGAAGTTGGTATTGTAGAACATCTGAAACTCCAGCAAAGGCTGCACTCAGAGTCCAAAATCACCATCTTTCCTTTCTCCTTCATGATTTTTAATTCTCACTTGCTATTGACATACATATGAGCAAAGGTAAAAGTAAGAAAGAGTAGCAACTTTCATTTATATCTTGCCTTTGTATCTCTGGCAGTAACACAGCTTGGTCAAAAAGAGAAAAAGCAACAAATGAGCCATGGGCCAGAAAGAAAGAAGTAGGGTGATCTAGGGCATTATGAGCTTCCCAATACAGCTGAGCCGAAAGAGGAAAAACTCTTGGAAGCAAGTGTTCCCTTCTTCGTTTTTCATTTCTTTTCTTCTTCCTCTGAGTTCCTGATCCCTGTTCATGAACATTTTTTACACAGCCTACCATGTAAGCAGAAGATGAATTGTGGCCAATGTTCCTACATTTATATCTTTAGAAGTTTGAAATAAAGAACAGCAGGTAAATACTTAGAATTAACTTCTCATAGAATCTTCCTTAACCTGGGAATGAGCTGGAGGTACAATTCAGGGTCTGCCTGCTGTGAGTAGTATATAATACCACAATCTCCTTTTCTGGCTAGCTCCATTCATTTCACTGCTATCTTCTCCTTTGAATGGATAAACAATGAGATAGGATAAACTCCTTTCCATTTCTTTTATGGCAGTGCTATTCATTGACCGCCATCTTTTATAGCAGTCTATAGATCTATAAAAGTTGTAATTCCCAGAATAACTCTAACATATCCGAAGAGAATGAGGCTGGAGATTGTTCCAACAATTTACCATTCTAGGCATAGATTGGTGGTTTCCTCACAGACATTTCATTACCCAAACTAGGTAACATCATTAGTACACTTGCTGATGTTACCTAGTTTGGGTGATGAAACAAACAACTCAGAGAACACCAAGGACTCCTCATTTTGACCCTCAGCTACCAATATTCTGTTCTATTGGCATAGTTACAGACCAAAAACAACATCCCAAAATAAAGATTGGCCTGATAAGGGCCTTCCTAAACTGCAACTGTTTCCATATTGTTTTATTTTTCAAGGCGTGAGGTAACAAGGAAATAAATTCAGACTTTGCACAGTCAAGTCATGGGTATTGAACTATAAGAAAAGGCAGGCACAATGACCATTAAGCAGAAGCAGATTTAAAAGGTTGGCCACAAAGTAAAAACAAAGTAGAAAACTGGTCCTTTTCATGTTATTTATGTATTAACCACAGGTTTGCATCCTTTGCTCTAGCAGTAATAATTTTGACCATGTGGTCACATTGTGGGATCTTATTAAATTTTTTTAGCCACTTCCTATTCCTCATCTGGCTCACACAAATGAGCAAATCTAAAGAATTTCCAGAAACCATGCTAAGGGAAGTTCTTTAAAATGACATAACTGGTGTAATAGCACTACACCACAAGAAATAAGACTAAAAATCCAATCTTCTCCCTGCTTACTCAAGAGATAAGCTCAGCTGATTTCAGTGAAAATTATTACCAAGTATATATGCTTAGGAATGCAGATTAAATGCATCAGACACTATGCTGTGTTATTAATTCATTCCATTATTAACATTTAAAATAACAGCGTGGTGCAAAATCAGTGTTTCTGGCACATGGAAAATATAAGCATGCATCTCTGACTTAGCCTCAAATTAAAGGTCTCCAGACATCCGTTCAAAAGAATTTTGAACAGCCAAAACACAATGCAGATGTGAAGATTAGTCTGATCAGCACCCAAATCTTTCTCTTGATTTTTTTTTTCCAAGAGCATATTTTGTTGAGTGAAATTCTGGCAAAGGATCCAGATCCAAAACTCTGCCAAATCAGGCTTGCTGTAACCACAGACCACTTGGGTGGTCTTACACTAGACTAAAGTGTGTACAGTCTTTCAAACCACATGGTCTAGCAGTCTAATTGGGTTGACTCATCTCTTCCTAATTTCAAATGTTTTTCCATCATGAAACCATAGAGAATCTTCTGGAGAAGACTATGTTCCTCAATAATGGTAAGCCTATGGAATCAACAACAATTAAAAAAAATAATGATCTGGCCATTCCATTCCTGTTGGTTGTAAGATCTCTAAAATGTTCCTAAACAACAAGCTACAGCTTATTTAGCACTGCTATTGGGCAATGGATATGTCAAAGAATATATTACTTCCAGAATACACCAAAGATTTTAAAAAGAATTTCAACATGATTTGGCAGGCTGAATTTGCAAATTTCAATTCAGTTTCAAATATTCTTCCATAGTAAGATATATAAAAAGCATGGGAATGAACTTATGAGCATAATTTTCATATAAACCGGTGACCTGCACCTGTAGATAGGAAACAGAGACTGTATTTTTGAATGCCATGTTTGAAGAAAATATTAGGGATCAATACCACACAATTTTGATAGGAGTTTGAACTGTCATCACACAAATGAACATTTCTGACTTCAGGCTTTGGCTTCGAATGAAACATAGCTTTTTAAGAAAATGGATCTTTTTGTTGTTGTTGTTTTGTATTATTATCATGAAAACCATTATACTTTTATTTAGGTCAATCTACTTCTTTTCAGTACCCTTCCAATCCATCTCAGAAAATCTGTAGCTATTCCTGGGCCCAGCTAAAATTCAAAGAATGGTGTGTACAAACATCTCAATATTTAATGAATTATTAACTTTCAGCACATGCACAAAAAACTCCCAATGCTTAGCTTTTTTAGTGTTAGAGATGAGTCTTGAAGAACTCCAGAAGAACCATCAATCAAAAGAAACTAAAGATTTTTTTTAAAAAATCCTACAGACGAATGTGTAACAATATACAATACTGGGATTCTGTTGTGAAATTAAACTGTTTTATGAGCTTCCTTATATAAAAAGTGACTTGAAAGCAATGGGTGTCCCCTTTTTAACCTCTGCTGAGACATAAGAAATAGTAATTGTTTTCTTTCCTTCCTTAAACTTGGGAAATCAGGCTATGTGATAATTTCGTTTGAATTTCTTATATCAAGGAGTCCATTAGTTAAATTTTGGAAAATCATTACCCTAGAAAATATTCAGTAGCAAAAGTATAATTTTAGTATATTTTAGCTCCTGTAGAGGGGCGCCAACCCTCTGGAACGAACTGCCTCAAATGCTGCGGGTGCTCCCAGACCTAACATCATTTCGTCGGGAGCTAAAGACCTGGCTCTTCCGGCAAGCCGGCCTGGGGTGACCAAGGGGATTTTAGATGGGGTTTTTAAATATGGAATTAGAGTCAATTTAGTTGAATTGGTATTTTAATTGTAATTGTATATTGTTTTATTTTGACCGTGTTGTGAACCGCCCCGAGTCTTTGGAGATGGGCGGTATATAAACCAAATAAATAAATAAATAAATAAGTAAATAAATAAATAAATAAATAAATAAATAAACAAATAAATAAATGTCTCCAGTTGGGACTGATGGTAATTGGGCCATGTGATGTACTGATGGGTGCAGGGGATAGATTTGTGGTTTTGAATTGCTGTGGGAAAACCCGGAACTCTCAGATTCGAGTTTTCCCAGATGTGCCAGTATGACAACTCTAATAAAAAGGAACTTTGAGAAAATGCCTGTCTCTGAGTTTTGGTGTTGGAGTTTGTTTTCCTGGAATGCTGACATTAACCCAAATCCCTAATTTGCAAGCAGAACCCCTAATTAGGGGACTGTCTGGGGTCCTGGGCCCCAAGCTCCGACCTGCAAACTGGGCAGTGAAAAGACTCAGGGAAGATGGACAAGAGAGAGGAGATCACAGAGGGAGCCATGGGAACAGATTCCGGGAAACTTATCGAGACCCGGTATTCTCCCTCTGAGGATGTGGTGCAAGCCACTGAAGCTGAGGAAGTGGAACAAGGCCCAGGCGCTCAGCCCAAAGAAACAGATTCCTGGAAAAGTTTCCAGTCTGATCCAACTCCTGGGATGGGACCTGAGGAAAAGCCACCCGAGTACCACTTAGACTCCAGCCCGATGAAGCCGCCCTACGGTCCAGAATGGAGAGATGTGAGAATCCTAGGTCCAATAGCTCCCGGGACTGGAACCTGCTGCCTCCGTCTCAGAGCCAATCTTTGACAGGTCTCCTGGAGCGTTTTGAGCGGCTTGAAGTGGGAAGTTACATCCCACGGATCCAACCAATTCAACTGAGATGGAGCCTAATGCAACCTACTTTCACCTTTCCTGATCACGGACCTGTTAGTGGAACCAATGTTGCATCGGCACCTTTTTATGCAGCCAGAGATGACAGAAGGATTGGCTCGGCGCACCCAACCCAAGCCACAGAGGGAGACAGCATGTGCCATCCGCAGTTGGGACAATGCTGCCTTCAGTTGCCCCAATCCGCCAACTAGCTGTCCTGCTGCCTCCTGCCGAATGTATACTTCCCGGCTGGGGCTTCTATCCCGGTCAGGGGTGGGTACAGTACCAATAGACGCCAGCACCTCTGGCCCCACTGGTCCTGGCACAGCAATGGGGGCGGGTTGCCCCATCCATCCCAGCACAGTATTGGAGCCCAATTCAACAGCCAGTGCAGCTGCAGGTACCTGTCCCACCACCAGCAGCAGATCCTTGTCTTGCTACCCTGCTAGTGTCGCACAGTCTGCAGCAGCTCAGCAACAGGTTCCTACCCCATCACCAGCCCCAGCACAACAGGTCCCTGGCCAACCGCCAGCCGCTTTGGCAGTTCCACCGGCCGATCATCTGGTACCTGGCCAGGCCACAGCCTCTTCGGTTTAGAGCAATGTTTGATGGAACCTCTAGAAAGCTGGCTTAGTTCCTCACCCGAGTTTGTGCTCACATAAACCAACACGGGGAGCAATGCGCCTCAGTCCGTGATTCAGTGTCAGCAATCACGGAAGACATGAATGAAGGGGATGCTTCCGACTGGATAGCCCAGCTGCATAATGAGGGGGCTGCTGAATTAAATGATGCTGATGGATTCATCAAATTGCTCCGAGCCAGATTTGAAGACTCTGACAGAGTAAATGAGAACGAAGCTGCAATAAAAGTGATGAAGCAAGGAAATCGGCCCATAAAGGACTTTGTGTGGGACTTTAGGAGAGTCGCAGGGAACCTTGGACATTGGCTGGATAGAATACTTCTCCACTACTTTAAGGATGCTATTGATCAGGAGGTTAGAAAAGTCTGTGGCATCTAAGGGGTACCAGAGCGCTTACACAACTGGTATACTATGTCCATAGCTTTGGACAGGGAGATTTATCCAAACCACAAAACCTCATCAGAGAAGCCTGTGAGAAGGACTCTGGCTAGGTGTCCCCTGTCAAAGTCTCCTGAACCAGCTCCTGTTCAGCCTACCGAAGTCATCAAATGCTAGCATTGTAGCCAGATGGGCCATCAGGCTTCACAGTGCTTGGTTCCCACACCAGTCCCCCAACTGAGGCCAGCAACAGCTACCCAAGGCAAGAGGGCTCCTTGGAAACCTCTGGATATGAGCCGCTTTGCCCGGCAAGCTGTAGACACAAAGGAAAGCGAGGAACCTCCGGCTAAAGAACTTCCTCCAGGAGATGCTGATGAAGAGGATGACCCGATGGTGAGTGCAGCCATCCCCCCTTTTACAGTTAATGTGAAGCTGATAGTACCAGAGACTGGGGAACAAGGAGAATTAGAGGCGGTAATAGATACAGGCTGTACCAGGTGCTTAATTGGACTTCCAATCATTGAGCAATTAGGAATAAAAACTAAATCCCTAAAGCATCCAATTAGATTCGAGCAGGTGGACAGAACGTTAATTGGTGGGACTCCTGCCACCCAAGTTACAGAGCTTGTCAAACTAAGATGGGAAGGCATCGTGAACTTATACGATTTGTGGTGGCTTCAAAAATGACAGAATCAGTCATATTGGAATGAACTGCCCATTAGGGAGTTTCCAATTCCAGGTCATGCCTTTTGACCTTCAAGGACCCCCCGCAGTATTTATGCAGTTGATTAATGAAGTGCTGCATAAGCATCTGTATAAGGGTGTCCTAGTTTTCCTGGTTGACATTCTTACATTTAGTGAGACTTTAGAGGAACATGTAAAACTTGTCAAGCAAATGCTGAAAATACGCATAGCGGCCAAGCTCTATGTTAAGCTGTCAAAATGTGAGTGTCAGGTTTCCGAACAGTCCTTCCAAATAAATTAGGAGCCATGAGTCAAACTTCAAAAACTCCAAAACTTTTAATTGGAAACAACATGTCGACAAGACCTGTTTGAAGCTGCATCTGACCCACCCAGTCTATAGTCCCCTATGACCCTGTTTTCCCCCACCCCCTAGAGACACATTCTCCAATGAAATACATTCATGACTGGATGTCATCAATCACATTATCCTATAGAGCATC
>JAOYMU010000001.1:48986094-48998185 GCA_025802295.1 Psammodynastes pulverulentus
GAAACTGAAACAGTCTGTTTCTGCTTGCTGCAAGGAGGCAAATTGCTGGGAGGCAGAAGCTGAGGTAAGATTTTTTTCTTGTTTTCCTCACCCAAAAGTTAGGTGCGTCTTATACTCCGGTGCATCTTATAGTCTGACAAATATGGTATACGCTTGGAGCACTTTGAATATGCATAACCTTCACCAAGCTCTTTTTCTTCCTCCTTCTGCATCTTATTTACTGTAAACTTGGTGGGTTTCCTAAATATGCTAATAGTTGTGAATGGTTGTTTTTGTTTTGGCCACACAAGCATTGGCACTCTGAAATGAATCTGTAATGTTTTCTTTCTGTATGTTTGTGTGTGTTATAAGCACATCTGAAAATGAAGACTGTGATGTACTGCATAGTTGATTCACAAAACGTGCTTCAGAACATGGGGTTGGGTCAATGTCACACTTGTCTGACAAGCCTTCAATGCGGCTGTCTCTTTTCCTAGGGAAATGCTATTTATAATATTGTTTATTTTAACCAACCTACCATTTGTTTATTATTATTTTGAAATAGATCCACATATTATTAAACATATTATTAAGTAGTCCTAAGAAAGGAGAAACCATAGGAGATGCTAAATCATTTCAATGGAATTAGTGATTAAGAACATCGATATAATAAATGTTAATAAAAACAGTACAACATGATCTATCTTGTTAAGCTTCATCACTCAATCGTTCTACCACCAACCTCCTTGCTTTCTGATGTGCAGTTCCATATTGCTTTTGTCTACGAATGTTTACATACGTTACTTTCCATAGCATTTCTGAGAATAACTATGGAACAGGCCTTCTGCAATTGTATTTAAACTTGGTTAGAACAATTAATCAGGTAACGACTTGCCTCCAGAAGTTGTGGGTGCTCCAACATTGGAGGTTCTTAAGAAGAGATTGGACAATCATTTGTCTGAAATGGTATAGGGTCTCCTGCTTGAACAGGGGGTTGGACTAAAAAACCTCACAGGTCTCTTCCAACTTGTTATTCTATTATTATTCTGTTTTTTTTACTATAGACCTTCACTTGCCATGCCCCTTGTGGAAAATCAACTCACCCTTTTGAAGATTCAAAGAGGATTGCATCAGTGGTGGGATTCAATTTTTTTTTTACTACCGGTTCTGTGGCCGTGGCTTGGTGGGCGTGGCAGAGGAAGGATACTGTAAAATCTCCATTCCCACCCCACTCCAGGGGGAAGGTTACCACTGGTTCCCCGAACTACTCAAAATTTCCACTACCAGTTCTCCAGAATTGGTCAGAACCTGCTGAATACCACCTCTGGATTGCAATTAGCACCAGATTGTGAGCAGGACAATATGTCGCATGAGTACATTTGAATCTGCTTAAAACATTTGTATACTGCTTCCCATAAAAAAAATATCTCAAATCAGATTACAATACTATTCAGCTAATACACCATTAGCTTTGGAATCAAGGTGATAAGGAAAGGAAGCCTTCTCTTCACTTTTGGTCATCCCTGATTTCATTATTCAATTTGGGGAATTGAGGGAATGCTCAATTTCTCTGGCCTTTCAAGCCAGTTTGCTCCCAATTCCTGGGTCCCTGCTAATGAACAGTCCGCAATGTGGTGGTGAGCAACAATGAATTAGGGATTTTGGAGGCTCTCCAGACTTCAAAAATTGTGTTCCTCAGAGGAACACGTAGGATGCTTGAGTTTTGTTTGGATAATGGAACATTCTTGAAACATGACAAAGAAAAAAAAATCCTCTCTCATCCAATGAAAGAAATTGCAATTGCAAATCTATTTACCTGCTACCTCTTTATTAACTGGATATCAATGAGCCCTTTGAGCACTGCTCTAATTCGGGGTCACTTTCTCAATGCACAATTCCTTGTGTACCTCCAACTTGCACTGGAACTCCAGCTGAACCCGTTCTCTCAACAGCTGGGATGAAATAACTCCCACTCATTAGGCTATATGCAAACAGTGATAAAAGGGAATATAGAGTCCTGTTATGTTGAGGAGCTAAAAAACAAACCTTTGACACAAAGCAGCAGGCAGATAATAAGACTCTGTGGTTGACAACAAATGAGACTACACTTAATTTGCGGTGCAGTGTTCGTGTAATTAGATACATTTGGAACAGGCAAGAAAGTCGACAGCTAGAATATGGCCATGATGAATTGGGAGAGCCTCTTTCAGGCTCTGATCATATTAATCATAAAGCCCAAGCTTCGTGACTTCATTTTTCTTTAGAATATAAGACTTCCTTGGTTTCCCATAGGGAAAGTATGAAGCAGTTTGGGAACAAAATTCCTTTTTTATATAGAAGTTTTAATTAATTATTATGGTTATAATGACATAATAAAAATACTGAAATGATTCGCTCAGAAGTATTTCCTAATATACAACACCACTGAATACTAGCCTATTGCATGATTATTCCTAATCCAATGTTTATGAATATTGCACATACAACCAGAGGCCAAATTTCCTCTGAATTTGAGAATTTAGCCAAATACCTTTGATGAAATGTCAGTTTTGTACTTAAAACTCATGTGTTTTATTAATCCTTTGCTTATGATGGATCATCTTGTGACCTTCATATACTCTGAAGGCTTCAGAGGTTTAACTCAGGCTTGCCAACAAGTATAGTGGTAATTCTGCCTATACGCCTATCATTTCTGAAATAACCTTCACAATTCTAAAACAGGACACAGTTTTCTATCTTTACATCAACCAATGACAGTGTCTCCTGTGGAACTTTTTGTAGTAAGGAAGTATCTACTGAAATGATATACATTCAGGCGGGCAACAGTGTTACAAGTTAAATTTATGAAATAAACCAAGATTAGAAATGAAGACTACTCTTCTCTATATCTTGATGATCCTACTGAAAATGCAAGTTTTTCAAAAGACAAAAGAGGCCCCAGCCATCTAATTCACTTAATGAAACAAATCCAGCTGCCCAGGGCTCTCTCACATAATTTTTTTAGGACAAGAAAAAGGTCAATCAAATTTATTTTGCTGGTGCTCCTCTTACTGTGGATTCATCTGAAGCAGAAGACCACGATGGAATTCTTCCACATTTATATTTCTATTCCTGACCTGTTGTCCTATCAGTTTGCATCTACAGAGTGCGTTCTGGCTCATTCTTGGCCAGGTTTTTCTATTAGCACACATACAAGCCTGTTCTTAAGTTGTTTTCAGTCTGGAGTCAATGAAAGCCATGCTCTCTGACTTCCACACTACATTTTCTGCCAAGGAGACAGAAAAGGCCTCTCATTTCTAACAGCTTCTTGCTATGGGCCCTTCCAGGACCAAAGTAAACTGAAAATGTTGATGTCACTTTTTTAAACAGTTAAAAACAACATTTTATTGTATTTGGCTGCAACTTCATGTCTAAATAATAAATCTGGTTAAACATGCACATTTCAATTGGGGAGAGGAATTCTGCTAGGTGAGCTGGCCTGTGTTGATATCTTCATCTTTTTAATCAAACCAGTTATTAGCAATGAATGCAACTACTCTTGTGGGGCACTGAGTCTTTAGAGGCTGGAAATTAGTAGCGTTATATATCACTAACTTAAACAGATCTCTAAAGAGAGTTTCTGCTTAATAAGATAATATGTAATAGACCACTGGCTGATTTATGGTGTATTTGAGGACAATTGGTCTCAGTGGTCCATGGATTAACTAGATTCTCATCTAATAAAATTAATCAATTAACCCTCTAAATTTCTGGGATAAATGAGTAGTAAAGAAGGAACAACAACAACAATAACAACAAGGCTATTAGAGATCCCTAGCATGACAATGTTAATTTGTTTATTTAAAACATTTCTATAGCTGCCCATCTTGCAACCAATTCTGGGCAGCTCTCAATCAAAAGTTAAAGCAGCATACAAAACCATATTGAAACTATAAAAATAAGCACATTAAAACATTAAAAATGACAGAAAGTTGCACATATTTGTGGTGCTTCTTACTAATTTCCGATTTGTAATCCTTTTGCTTAATGATGTATTTTTTTTCTTAGACGTTTAAAGACAAGAGATTTGTTTTTATTCACTTGCATGGGATTTGCAGAATTCATCTGGATGCTCTGGATGGCTCCATTCTGCTCACTCTTCATATTCAGAAGAATATTCAGCGAATAAGGACTCGGAGGCAAGCCTATTCTTAGGTAAATCCAAATGAATTCTATGGAGGTTTTCTGATGGAAAAGGGGATACCCAATATTGTAGAATGTTTGTTTCTATACAAATAAATCCCCTAGCAGTTTCTAATCTAGAAACACTCTAAATCAGGGCAAAGCTGGCTGAGGAATTCTGGGAATTGAAATCCACAAGTCTTAAATATGCCAAGGTTGGAGACCCCTGCTCTAAATTACAGTACATCTCAATAAGCCTCAAGACTAGAAACTGCTGGATGCTTTATTTGTAAAGAAATAAACATTCTCCAATACTGGGTACCCCCTTTTCCTTCACAAAACTAAAAGTTTATAGCCTTCTCTCTGCTGTCTCACATGCAATAATACTACTGCTTAGGTTTTATTCATGATCTCCCTCAGAACGATGGGACGTTTTTCGCTGCAGCAATCGACAAGCTTGCTAGGCTGTGATAAACCCACCGAGGGATACTCTGAACAGCCAGAGAAGCACATTCTGTCCCAGGCACTGTGCCTGGTATTTCTGTGCAACAATGAAGCAGTTAGTACCCTTTTCAAAGACCTCCGCAGCTCTTCATTGCATGAAATTGCCCAGCTGTCAGGCCTTCAGACTTGCCTTCATCCTCACAGCAGTTCCTCTTCTCAAAAATAAAAAAAAGGGGGGAATATCCGGAAACAGCATTCCAGAAGAGAAAGGGGGAGGAAAACCCCCTCAGCTGCGCAGCTCTTCATTATGCCGCAATGAAAAGAGGGTTCTTTCCCCCCTGCCCCCAACTCCGATGGCTACAAGATTTGGAAGCAGCTAAGGAGCCCCTTGATGCCTCTCGAGAGAAAAAAATCTCTCTCTCCAAAGTCTCGTGTTGCTTTACAGCAAATCCTTCTCTATCGCTTGCCGGTGAGAAAGACTCAGAAATAAAAATTCATCGGAAAGGTTGGTGTGCCTCTGAGACACTGAAGAAGGTTTTGCAATATTGATGAACGGTGGGTTCTAATCCAGAGTTGACTGGAGTGGAAAGAGCAAACAAGTTCATCTATATGGCAAGCATATTGTGCCGTACAGGAAAAAGAGGCTACAGTATGATGCTAGGTACATACTTGGATAATTGAGAATATCAATTGTTGGTTGCTGTTGTTAAGTTTGGTAGACCGTATGGTTTCAAAAGCAATCCTGAAAGGAAAATTGGCTAAAACCTCAGAGACAGAAAGATAAATATTTCCAGTGCCTGAGCCTTTATTGCCTGTGCAGTTCCACATCACTCTTATTTGCCTTGGCCCTTGGTAATACTGAATGAAGTATGCAAACAGTGTTGAAATGATCAATACTTTTATATCTATAGCATAGACCATTCAGGGGAAAAGTAAACATGCACAGGTACTTTTTGTGCACCATTCTTATAAGCTGTAGAATTCATTTTTCCAGAAGTATAATGTGGGAATATTTAATTGCAGCGGGTTAATGTATTGGCAGAGGGAATACACTGTTTCTAGTCAAAATAGCACCAAATAATCCATGTTTTGGATTATTATCCCATAATTTCCATGGGATAACCTCTTCTTTCCAGATTTAAGTTTTGCTGTTGATTGCAGTCAATGGCACTGATGCAAGTCATCAACACTGAACTCTTAAATTCACGGTAGCACTTGGGCTTATTTGCAGCTATTTGAGTATTTGTGTAATTTATTCAATTTATGTTAATTACAAAGAAGAACAAGCAGATTAAAAAAACTGACATTCCTGTGACAATAGGCTAGCCCCAGCCACTGACTCAACCCAATATTATCTATATTCACGTCTCCGACAGAAAGGACTAGAAACTTGTTTTGTGAAATGAAGACTGTATATCCTTGGAATGTTGGAGTATGAATCAATGCACTCAGACACAATGACATGATCTCCCTTCTAACAATCACACAGATGACCAGCCATGGAATTATTTACAGTGGAATGACAACCTATATATATAAAATGCATATCACTGTGATTTATACAATGTAATGTTTCCAAATTTCAGAGACATTCAGGTTAGGAAATATATATATAGAAGAAACAGTAATAGGCTTTGGTGAAACCAGGAATACAATGAGTTGGTCACCAAATAAAAATGCCTTAGTTGCTTCACTAGCACAAACCTTTCCCTTATTTGCCCATCAGAAATGTTATCTGACAATATAGCTCCCATATGCTCCAGAAGTTCAGCCAAAGGCTTTGGGAGAAACCCTTTTAGCCTTTCTAAAGGGAAAGGCAGCCGTAACAGATGTATTTCTTCTCCATATCATAAAACGGCAAGAAAGGCTATGCTATTAAAAGTGAACTTGCAAGACTTACCCATGAATCGCATGAAGGGAGTGAGGTTCATAATGGTATCTTCCTTCTTGGTGACGCATGTCAATTGGCAAAGGAGAATGGAAGGCTGGAAAAATGTGCTGTGGAACTGTGGATGGGGAGAAAAAAAAGAAAAAAAGAACTTCAAAAAAAAAGAGGGAGAGAGTGAGCACGCTTCTTCACCGCATCTTATTTTATTTTTTTTAAACCCATAGTTTCAAAGGCAGTAAAGCTCCATGCATTTTAGAGCAAGTGCGAGGCAGACAAGGGGTCTTAGTGATAGCAGCCCTAGAGTACACCAGAGAAGTGGAATGAATAAATAATCAAAGTCATGGGGAGAAATCCTACATCTTCGACATAAAAGATCTCCTACAGGGTTTTTGACAAAGACAAGCAACTAAGGGCTCTTTGAACTCAGGGAGATGATAGGAAGCACCAAGGAATGCTAGACTCCTAACACAAATCAGAGTTGACAGAGCTTGGCAGAAGCCACATCATTTCCACTGCCAGGAATGGCTGCGGAAGCACCTTTCCCTAAAAGGTGACTGTGTGTGCGCACGCACCATGCACACACATACAAATGCACACATAAACATACGGGGAAACTTGGAAATATTTACCTAGCTGTGGAAAAACAAGCAGTGAAATGTGAAGTCTGTGTATCAGAAGCACTGGCTAGAGATGACCTGCAGCTCCAGTTCTGAAAAAGCAGACTGAATTGGCCTTATTGTTTTCATTCATAAATTTGCATCCAAAGAAAGTGGCCTGAAAACACTCTGATTTACAAGAACTATTGCAATATTTATCAGTGCTCCCCAAAGTATAGCCATGAGCGCAGATGAGAGTTGTCCAATAAATGAGAATTTCAGTAGGTCAAGCTTCACACTGCGTGTCTGCACACTCAACTACCCATTGAGTAATGTCCCAATTAGATATAATTTATATATTTTCAAATATTATTCATTTACACAATTGGGCTTAATCATTTTATTAATCAAATTAATTTATTAATCAAATCAAATTGAAATAATTAGCCATTTCACCAAAGGCGACTCGAGGCAGTACTGAACAATCAGATAATAAAAAACATAAAAGCAAACATTAAAATGTGAGACCCTTAAAAATTCAGGGAAGATTTATAAAGTCAATTTATTCTATCAGGGCTAAGAGGAAAATAGTTTTTTAATCTGATTTCTCTTACTAGACTTTTGCTGACAAGGAATGACTGACAAAGCTTATGGATTTTTTTTTTTTACGAGATGCGAATATGAAAGGGAAGATAGATAGTTATATTTAGAGATGGTGACAAGCTCTTAAAACTGTACAGTTGGATATCATTCTCACGTTGGTGATACTGAACCTGAAACTGATAAATAACTCTGGGCATCCTACAAGTGAGAAACCATGGGTGAAAATCTCCCCTCCTGTCAACACTCTTTGGAACCAACCACTGAGGATGGTGGTGAATCATTGCAGCATAGGGTCCCCCACTGCAAGCCAAGTTGATTCAGAAGGATGGTTGAAAAATAGCTGAGAGATCAAGGAACATGAGGATGGAGGCAGCACCATCATCCCAGCTATGCCACAGGTCATTGACAAGCAAGACCAGTGTCAAGCAAGACCAGATATTTGCATATCATGAACTAAAACCTGACACAAGTGGGCCAGATAAGTCTGCTTCCTGTAAGGCCCTCTGCAATTGCTGTCTGATCACTTTCAACAGCTTTATATTACAACCTCTCTCAAAGCCAAGAGGACTCAAAAAGGCTGATATCTTTGCTACCAATGGGCCACCTCCCAGACCACCTTAACAATGGTGGTGGGACTTGGTTGTAATGGTCAATTGGCTAAACTTACAATACGTTGTCCATTTCAACAGGACTCATAGAATCTTAGTCTACATAACATCATTAGACTTCATCTTTTAAGAAGAGATTGGATAGACATTTGTCTGAAATGATATAGGGCTTGGGCAGGGGTTAGACTAGAAGACCTCCAAGGTCCCTTCCAACTCTGTTATTTTGTTATCGTGTTATCTGTGCCCAAAATTATTTTTATTAAGATTGGTTAAAAAGTATCTTGTAAGTCTGAGTTTGCTTCTGCCTCTTTCTCTTTTATCTTCATGTCAATTTGGTGGTTGCTTATCTGAGATACTTTTCAACTGCCCCCCCTCGTTTGGGTGCCTACAGAGTTTATCTACTAGTTGTCTTGAGAACAGATCTTCTATCTCTCTCTGTCAAGGTAATCTCCATTAGTCTCTACATTGCCCCAGACAACTCACTTGGACCTGCCTGCCAGAGTCCCTCTCCAAGTGAATGTAAGTGACTAACTGTGAGATAGTGTGAACATTTCTCACTGTGACCCTATAGGTGGTCTTGTGACCAATGCCACCCTAGGTAACTTTAAACAGCAGCATGGATCACTCTAAACAGGGTCATAGGGTGGCCATCAGAATATGCTTTAAGGTGGAGAAATAGCAATGTTTCATTCATGCTACCACAATCTTGCTACCACAATGAGCCTGAAAATGGGCCCGTACTCTGATTGGATTCATCTTTTAGGCTTTTTCTTGGTTCCAGAAAACCATTGTGAACCCAGGATTGGCACAGAGGTAATCCAGACCAAAACCTCAGACATGTGTCCATTTCATGGTGCAACCAGGGCCAAGCTGCCCACCAGATGCTTAAGAAAAACTCCAAGCTCCCTCTGGAACTGGAGACAGTTTGGCATTTAGCAGTAGGAATACCACATAGACTTCTACACCTCTCCATGGTGCTTTACAGCACTCTCTGGGTGGCTTACAATGTCAGTATAATGCCACCAACAATTTGGGTCCTCATTTTACTGACCTCAGAAAGATGGAAACTGAGTCAACCTTGAGCCCCATCAGGATTGAACTCCAGGCTGTGGGCAGAGTTTGCCTGCAATACTGCACTTAATCACTGTGCCACCAGCACAGTGGTTATCTACCTAAAATAATTTAAATTGCCCTTATTTGACTTAGCTCTGTCCAAATATGAAGCTTAAGTATTATACATCAGGAGGTAATTGAAATGCCAATACCGTTTCTTAAGAAAAAATAGATGTTTCTCCAATAAGGTTTGCAATGAATGATCAATGTTCTTGAAAAGAGCACGGAATAATGGAATACATATTTTCACAGAGGACTGTTGTTTTATTACTAGAAAGACAATATAGGATAATGAAGGAGGGGAATATTTTTCCTTAAAAAAAAACCCATCTAAGAATCTCTCTCTCTCCCCACCCCCTCTCTCTCTCTGTATTAAGCTGCACAGTTACCTCTGGCTTTCAGTATGCAGACAAAGTATAATTAGCAACCACATTATTATCTTTGTTGGAGTAAAGTACATACATTACTCACTGGGCATATTTTGTAAACTACTTCAAATAAGTAATTTTCCTTTAAATGTTATTAAATGTAAGCCCCTAATGGAGTTTTGATCACAGGTTAAGTCAGAGCAACTGTAAATTAGTTGCCTTTCCTCCCCGTGTTCTCATTCTTAGTCAGATGAGGGTTCTACAGATGGCTTTCCCAGCATGTTAATATTCAGTGTGGTAATTGTGACTTCATCTGAGGAGAATCCCACAGGCAGACCAAGGCGATATGCTCTGTCATGCGGCTGTGACCCAGCTCCCTCCCACTTCGTCTGAGACCTTCTCTGACCCCTTCTCTATTCTCTCCTCTGATAATACACCTCAGGTCTATATTGACAGTGCATTAAGTTGGGTTTCCCTTTCACAAGAGAGAGAGGGTTTTTTTAGATGGAGTCTGATTCAACTCATTTGAAAATAGCAGATTATTCGAACAGCATCATAAATATACATAGTGAAACGTGTGCATCTAGGATACTTTGCCATCTAGAATGGGAAGTGTTACATACTTGTAACTCCCAAGGAAAACTACATGAATTCTATAGGATCAGACATCAGTGATAAAGATTAAAAGAAAGGAAAAGATAATCTAGAACTAATCTACACCAATATTCTTCACTAGACCACCCCATATGTTTCTTACAATCCATCTTTGCTTCCATTATATCCATTTCACATTTCATAAACTATATTACTTCTTCTTTAAACTCCCCCCCCCCCCTTTTAAGGATGTCATCAACCCCTTCCAACCCCAATTTCTTTGGTTTCCCCATTCTTCTCAGTCCATTCACTGTTCCTTTGTAGATGTATTTTCTGATTTTATTTTCATTCATTTTCTTTTTAGGAACAAAAAAATCTAAATATATTTCTTTTATTCTGGTCACTTGCTTTGTACTCCATCTACATGCATTCAGCACCAATCCATTCTTTGCCTTTCGTTCAGTTTTACCATCTCCTGCAGTTTACGTTTCATCTCATACACTCAATACTTACTGTATTTCCACATAACACAGTGAGTAGAAGTACACTATTCTTTTTTAATTTTAATAAATATTCATGTTTTCACAATAGACCATATACTACCCAGTATCATGAAATATCAATTCACTGACTGGGCTTTGTCCTACTCCGAAGCTGTTTTTTGTTTCATTACTAAATCATTATTGTTTAAATTCTTACAGCAACTTAAGACTAAGTGATAAAGTCTGACTTTGCACCCTCAGTTACAAACCACAGTGGCCTGATTTGCATAGTTCTCTGAGTAAACAGACAAGTCTACATTTTGTTATGGTGCCATAGGTGAACCTGTCAAAGTCACATTCGTGTCTTGCAAATATCTGTAGACGTTGGTAGTGAGAGAACCACCCAGTCTTAACAGCTACAGTAGTGTTTCCTTGCAAATATCCCACCCTCTGAGTTCCTGGAAGAAAGGCAGAATATCAGAGAAATAAAATAAATACATTTCCAGTAGAAAATAAGGTTCAGATGAGATAGAAGCAGTATTTCATAGTTTAATTTCCTTGTATAACTGGTGTTCTACTTCCCATAAAACATATCAAAGCAATTTACAATAAAAAGGCAAATACTTAGACACACGGCTACATAATATGTCATTCTCCATCTCCCACTATTGGCTAGGAAGAAATTGGAAGTCTAGCAGCAGTCAGAAAGTTGCATGTTGTGCCTCACTGCATCAAGCAGAAATTAAAAAAAAAATGCTGTGAGAAATAGAGTGTCCTTCATGTTGTTCTTTTCTAGGCTAAAAGTGGGCATTTGACCTGTGTTTCTAAAAACAAACCTACTAGAAGGTGCTGTTCACTGCTTCAGATTCATTTGTACAAATGTGTAGAGATATAAACAGAGGATTTTGCGGGTGGCTGCAACTCCTTCAACAACTTGTCATTTATTAGCATTTTAACTTTCTGCAGTTGAATTGAATATGCTGCTCAATTTGACTCCTAACCATCCATTTCATATGAGGATTTGTTGTCTAGAAATTATTTCTGCAATATTGTGGATGTGGAAGAAGACCATTCAAATTTGCTTGTAGTTGACCTCTTTCTAAACAAAGCTTTAGGCCTTTGAGAAAACTTCTTTGTCATATCCTATTTGTGCGGCACAGGACAAGAAAACATGTAATCCAGTGGTTCTCAACCTTTCGAATGCCTCGACCCCTTAATACAGTTCCTCATCTTGTGGTGACCCCCAATCATTTTT
>JAOYMU010000001.1:49055606-49073562 GCA_025802295.1 Psammodynastes pulverulentus
TATACATACATACATACATACATACATACATACATTACATACATTCATACATACAAACACATACATACATACATTCATACATACAAACACATACATACATACATACATACATACATACATACATACATACATACATACTGTATATATTTGTTAGACTGCTCATATTCAAAGCTTTAACTTATAAAACTAGCTATCCAATTTCAAACTTGAATTATTTTCCTCTTTTGGTGAGATGAGGATCTCAAATATTCATAAACTTTATTTCTGCTTTATAACTTAGCATAACATGCTGTTTACAGAAAACCCATGCAGAGAAACTTGCATAGCGACAAACTGAAAATCTGGGGAGAAAACCTGTAAAAGAGCATATGAAATTCAGTAAGTTTACATTTTAAACTGTTTCTCTAAATAGTCTAAAACTGAAATGACTGCACTTGGAAAGTCACGGAAAAGGAAGGAGTAACAGGAAAAGTGTGAGAGAGCAAGGTTAAATCCCACATCTTCATCTGTCTCTTCTCTCTTGCAAAATTGCTACTTCTCAGTATTATATGCCAGGTAGTTTCAAAAGACAAGGTAGAAGCAGGTATAAGAGGTACAATGATAATAAAGTGAACTAATTATACATATGCACATACATACATACATACATACATGTGTGTGTGTGATTCCACATGGGAAAGTTTGGCTAAAAAATTGAAAAAAATTGAAAAATGAAAATTTACCTATGTATTTAATTGGTGGCAAGAGCTCAATGTTTTAATGATTACAATTCACAAGGGCACTATAGAATCTTTTCTACGTGAGATAGGAGGTAAAATTGACTCCATCCTTTTTTCTCTTCCTGGTTTTTCCCACTGGTTAAGGCATACCATCTGACAGTGACATGTCACCATCTCAACTAGTTTATATTTTAGCCAATGTACCATCGGTCAGTAAGGAAGATATTAGGTGGGATGACAGTTTGCAGCTTCATGCAATACCAGAAAAATATTATGGCCATTTCAGAAAAAGCCAGTATTAGGGGAACATAATCCTATTTACAAAGGAAGGAAGGTGTGCATTTCTTTAGTAACACAAATCAACAAACACTGAATCATTTGATTCAGAATGGGAAAAAGAAGGAAGGAAGGAAAGAAGGGAGGGAGGGAGGGAGGGAGGGAGGAAGACATGCACATACATACATATTCTTTATAGTTGAAATTGGCATGAAGTTTCAGACTGGAAATACAAATACAAAAACAAAATACAACCGAACTATGCCTGTTATATGTGGCAGTCTCTATTGTACTAACTTTGTCCTTGAGAAGTTACATTATGCTTATTATTCATGAATAAATGTATGGGTAGATGAAAGATACCAACAGAGAAGCATTTGAGAAGCCAGTCTTCCAACTTAGCTGTCCTGGATGCGGTGGTAGAAATTAATTTACATGCCCTTCAAAATGCCATGGGAAGACATGCCACGATGCATCATCCTCGCCGATTCGGCTTTTGAACGCAGACTTTTCTATTCAATATGCAAGAATGGGGTAGTCATTTCTGTGGTCAACAATATGTATTTTCCTTATTAATAAGGGTTGAAAGTTTCTTGAGTTGAGCTGGAATACCCCATGTGGTTTTCCTGGCAACAGTGTCAAAATGATCTTCCATAGTTTTCTGGGATTTCTTCAAATTCCCAGTTTAAGTTAATCAGTTTTTTAGCCTTGGGACTTTCTGATGATTTTTCATCCCAATACAAATCAGATTCTGCAACAGGAGCATTAATAGAATTCATTGCAGTTCCTTCTTTCTAGAAAGGGGAATTCATAAGTTTGCTCTCCTTTTCCCTACATGAAATCCTGTCTCTACAGATTTCTTGACATTCCCTCCTTCACATCTTTGTTTTGTTTGGAAATAAATGCTAAGATCTATATGCCTTGTGTGTTTCTGTACAGCATCTGACACATCTTTTTGCAATAAATGTTCAATGCTAGCAGAATAAAATAAAAGTAGGAGGAAAAAGAGAATCAGGATTTGGCTTTAGATGTATCTGGCAAAAACTATGCTGTTGAATATCCCATAAGATGTTTTAATCAGTAGAATAAAAATGTAAAAGTTTCTTTCCCAAAATTTAGAATTCTCCTAGGATCAGACTTTCCTCCAAAAATCTTGATTCTCAGGAGCTTGCAACTAACTCAGACTGCAAAAAAAAAAAAACATTGCTAATTTGCACTTTTAAGAAGTAAGAGAGAAACCTTTTCTTTTGCCTTCTCATTTGTTACCAAGATGCCTTTCACTCCTGTCACAGTTACTGGGAGATGCAATGTTGAGCTCACGCATGAGGCTTCTTGATGTATTGGTATGGACTGAACTTCAAGTGGACGGCTGCGTACAAAGGTGTGGTTATTATGAATCATTTATTAGCCAAGCTACAGCTTAAAACAAATGCTCACTAATGCAAAGGAGAACTTGACTTTGGAAATACTGCACTGTGTTGTGCTGCTGACTGTATACTTTACAGATACTCGCTGTTTTACCATCTGAATACACTTTTCAGGGGCCCACTTTTGTCATCCTACAGTAAGTTAGTGCCAGACTTTCACAGTACACTTTCAAACAAACTGAAGATGTGGTCCTTATAGCATAGAAATTGCCATATGTCATAAACAATATACTATACTTACTTTATATTGCAATCAAACAAAGCTACCGGTTAAACATGAAGAATAACCTTGGTTAGACAAATAGTTGACAAGCAAATGAAGGATTGACTTCAGTTATAGTTTAAAATCATGCTCATTTTAATCATAAACCTTAAATATAAAAGTTGAACTACTCTTATTTATGGCTAGATCATCCATATTAAGTTCAAATTCTGTTTTACGTGAGGAGTGTACCTAATGTTGATGAATTCTTGAAACAGGCCCTTATCAACATCAAGGCCTATTTCTAAGAATTTCAGAATCTGATTGTTATTATTTTGGTTATATATAATCCTTAAATTGTCTGAGTTGTTTTTCAAAAGCACTGAAAAAAATGTAGCTCAAAGCATCCTTAGCTATGTTTGCTTTCCTTTTCACCTAATCAGGATACCAAATCATCCTATTCTCTATCTTGATACATGGATTCTAGGAGAATAGAGAGTAAGCTCCCCTATTCCTGATAACTTCCTATGTTTATTAATTTTCGTTTATAGAAAATGCAGTACAAATATCAAACAGCCCTATTGAAGCCTCTTGTAGTCTAACAGTGTTTCCAGTTTGCATCTGGACTTTCCAATGTCCTACCTCAAAGTGAAATCTTAGGACTTCCTAATGCTCATTCCCACATTTTATTCCAAACCTAACCTGTGTGATTCCTGAATTCTTTACAGGGGCCATAAAAATTACAGTAGTTGTTAAGCTATTAAAAGAACCTGGGTAGCATTGAATTCTCAGCAAGATTGGAATGATTGTTTCTTGATTTTTCTAAAAGATTCTACAAATTCAGGTCTAATTAGAGAGGAATTATCATTACCATCTGTTTTTCTACTTCTATGTCAAAAAATAATCCCTTGAAAAACAAACCTTTTTTTTTTAAAGATGGAAACCAAAGCAGAGAAGGGCAGGATCCCTGGCTAAGCTTTATTCATATTGGTACATCAATGTTTAAAAAACAGACACCATCTTACTATGCCAAAACAACTGCTCCCAAAGGCAATTCCATCCATACTTCTCTCCCTCCTCTCCCTCATTTCCTTTCATTCCCTAATCCCTTTGTGGTAAAGCTCATAGATAAGACAAATGAAGTTTCTATATAGACAAGGCAAAAGGCAGAGGGAAGAAAGCTTAATTTGCATGAGGAAATTAATAACCTTTATAATAAGTTGCATGGCTTCAATTTTAATAACTGCACAGACAGTATTAACAAAGATATGGGGTCAAAAGCTAAAGTGTGTCTACTGTCAAGGTCCCCAGGTCATAACGGTGTCCCGGGAAACAAAAAGTGCTTCAGTAAGTCATAGCAATGAACTCAATGTGTCAACACATTCCCAGCTTGTCATGGGTACATAGAAAATATTAAATATGGGGGGGAAGTTAGAAGAAAGGGAACAGACGCAAGTCAGGGAAGAAAGACATCCCTCTAGGAGTTAGATAGAGACCATTCAGAGTTTGACTGGCTTGACCTGATTTTTAACATCATAGGCTGGACAGATATTTCTAGAATACTTGCAGTGCACTTATTTAGCATTCTGTATCACCAGGGGAGATGGAGAAGTAATAAAGAAGGATTGGCAAGGGGAACTCATAAAAAACAAATTGCAGCATCTACTTGGTATTAATAATTCTGCTAGGCAACATGCTCTTGCTTTATCGGAATAAATCTTGGAAGTTTTATGGCCACGGAAATACAAATTGCAGATCACAATGTCAAATATACAACACAAACTTTATTTGGCAAACATAGCCTCAGCGCAAGCTGAAGAATAAATGGTTGACATGACTAGAGAATAAAGGATAACACAGAGATAAAGAATGAGGGGGACAGAAAGAGAGAAGGGTAAAAGGAAAATATTCTAACTAGAAAGCCAAGTGGGTTAAATGAGAAATCCAAAGGAATGTCCAAATGACGAAAATTTAAGACGAGTGGCAAAATGAAAAAATTGAAAAAAAGTTTTTGGAGTCAGTCCCTTTCCTTTCTGCTTCAAATAGGGAACCAAATTCTACCATGCAGCAAGCCACATTTAGAATGTGGAAATCCATTCTTTTCTAATCATTTTTATATATTTAACAGCTGTTTTATGTCTGTGTTGCACTGAGATGATGTTTACTTTTATAGCTTTTCCTCACTAATATTATTGTGATTTCTAGTATTTTTAGGTATGTCTCCCAGAGGTTTTTCTACAAACTGTAGATATAGTATACACATTTTTGGAACACGCAACTATAGACAGTAAACCCAGATCTAATAAATATTGAGAAAAATAAAAAACAGCAGAAGGAAAAGGAACAGGATTCTAAGCTGATTTAAAATCACAAACATGATTTAAAATTAAAATTAAAATAGCTGAATAGTAGAACAATATTCACTTGCTACCAAAAAGAAAGCCGTGTGGCTGTTAACAGGAGCATATTCCCAGACCTTGGTGCTACCGATAAGATGGAGTCAATGGCAGGAAAAATCAGGAAACATTATTTGTATATAATTTTGCAGTTCTATACCACCCCCAAGCCTGCCACTGTCAATCCTGAGATTGTCCCTGCTCAAATTGTTATTCTGGTAAGTCCTAAGATGATGATGATGATTTATAGTATAAATTTCATTTAGGATGCCAGTCAAGTTTCAGTAACATTTTCCCTTTATTTTATCCTCACATCAACTGACGAGGTAGAGAAATAATATGACTGACTCAAATTGCCTATCCACTTTCTACAGCTACAGGTACAATTCAACCCAGATCTCCTTTGCCATTATATCAAATGGATCTCCACTGCAGTATCTTTTTAACATTGCTGTTCCATGTCCGGCACTGGCCTTGCAACAACTATCAAAACTTTGCAACTTGGACTTATTAAACACAATGGGTAGGTATTCCAAGAAGAAGATGGTGAATAGGATGCTAAAATAAGGTTGATAATCCTAAGGCCAAGACACAGGTAATTACAAAAGGCTGGAGCTTCCATAGTGACTGCCTATTATCTTGAAATTGTATGGTATCTGAATTTTAATACTCCAAAGAGGTATTCAAAGCTACTTCTTCTTCAGTGGATTTGAGGCTAGGGAATTGGATGTAGGGTTGACCATACATTACCTATAAGTATACTCTGTCTGTCTGTCTGTCTGTCTGTCTGTCTGTCTGTCATCCATCCATCCATCCATCCATCCATCCATCCATCCATCCATCCATCCATCTATTTAGCTATCTAGATATCATCTAGCTATCAGTTATTTATCAATCATCTATTATCTACACACAAGCACAAAGAGTTGCATTTACCCATTCCATCGGATTCGGAAGTTGAAGAATGGTACAGGTCCTGTCAACAAAGGAATGCCATGTGAGAGAACCCAGGAAGAGAGCCTTTTCTGCTGTGGTATCTGCTCTTTAGGAAGTACTTGAAGAGGTTGCTGTGCCTCTGAGCTTTACTGAACAGTAAAAATGATAAGCTTCCAATGCTTATACCGAATTGAAAGTACTGATTTTATTTATCTGCCAATTCAGATTATGTTTTGCGTTTCATTGAATTTTTAAAACTTACCCGAGTTTTTAAACTCTTTTAGTTTGGTTGCATGGCTGTTGCTTTCGTTTATATTTTTCATCGTTCCTGCTATTGTTTTTTAATGGTTGCGAGCTGCCCAGAATCACATATATGAGATGGGTGGCAATACAAATTGAACGAATAAATATTTCTACCGGTTGGCAGAATTGACTGCTCTAGGGAACTTGTGAGAAAGGCAGAGGACTTGCTCTGTTTACATTTTAGTAAAAGAAAATGTGAGATAATCAAGGTACTGCTTCTTTGAACATTTCTCCATACTGCCTTGCATGCACACGTGAACCTACACTCAAGCTGCTTGCATGGTAATGTAGCTCTAAGTCAACTCAAATGTTGGATTCTAGCAGCCTTTTAAATTTTGTGCAAACCAGGTACAGTAGGCCTATTCTACTACCTTTGTATGGACTACTGCTTAAGGCAGGGCAAGGCATAGGAATGATACATAAGGACAAGCTACAGAAAAAGATTAAAAAGATGTCAGTTAACAAGAGGCTATTGAAGCAGGGCCTGATGTGGCACAGGATGATGAAAGCTAGTAAAAAAGAGATGCAGGAAGAGTGCCTGAGAAGCATAAGTCAGCATCTATCATGAGGTTCCCTTACAATTCTGCTCATGGTAGAAGACAGGCTATTCAACAATACCATCTAACACTGAAAGAAGCATAGCTGCTGCCACTGGTAAATCTGCACAAAGAACAGATACTCCCAAAATCTCACAAATGAGGACAAAGTGAAGACAGAAATATTCTGTAGGTATTCATTACAATTCAGGATGTCTCGGTTAATCGGAGTAAGAGCATTTGGCTTTGACATCTTTGATTTACAAAGATCATTTGTTACTTAAAGGAAGGAAATCTACTTGAAAAGTATGCCCTGAGAAAGGGTAAAGCAAAAGTCAGATCTGGATGTAGCAATAGAAAACATAACCTTGGAATTAATGCACAATACACAAAAAGTCATACTGGATAATCAAAAGAAAACAAGATTGCTTTTTTGCTTGAGCTTTTAATCTATAATTTGCATATTGTTGAAGGAACACATGGATCATTTAAAAAGAAATCATTTGGGTGTTACAAGCACTACTTTTGCATCTAGGAGACCTTCTGGTTTAAAGTTGTGATGACTCCCCCGGATGCTTCCCCAGATATCTCTCCAGATGTCAACTTGGAGGAAGATGAACCAGTTCCAGACACTTCTGGAGGGGAGTTGGTCAATGGCTCCAAGCAGCCATCTGAGAGGGATTTGGTTGAAGCACAGCTGCAGAAGCCCTGAGGCTTCAGGTGGAGAAAGCATGCAGCTGGTCAGTGATGAGGAAGAGGAACTGCCTTTTGCAGCTGATCCAAGAACATACAAGGCAGAGAAAAGGAAGAAGCAGAGAAGGACAGCCAGATTATTCCTGAGGAGAAAGCCTCGCCCTTCTTGATGGGCTGCACTAGAACTTGCTATATAGCACAGCAGACAGATGGAAGTGATGCTGGGAACAACATGTTCATTTCCTAGCTGTAGTGTTTTCTGGTCATGCTTATTGCCTTGCTTTGGCTTGACACTGTGCCTTGTGAACTCTGGACTTTTCTTGCCCCATGAACCCTCTTATATTGTGGATTTAATTTTGCCTGATGCATTTATTTTGATTGGGAAACATTCAAGGGTCTTATGGACTCATTGGTCATTGTTCTGTGGACTAGCATTGGTCTGCTTGTGACTGGACTTAATTGGGTCAGTTCTGGGTTTTTGGTGAAGGGATTTGCGGGGGAATATTAATAAACCTACTAAACCACAGCTGGTTGTATGTGTACATGTGTGTGTGGGCAGGACAGCAAAAAAGTTGGGGTGATGTGGTGGAATCACCCCTGAAGGGGAGCATCCCCTTAAGGGGGAATAAAGAGACATTCTAGCTTAGAATCTGTTTGGGGAAAGAAACATCTGAGATCAAATCCTTAGGTCCCACAGGAAGTCAGATTGTCTGGTGAGATTCTTTTAATATAGGTGATCAACAAGAAAATATCTACTTGGGCCTATCCATGAGTGGTTCCAGTTGCTTGTACCTGATAGGATGAGAGAATGAGAACTGGAAAATGGTTTTTGGTTTTGGGTGACACTGTTGCTGAAACCTTCAACGAGTCATTACAAGTGATTTTTTTCCCATTTACAAACTTCTCTACTTTGATCAAACAATGTAAATATGGCGCATGATTCTTTCAAATCTGCTTGAGATGTGATCACGATCGTGCTCAGAAATCAGGTAAGTATTGGTAGTCCTCATTGAATACCCACTTATTCAGCATTCAAAGTTATGACAGTACTAAATGAGGGGGACTTACGACGGATCCCCATAGTTGGGGATTGCTGCATCCTTGCTCTTATGTGATCTCAATTTGGGTGCTTGGCAATTGGCTCGCAACTGTGATGGTTGAAGCATCCCACAGTCACATGGCTGCCATTTATAATCTTCACTGCCAACTTCCAACCAGCAAGTCAATGGCAAACAAAAGGAAGTCACAAAATGGCAATCACATGACAGTAGGATGCTGAGACTGCGCAGGACTCACCTAACACAGCAACTGATACTGCTGAGTTAAGTTAGCATGATCATGTGACCATGTCACTTAGCAATGGAGTTTTTTTGTTCCAATTACCATTGTTAAGTGAGGACTACCTGTGATAGATCTCAATAGAACCATTTGAAAACATTGGAAACTACTGTAATTGTTGTTCTGGAAAGAGCTGTGCTGTTATGTACATGAACCATTTTTTTTTTACAAACTAGTAGACTTCTAAGCCTTCTAAACTGATCCAGATGAAAGAATGCTTGTGAAAGCCATTTATTATGGGAATAAAAGACACTGTGTGAAACCGTATTAAATGCAAATAGTTATTTTGCAGACTTGCCTAGAATTCCAGATCTTGGTATCATAAAAAATACTTAGGCATCCAAACAATGTAGCACACAGATGCTCTTCAAAGAACCATGACATGTTTTTATAGTCCATACACAAAGTAACGGTACAGAATATATTTTCTCAAAAGAGTCAAATATTTAAGCGACATTTTTAAAGCTTCATAGCAGCAGGCTACTCCAATTTCAAAGCACAGTGCTTGGACATGTCTGCCTATAACGCACGGTACTTATGTCAGCAGATTCATTTTGAGGTTTATAGCATAATTCAGTGATTATAAAAGCAAACCTTCAGATCTTACAATGGGCATTTTCCAGTGGTGAAACAACCCTCAGAGTTGTAGATGAGTTATTCTCTTGCTTACACAAAACATTTACATGGATTGTCACAGTAGAATTTGGGGCATTTTTATTGTGGCAAGATAGTTGGCTGTCTGTCAAGTGAAGTTTGGAATGCACCTGATCTGAAGATGTGATCTAGAATTTCTAAACTAGCTCTTCAGGAAATACCTTGTTTTTGAAACCTTAACTCCTAATTCCCATTGTTCATTCCAGAATTTCTGTCAGAAAGCTGCAACTTTCAAATAGTAATCTGAATGCTATGTGGAATTGCTCAATTGCCTGATTTTCTATATGCTGTGATATGATGGTCATTTTATTGCTTTTATAACTTTTTTTTTTTGTTATTGGTTTATTCATTTCTGGAGTGGAAAGAATGAGACAGGGTAACTCCAGAAATCTCCATGGTAATTTGATCATGACTGTTGCTCTTGGCAGCGAGTATCCTGCAAGGTAAAAACTAGAGATTCCCATTATGACTGTGATACAAGCCAGAGAAGTGTAGAATAGCTTTTGCACTTGGCAAGCTTCTTAATTTGTACAAGTGAAAAGGGAGCCTATGCCAAAACATCTTTCACTTGGATGATGAAGTATTGCATTGCGTCCATTGCAAACAGCATACACGAAGCAATTGCTAAGATTCAGAACACAATATTTATTAAATCATCCATCTCACATATGAGACGCTGGTGGTGCAGTGGTTAGAATGCAATGTTGCAGGCAAACTCACGCCCACAGCCTGGAGTTTGATCCTAATGTGGCTCGAGGTTGACTCCGCTGTAAAGCATTATGAGGTGATATATAAGTCTAAGGGCTATTGCTATTGCTAGCTCATAAACAGTTTTAAAACATCAATAATAAAAATATAAATTTTTAAAAAATGAACAGTATAAAAGCCATACTAAAACCATTATCTGTAGTAAAAACTTTGTTTAAAAAACACGACTACCAGTATAATCACAGCAGCTGAGTACCAAGTATTCATAACATTCAGTACAGTTACTGAGCAAGCGGATCCCCAAGAAATGGCACAAATTAGAGCCTTCCCAAAAGTCAGTAGAGTTGGGGCCTGTTTAAGCTTCAGGGAGATGTTCCAAAGGGCAGACATCATAGCAGAGAAGGCTCTCTTCCTAGGCCTATTAGATGCCATGCTTATGGACCGGACCAGTAACATACCTCTCCTGATGGGATGGTAGAAGTTGGCAAGAGGCTATTCCTTAAAAATTGGTTGGTTTACTTACTTACTTACTTACTTACTTACTTACTTACTTACTTACTTACTTACTTGATTGATTGATTGATTGATTTCTACCCATCTCAGCAAAGGACTCTTATCTTAAAAAACAAAAACACTTAACTTAGGTGTGAAACTGAAATTACATTTATTATTGTTGTGTATGAACTTTGCCAAGACCAGGATAGAGAAGAGCAGTAATCCTAGTCCTGCTGAATCTTTCAGCACATTCAGTACTATTGACCATGATATTCTCTTGAATTGACCAAGAGGTCAGGAGTGGGAGAGGGAAGTGCTGATCTTTTATATTTCTTTTTCTTCCTGATTGTCTGGTTCCGGTCAATGATGGCAACTAGTTCAGCATTTGATTACTCTGTTATAAGGAGCCATTGGATTTGGTCCTCTCCATCCTATATCTTTCTTCAACCCTTCTTCCATCTTCCATCCTTCTATTTAACATGTGTATAAAGCCTCTGTGATAGATTACCCATCATCCATATGCTGAAGATACCCATTTATTGATTTAGATATTTGAATTACATAGTCATCCACTCAACATACAAGTCAAGGTAATGTATACTACCAGAACACAATCTGCAACTGAGTCATATAAAACAACACAATGAATTTTGTTGTAAATGGAAAGAAAAAGAAATAAAAGCCTTTATATGCTAAAATTGGGTTGGATAGTTAAGAGATACCTAGTTTTCAGAGCACACTGTAGTCAGTTATTAATGTTTTAAGTGTGAACAGTTATACCCTTCACTGGATATCTACACCCCATTAAGCTATATCTTAAGAAATTATTTACACCATGCATATATTTGGACAATGATAATCAGTGAATTTCTAACAAAGAAAAAATTTCACAGCTAACCTAAAGTTTCATATATGTTCAATAGAAAATCTGCTAATATTTTTTTTTAATGTATATATTTTTAGAATCAATACCTGTATTTTGAAAATGAACAAAACATCTTTTATTCAGATTATTGGGATGACAACTTCCAACCATTTGAGTATGGTGCATTAAAATTTTGGGAGTGACATATCTGTTGGTGGAAGGCTTAATTTACTGAAACCTATAGACCAAAAATTTACTGAAACCTATAGACCAAAAATTTACTGAAACCTACAGACCAAAAATGAAAAACCTGATGTCCTTGAAGTATTGTTGGACTGCAACACTAAGATGCTACTGATGGTGACAGATTATTCTATATAAGTAATATTTGAGAAGTCTTTTAGTCCCACCTCTTGCTACAGGTTATGTTCTGCCTAATATGATTAGTAACCAAACACTAGAGTTCAAATTGTTTTATTCCCCTCAAAATTTGTGGAACTATTATTAGTTTAAATCCGAATGTATGGTCTATGTATCAGAACTACCGCAAATGCTTTTTCAAGTCAACATTATTTTACACAAAGTGGCAGGCAGGCTTACCACCTACAGGCAACAGTAATTATCCATGATAAGCAGGATAAGAATGACAAGATGCATTACTTGCAGCTATGTGCTGTTCATACTTTTTGGAGCAGTTATATGGCTTTTCAAAGGAGTCCTCACCTTCTGTTTGAATTCCATTTGGATCATTAATTTTGGGGTGGGGGTGGGGAAACAGAAAATGCCATAGGAATATTTTACAGTATATATCATAGAGCAGGAAGCAGTCTTATGTACAATGAGATTGACAACAGATGAGAGAAATTAAATAGATGTAATGCATGATCTTATACATCTTTACCTAGGAGTAAATCATTTTTAACTTTTGGATAGACAAGAGCAGAATAATGGTGCTAGAAACTGTGTTACAAGTAGCATTTACAAGAAGCCTTGGTGGTGTAGTGGTTAGAGTGCAGTACTGCAGGCTACTTCTGCTGACTGTCGGCTGCCTGCAATTTGGCAGTTCAAAACCCACCAGGCTCAAGGTTGACTCAGCCTTCCATCCTTCCAAGGTAGGTAAAATGAGGACCCAAAATTGTTGGGGGCAATATGCTGACTCTGTAAACCACTTAGAGAGGGCTGTAAAGTACTATGAAGCAGTATATAAGTCTAAGTGGTATTGCCATTGCTAAGATGTTCCATACCAAGTATTACAAAAAGTGTTATTAAAATTTATCAATATGTATTGTGTTAACATAATTTATTATCAAAATGTTTTCCTACCAGGAGATAAATTAAATAGCCAAATATAGGGCTTACGTTTATTTTTGCTGTTCTATACAGCAAGGTCAGAGAATGAATTCCTATAGCAAGTCATTTACAGAATTATTCTTTCACAGCCTTTGTTTTCTTCCAAAATAATTTATTTCCTTACCTACAAGATAGTTTATTTATTTATATGCTCCCCTTGTCCTTCTCTCTATTGTTTGTGATTTCTTTATTAAAATTTAAATTGTAAAGTTTATTTTTCCTACATACTGTTCTATCAATGTGAATATGAAGTCAGTCTTTTTTCTTTTTCCTAAAAAAGAAATACCACAATAGCAGATTAATACACTTAAGCATATCCTAGTGAATTGAATTCCTGTAACTGTCCTTTCCCCCCATATTATTTAATATTTATATGAAACATCTGGGGAAGTTGTTCGGAGGTTTGAGCTGAATGTCATCAAAATGCTGATGACAGTCTGTGATACATTATCACATGATCTGAGTCAGAAATGTAGAAGTCCTCAATGGATGCCTGGAGGCTATTAGGAGCTCTAGCGGGGCGGGGGGAGATAAATTCAGATTAAATTATACCAAGACCAAATTACTCAATAGACTTCTTGGCAATTAAGTTCAGCAGGGTTTGGGTTGGCTGCTGTTGGGTGTGTGAGAGTGTGTGGGAGGCTGCTGAGAACAGAATGGAGCAAGGAATAGCACATTGGAGTTACTAATATTATCATGTTCATGTTAACACTGAAGGTTATTGTGTTTGTGCTTTGAGGAGGAAGTGTGGAATACAAAATAATTAACAGATTTTAATTATAGGTAGCCCTTGAAATACAACCACAATGGAGCCCAAAATTTCTGTTATTAAGTGAGACATTTGTTAAGTGAGTTTTGCCTCATTTTATGACCTTTCCTGCCACAGTTGTTCAGTGCAACTGATAAGTTAGCAACCCGGTTGTTAAGTGAATTTGGTTTCCCCATTGATTTTGCTTGTCAGAAGGTCACAAAAAAAATTATCACATGACCTTGAGACACAACAACAGTCATAAATATGAACTGATTGCCAAGCATTTGAATTTTCAACACATGACTATGAGAATGCTGCTTTGAACGATCACTAAATGAATTGTTGTAAGTCAGTGACTACCTATACTTAAAAATAAAACATATAAAATATCTCTAAAACCTGTTGCTGAGGTCAGTTTGAAAGGGTTTTTTCAGATTTTGTTGAGTTATTGGTGTATAGGAGATTGTTAGTGGCAAGAGATTCTCAGAGCATGAATATAGATGTGCAGCTGCCATCATCTAGTGTAAGAAAGGTAAAGCAGAATATCTGATACACAAGATGCCTGGAAAAGGGAACACTACAACTGAGTTTTTAAAAGGTATAAATCAGGATCAGACTATGAATGTCAGTTGTTTGTATACCATAGCTTCTACAATAAAAAATAGTTCCTAGCTATGTTGTTTAAGTCTCAAGAGATTCTCCATTGGTTATGCCTCCCAAGAACAACCAGACAGATTGATGTTTCAAAATAATAGTTTTAAAACTTACATTACTTGGATCTTGATCTAATTCAGATTGGCATTTCTTATATAAAACATCTAGTAGTATTAAAAAATTAACTACTGTGAATATTTGTATTTTTAATAGACGTTGCATTCAGATAATTGTTCTTGCTAAAATCTGTTCACAGGAGATAGGAGACTTCAGATTAGACTCTCAGAATCTAATAAGGAGTTAGAAATTAGCAGATTTCATTTTTACTGAACTCTTGTACACCTTGAGATGCTTTAGAAATCTGAATAGCTCTTCAAACTACTATAGTTCTTTTATCTCACCTATACATTTGTGCGAACTGTTAGTACTGTGAAAAAAGAGGTTAGGCATGCAGCAGAGAGATTCTATTTAGGTAGTTTTCTAATCTAGTCTCCCCTTGGGTGAATACAGTGAATATGAAGATGTGCTGGTACCTATGTGATAACTGATAATGCAGAGCAACAGGAAATCTAAAGGTCCAATCTGACAGATTGAAGAGGTGAAAAACAGTGGGTTAAAAAAAGAATTTTGAAAGTATACTGATTTTATACCTAAATTACATTTAATTACTTATCAAGCTAAAACTATACTACTGCACAAATTAATCCTAGCTTTCATCACCAGAGTAGGATGGACCAGAAGGACAGTAATTACATCAAAAATGACCTCAGGATTTGATAATTGAAGGATTCATCAAGTTTAATGGCATACTGTACTATTCAATGGATTTCAGAGGAAATTATTCAATTCAATATTCGAAGCAATTATGTCAGTTTATTGAGGAGCAGGATCCTCTAACCAGATGCTTTTATAAACTGTAAATAGTTATATTGCAAAAAATATAATATAGGGACTTTTCACTGAAACATGGTCTACACCAGGGGTGTCACACTTGCGGCCCATGGGCCACGCCCACCTCTGTTTTAGCAAAGGGGGGGGGAAGTCATGATACGTCACATAATGACAACGTGATGACACGAGTTTGACACCCCTGGTCTACACAAAGCAGATCCAGCAGCTTGCTGATAAAGATAATAAATATATGTTTGCCATGAATATTTCCAAAAAGAAGGCACTATGACACTAATTCTCTATTTTTGATAACAGAAAAGGAAATGTCATAGATGGGCAAATGAAATTAATCACATCAGGAAAGGGACTAGAGCAATGGTGAGGGTAGATCTGCTGGCTCCACAATATGGAGTACTGTCTTGGCAGCCCATTTCAACAGAAAGCAGGACTCTCAAAGTTTCTTCTAACAGAATTTATTGATGGGGAATGGAAAATTTTATAATCGTTTTGGTTTATCTCAGAGATTGCTAAGATACAGGTAGACCTTGAGTTACAACCATTTGTTAATTGACTGTTCAGATGGCCCTGAACAACTGATAATTGATCTGTGAAGTTGCAGTTATTTCAGCATTCCCATGGTCATGTTGTTATAATTCAGGCATTTGGCCACTTGATGGTTGCAGTGTTTTGTGGTCTCATAATGACCATTTATGACCTTTCCGGATGGCTTCCCATAAGAAAAGTCAATGGGAAAGTTGGTAGGAGGTTGCAAGTCACGCCTGTCACTTTATTACATGTCCATTCCTGTGCTCCTTAGTGTCTGGACCCAGCACATGCCCATCTGTGATATCCATCTACCCATAGCTCTGCCACTTTGCCTGGGACTCTACCTCATCCCATATTACATCCTATACACAAGGACTTAACAACCCATATGGTCTTGGGCTTACAGTTGACAGCTGGGATTGCCATTGCTAAGCAGAGTTTTCATGTGACATCATGGTTTGTGACCACATCACTCAGTAATGGACACTCTTATCCCAATTGCTATTGTAACCTGAGGTCTACCTGTAGAGGCCTTTTTAAAAAAAGTGAACTGATAGGGCTACTTTCTTAAACCTGATGTAAGGAATGTCTAAATGTGTGCTCTGTTTGGAAAGATTAAAATAATGATGCTGCTGCATTAATTAATAGCATTAAATAAGCTTTACTAATTACTAAGAAAAGGTGATGTGTTTGGTGTTCTGAGGCATTTTTGAAATGTCCACAATTCTACTATGAACACAGATAAAATAATAATAGAATAAAGGGAAGAGAGTAAGGAACAATTCCATTCCAAGACATATTTGCTTGAATTACATCTAAAAATTAAGAATGCTAAGGTCTCTAGGAATAGACGATATCTGTACTAAATCAAAATTCTATGAAGCAAAACATTTTTAGACATTCTGGCTCAGGTGTTTAGGAATTTGCTTCATTTTTAAAAAAAAACTTATTTTCCACCAAGTGTTTTATCTCACGGCCATAAGTCATTGAGGTTTGTTTATTTTATGCAAAGCTCTAATTTATAATACACATTTTGCAACTGTAATCTTGTTTAGATCTGCTCTCTGAATTAGTGGGTTTTGTTTTGTGAAAGATATCATGTTTTTGACTCCCTGTAGCAAATTGTAACTAACTGTGTTGTTTACTACAAAACTGTTTGGGGATTCTACTGTGTTAAACAGAGCATTTGATTTCCTGTGTGAAACCAGAACAAGAAAATTAAAGTGTTATTTCTTCTACTTACTATCTCAGCAGAGAAAAGTGAAATATATCCTGCTCAGATTGCAGCATTTCAGTTTGTATCAAATGATATTTGTATCTGTTTGATATTCGTACTATGAATATTACAGTTGTAGTCAATCACTCAGTACAAGAAAACACTTGGGATTTTATAGCTTTTTGACTGCACTTTTATACATACACATTTGAGAATAAATCTCACTGAATTTAAAGGGATTTCAGAGAATAGATGGCTTGTACTCAATCTTGTCATTCTTTTGTTCTTCTGGAAAGTAAGTTACCTGACAAACACAGTTTTATCTATATACTACTAACATTCTACTGTCTGCTTATCTGTTTGTAATCTTCAGTTAGCCCAAACAATGCATCATAGCACAAAAATCAAGTATCAATCAAAATCAAGGCAAGAATGACATACTTCAAATGAATCAAGTACCTTAAATCTGCTAACTTAAAGAATCTGTACAAAATCCAGGACCCATTACTCCTGTGTAATTGAAATTTCAAGGACCTTCACACTATTTGTATTGTAGAAATTATGCATGTTGCAATATCATCATGGTCACATGATTGTAATTTCCCACGATCCCTGCTAGCTTCCCAGAAGCAAAATCAGTGGGAAAGCCAGTAGGAAGTTGCTTCTGCCTCTCACTGATCTCACTGTATTTTTGCCTACCTTGAGCATTCTGAAACTGTTTAGGCAAGGATATATCTCTTAAAGTATAACCCAATGAATCATGGGTTGTCTAGTTATAATTAAGTTTGCAGTCATGAAATATACCAAAATATAGGTGCTTTATGTTCAAGGACATATGATTATAAACTCATTTAATTCTCATACCTTTTCCTATAAATTGAGATTTAAAAAAGACAAAATCACATTTCATTTCATTTCATTTTATTTCATTTTATTCGACTTATAGCCCGCCCCCTCTCCACAAAGGGACTCGGGGCGGGGAACAGACAAGAATAAGAAA
>JAOYMU010000001.1:49075905-49089895 GCA_025802295.1 Psammodynastes pulverulentus
CGCTATCACTTCCAGGTTTTTTAGCGCGACGAGGGGGGGTGCGTTCCGGCACCTTTCTCGGAAGAAAAAAAGCCCTGTTTATGATACTTCTTGATGATCATTACAGGCCTACATTTTCAAATAGTGTCACTCTGGATAGTGAGATGGGCAGCATATGAAACAAACAAACAAACAAATATTGAAGAATAACATTTATTTTTAATTTATTTTTCTATTTTCTTTTTTATTAACTATTCTTTTTTATTTTCTTTGGTTTTTTTCCTAATATTTTACTGTTTTTACCTTATTAATGCAGGCCTCTGTCTCCGTCTTATCGTTTTTAGCTACAGTTTGTTCTTACCGAATGATACTTACTCAGCAAAAACGGGGTTGAACGAGAAGGTCTTACAACAGGTCCTTGTAGTTGTGGCCATCACAATGGCCCTGTGGTCAGAGGATTGCAATTCAGGCATTTGGATTGCAATTATGATGGTTGCAGCTTCCTGTAGTCACATGAGCATATCTGTGATTTCAACTGCCAGCTTCCAATAAGCAAAATCAATGGGGAAACTAGCAGAAGGTGAGCATGTGACTGTGGCCACACAAGGTCCATCTAATGACAGCAACTTGGGACTCCTGCAATTGCCATCATAAGTCACCGTGACATCACATCTTACACCTGACATCATACCTTACGTGCATTACTTAATGAGGGTGCTGCTGTTCCCGATTACAGTTAAGCGATGACTATCTCTAACTAAATACAAAAGAAGAAAAAGAATACATTATAAAGGAAGGGGGGAAAAACAGAGAAACTCACAAAATAGAAAAGCAGACACATAGAAAAATTGGATGAACTGAAGCCATGATTCATTACGGTGATCCATGGTTAATCTATATTAAATCGATTCTGCAAACCGCTAAACAGCTGGAGCCATATGTTTGAGTTTCCAATGCTAAATAACAAGTCTTTTGCATGCTTATGTTCTCAAACCCACTATTTCTTGTTGATTTCTGACAGCTTAACTATACCTTGAGGAGGTACAGTGCAGGAACTATCATCAGGTATGGCTTGGCTTCTGGCCAAGAGCGTTAATTCTAGCTCTTTTCCAATAGAGCTGCTATAATGTGTAGATTGGCTTTAAGACTTGTTCTGTTTCATTCCGCACGTAAACCATTTTAACAAGAACCAACTCCCCCCACTACCAAAAAAACCAAAACCCTGAAGCAAAGGAGGTGAAGCAAGAGTACTGAACTGTGTACTTCCAAGGGTGAGTTATATAAGTTATAAGTATGTTCATTTCATGTGGTCAGAGAATGGAAATGGGCGGATTAAGCGAGAAGCTATTGCACAAATATAGAGAAACTGGCCTTGTCTTTTACTGTCAGGTTATGCCAAGTTGGTGTGGTATAGGGCAAGGATCCAGAATCAGACAGAAAAAAATGCTGACTGAAACAAAAACGTAGTACTTATGCAGGGGGAAAAAAATCATTAAAGGGTGTCAATGGAGATTCTCAATCATTCAGGTCATGGTTGTCCCAAAGGTGCTTTTTCCATTGAAGTTAGAACTGAAGAAGCTTCTTGGAAGAGAAGTGAAATGTTTTCAAAGGAAAAAAAGAAAACAAGAAGGTCCAGTTGCCTTTTGGAAAAAGCACCTTTGGGAGACCATCAAAAATAGATGGTTCTTAACAGGGCTTTTTTTCTCTGGGAAAAGGTGGTGGAACTCACCCCCCTGGTTAGCCTCTGTCGTCGCCCTAAATATTCCGGAAACTATAGAGCGTGATTGGTGGAGACGGAACACGTGACACTGACTGAAAATAGGTGGCGGAACACAGTTCCGGTGCGTTCCGCAAGAAAAAAAGCCCTGGTTCTTAAGTCCACCATAAAGGAAACCATTGCTGCCAATTAAGAGTGTGAGGCATTCAGGCCAACTGCTGGACTGGGATGGGCCTTCAAATGACCTCTCCAAGTGCCTTTAAAGGAGCATTTCAATAGGAAGCAGGAAATCTAATCTAGATATAAGCCAAGGATTTCAGTTTCAGCCAGCTGAAATATAAGGACATCAGTCAATTGGAGTGTGAATAAAATTAATTCCCACCCGATACGCTGTTGTGTCATGCTCCATGCCAACAAGATGATGTAAGAAATGGTAGGAATAAAAAAAGGGGAGGCACACATCAATGGTGCAGGCTCCCCTCCCTTATATGTCCCAGGAAGGTATCAAAAGAAGGAATTACACCTCAAGTCTGGTCCACATGCATCACAAGAGAAGCTAGTTGGCGCAGTTTAAACCAAAAGGGGGAGCATCACACTTAATACAGATTACTGCCCAGTTATACAAAACGAATTTATGCTCAGCTACTAAAATAACAATTACACAGTAAATAAAGGAACAACTACCTTCTCTCATGGTAATGATGATGATGGATGATGATGATGATGATGAAAATTCTATCATTCTCAAAAAATATACAGTAGCAGTTCCTCGCTGGACAAACCTTACTGTTGCTATTTAAGCACTCGAGAAAGAAAATAAATACGGATGTGCTATTTTTAGCAATGCACTTATCAGTATAATCCTTCCCAAAATATAACAATGTATTTCCTTTTATGGCTACTTCCAAAAAGAGTATTTGCAGTTCAAAGAGGGGGAAAAATTTAAAATCTATTCAGTCCTAAGATGGAGAGAACATTTTTTTAAAAAAAGGTAAAGAAAATTAAGATACAGACTCTTTCTCTGAGATCAATATATAGGACAAGAAACCAAGAATCAGTGTCACTCTACAGAAGTATTTATAAATATTTATTGTTTGTCTTTTCATTTGCTCTGAAAACTACGTGCAACGTTCATACATTTCCGCTTACGTCTTTGTTCTTTTTTCGTGGAGCCCTAAATCTATTGAACAAAGAATTGGGTGGGGAAAATGTACTAACAGGTTCAATAAACAGTACTGATTCTAAGCAATATAGGAAATAACTACAAAGCTCACTCAGAGTTCTCATAATTGTCTGAAAGTAAACCATTAAAGAAGCAACTGATTCGGAATGCTATTTGCAACATATTTCTTGAGAAATATGAGAGAACCTTTATTTTTAGTAATACATTTCTTGATTTCTCCCTTTCCCTACGCACGTAGTTAAATTTTACATCACTACCTCAACACACTAGCAAGTCATGTGTTAAAAAACACAACTAAACCACTTCCCCAAAGAACGAACATTTTCCCCAGTTTGCGATGGTCTAATCCACAGTGAAGACAGCCTCTCCAAGCTTTCACTGAAGTTAATGCAGAAAGAGCCCTGCTGGATCACACCAAAGATCTGCCTAATCCATTAATCCAGTTCCTACTGTGGTCATCCATATTTAAACTGCTTTACACAGAGAATCCTGTGAAATTCAGTTCAGACAGCTAGGCTAAATTATGGGAGTCAACTTCTCTCACACACAACTCTTTTTCCTTGTGATGGGTCCTGATTTTTGAATTTCCAAAATTCAAGCATTGCACGTTTGGTTCTAACAGGGGTGGTTTCTAGCCAGGCTTTTGGAATGCTTTTAATTAAAATGTTGAAATGATGGTTTTGTTTTGCTTTTAAAAAGAACCACTGTTTGAAGATCTGTATAATCTCCAGAGGTGGTGTTCAATTATTTATATTAATTTTGGAAGAATGTATTGCTGATTTATAAAATAATTTAAATTGTTTCTTTCAATGATTCCGGAATGGAAAACATTTTTTTTTGTATGTGAAGTATCTTCTGGGGAACTGCGTTAAATGGTGAGACGGAAATATTAGAAACAACAAAATGATAAAACATTAACTTCAATATGTTTATTTTCCTCTGAAAGTGATGTGCACAGCTTGCTCTCATTTCATCCTCACATGAACCCTGATATGCAAGTTTGGCTGAGAGACAATGACCCAGCTAAACAATATGGCAAATTTATGGCTGGAGAAAAATTGAACCCAGATCTGGCCAGTATAAAGCATCTTTGTAGAAAATATGTGTTTTGGAAATAAATACTAGACTTTGTTCATTTTTGACAGACTTCTGGCTATGAACTGAGAAAGCATGGAACAAAATACTTCTGTCAGCTAGCTCTCTGTTGAAAGGTTACATTGATACTCAAACCATAGAGATATCGCCAAAGGATGGTTCCTCTTTAGATGGAAGTTGTGACAATATCAAAAGGAAAAAGGATTTGCAGTTTCCTTCAAGCTAAGCTCAACTTTTGGTGACTTAATAAATATGTCCATGTTGCTTTCCTGACAGAAGCACAGAAATAGTTTGCCATCATCCTTTCTGAAATATTTTCTTGACTTCCCAATTTAGCAGCCTTCCCCGATACTCCCTAAATATACAGCATACAAACACTAACCAGATGGTGTTTGTAGGATTCTAACCTTATGAGCCGTGGTGATGCAATGGTTAGAATGCAGTACTACGGGCTACTTCTGCTGACTGCCAGCTGCTAGCAGTTTGGCGGTCCAAGTCTCACCGGCTCAAAGTTGATTCAGCCTTCCATCCTTCTGAGGTCGGTAAAATGAGGACCCAGATTGTTAAGGGCAATGGGCTGACTCTGTAAAAACTTCTTAGAAAGGGCTATAAAGCACTGTGAAGCGGTATATAAATCTAAGTGCTATTGCTATTTCCTATTTCACCAAAAATCTATCTCCTTTTTAAACAAGAACCAAGACTCCATAACTATGGAATAAGTGAGGTTTGTGGTATCTCTAGTACTGATGGCCCTTTCTGGTCTCCAATTAGAAATAAGGAACAGGTGTCAAAAGTCAACTGCTGCCCATAGATGTTTTGCTGCTCTAAACATACTGGAAAAGATACAGGCTTTCTTAGCAAATTATTGTAGAATAACTTCAAACAATTTACAATTAAAGTAGCAGCTGGCCCCACCTCCCTCAATTTAAGAGAAGTTTAAGCCTTTTTTTTTTTATGGAGGCCGTTTAGCTTCCCAATTATTTATTCTGCTGGATGCAATTGTTTTAATGGCTGCATTAAATTCCAAATTTAATTTTAGATATTATAACTTGTGGTGAGGTGGGCCCCCACTCTCCTGGTCTTTCAGAAAGGTGTGAAAACAAGGCTCTGCGGCCTTGCTTGGGGTTCACAGGAGAGCAAGCCGCAGTGGGGCTGACTAGCTCCCTGAAAGTCCTCCAATCACCTTTTAATTTACTTGTAACATTGATTTTTAATCACCCTTGCCTCTTTTCATATATTGTTTTTACATTTTAATATTTTATTTGTACATCACTCAGAGTCCCTCTGGAAGGGAGATGGTTGGTTTCACAATTAAATAAATAAACAAACAAATAAACAAACAAATAAACAAACAAATAAACAAATAAATAAACAAATAAATGTAAAATGGTCGACATACACATTTTTAAATAAATGCACCCACATAAGAGAGAAACTTAGCAGGAGCTAATACTGGCATTCAAATGGATACGTCTAGATTAGAAGATTCAGAAGAGGCCTTGCTCCCACATAAATTGGTTTTTAACCGTCGGATGTGCTAACCATTCATTGAGGCACAATGGAATATGTATACTTTGCCACTATGGCTTCTTTAGCAAGCCCTTTTTTTCTTAAAAAAATAAATAAATAAATCCTGGCTTAGTGTTACAAGTGAACTGAATCAGGGCTTTAAGAAGCAGTATACAGATGAGCTTTTTTCACTTGTATAGCCACAACTGACAATAATGCCTCAGTATGGATGCCCAGATAAGGTAGCAAAGACTGAATCCTTTGCAGCAGTTGTCCCCTCAGTAAGTCAGCTTCAGCGCAAGAGTCTTAGGCCAGACCGAATAATTTATAGCACAGGATTTCTGAAGGATGCTTTGACATCTCTCAAACTACTCTCACTTTATTGTTAAGTTCTTCAGTATGTGATATAATTTAATAAAGGGGATTATTTTAACCTCCTAGGTCTCATCCTAACTAAATTTATAGACTCAGAATTGCTGTAAATTATATTATAATTATACTGCTACACAAGTGACTTCCCTTTCTAGATATTAAAAAGCAATTCAGGTAAATGATCTTTTGCCACCGTGGTGCAGCCCTGCAGAACTCATTAACTCTGGGGATTACATGGCATACCAAAAAGATTACACAGTCAACATTGCAGTAGAGCTTTTGAAACAGTGATACACCTAGAATATAAATAATATGGCTGCCACTCTGATTTGTTCTCCACTGCATTTTTCTTACCTATCAACAACCAGATAAGAAGACATTCGCAGCTTTCAAATCAAATCCTCATAAGTTTTTTGTTTGCTTATTTGCTTGCTTGATTTTTGAGGTCACCTGTCTTCAGGAAGATACCGGGCAGCTTACAATTTTTAAAATAATAATAATAGTAGTAGTAATTTAAAAGGACATGACTGCCCAGATGAAACCACTTAAATGACATCCAAAACAAAAATGAACTGACCCAATATATCCATTCCTGAACAATGAAGGATAAGAACCCCACTCCTATATTTGTGAATTTTTCTGAGTTTGAGGATGCATTTTTTTGTAATACACGTATAAATATCAATACACATGCAAGGAAAACAAAGATAGATGTTAGCTTTAAGGAATCTAACTGCACTTATCAAAACTTTCAGGCAGTTTTAAATGCAAATATAAATTTTCAAGCAGAATTAACAAAAAACAAACCAGCAAACAAAAACAACAGATTTCCTTCTTGTTTTCTTTTTATATATCATTTTAAAATGGGAAGGCTAGCTGTGCGTAAGAAAATTTGTGAGAATATTTTTATCAGCAATGATAATTGAAAATTCAACATATTTGAAGCGATGTATTTGTATATTTTTGACTAATAAAACTTTTACTATTAAAAAAAAAAGAAAAGAAATGTGGCATTTGCTGGAATTTATTTATTTTTCCAACATGAAGGCAGGCTGGAATGAAACACTCCCCACCCCCTTCCCGATTTCTTCTTTTTCGAAGCATTTATTCCACTTTTTGGAAGAAAGAGTGAAGGTCCTGCAGGGCAAAACATCTGCGTTTTGAAAAGCTCTCATCATTTCTCGACGCATCAATTCCATGTGAATGATAATCTGTTCAGAATCTGCAAATCTTCCAACTCCAGCGCTGAATCCCTTAAACCCGATACTTCAGAGAGTAGAAAGTGAACTGGCTTACCTCCGAATGAGAATTTATCTTCAATCAATCATCATAGCCAAATAGATTTTTCTTTTCTTAACATCTTTCCCTCTTGTGGATTTTTTTCCCCCTCCGGGGAAGAAAATCAATCCCCTTGTTTTTGTTTTAATATATATCTGTGGTTATATAGAGTGTTTGTGGCAATATTAGAAGCGCGTGGAGGGGGATGCGAATGTCAGTGTAATTTCCTAGATCAATGGTGTCATGTTATTTAGCTGGTAAGCCAAAAGATTTTTTGCAGCGAATGTTGGAGCGATTGTATAATGCAACAGGGATTATAGATCTGAAAAGTAACTGATCTTGATAATGCATTAATTGAAGAAAACAGAATAAATGACAGTTAATCACTTTGCAGCAAAAGTTGGAAGAGATTGCATAATGCAGTGAGGATTATAGACCTGACAAGTCATTTATCTTGGTGATGTATTAATCAAGGAAAAAAGAATCATATTTAAATGGGGAAAAAAAAACTCTAGAGGAACTAAATACGATTTCTTCACCTTGGCCAAAGGTTTATTAAAGATATATGGAAAACAGATGAAGAAACTTTATGCCAATGCTGTAGAAAAAGAGAGGGTTAGGGGGTTACAAATAAGTGTCGAAAAAGAAGGAAAAAAAATGTTTGACCAGCTTCCCAAATATCACCGATTCTCTTTGGAAAGTCAACTTTTGGACAAGATTGTTGAGAAGAATCAAAACTTTCAAGGACAAACTTCCAACTATTTTTGGCTTCTGCAAAAAAAAGTCTTGAATGGGTTTAATATTTGCCTCTAGGCAGCTCGGAGTGAAAAAAAAAACCCCTCTCTTTTCTCCCAACTACTTTAATGGAAATGTATGTGGGTGATTTCAATTACGGCCAGACCCATTTCAACAAATTTATGGTCAGCTAAGTGGTTATTAATATTATATAGAAGTAGCCACTGAAAGCAAAGGCTTTCTGTCTTGCACATACTGTCTCTGTGGTGTGGCAAAACACTTATTAAAAAAAAGAGACAGAGGAGCCAAAGTATTGAGTAACATCTCCCACTGTTCGGGCCTTTGAGACCCAGTGTGAAGGTCTCCGGAACAGCTGCTCCAACTGAAAAAACTCCCATTTCTCAAACTTCAAAACACTGAAAGATTTATTGGAAGCAACATGTCGGCGATACCTCGGCGCAGATTCATCTGACCCTTCCCCCCAGCATTCCTCTATGACCCTGTTTTCCTCCCACCCCCCTGAGTCACATCCCCCAATGATTTATGTTCATAGGTCACCGTCATCAGTCACGTTCTGGTTTCCTGTGTATTAACGGCTTCTGCATTCCACAAGGGGGCAGGAAGGGTGGGGGACTCCTCCCTCCTCTCTCCCCTGTATGGCAAATTATATGTTTGCTGTAGAATTTGACACCCAGATGAAAAGCTGTGTTAAGTTTGTTCTTTCTTTCTGCAAAGGTGCAGCCGAGGAAGGATAAATACAGGTAGTCCTTGGCTTATGACTGCAACGGAGCCCCACATTTCTATCCTTGAGATGTTTGTTAAATTGAGTTCTGTCCCGTTTTTACGACCTTTCTCGCCACAGTTGTTGAGCAAATCACGGCGGTCGTTAAAAGACAGTCACAAGGGTGTTCAGTGAATCTGGCTTTCCCGTTGACATTGCTTGCCGGAAGGTCGCAAAAGGAAGGATCGCAAAGACACTGCAACCGTCATAACTGTGAGTCAGTTGCCAAGCTTCTGTTTTTTTGCTCGTGTGACCATGGAGATGCTGCAATGGTTGTAAGGATGAAAAATGGTCGGGTTTTTTCAGTGCTGTTAGAACTTTGAACAGTTACTAAATGAACCGTTGTAAGTCAAAAACTACCTGTGTTTAAGGATCTCGGAGGAGCAGAGTTATCTAAAAAACTTGGGCAAAAGAGTCATTTGTGTTCTTTCTGTATATCCAAATTGTTGTGGCCTCTTGGCCACCGGCCCCTCCAGCAGCCGAATCAGAGGAGGCGTGAGAGTCAGGGTCCACATCGGGGCAACTTGGGAGCTCCGAGGGGGAAGAGGGAATGGAGCTGGCAGAGAGACAGAGATGGGGCCTGGGCCGTCAATCAGCCCTCAGATGGAGAGTCAACAGCCCCCAGGTCTGGAGGTGGCTGATGAGGAAGAGGAGGAACAGCTGGTTCCAGTGCCTGATGCACGGATGTCAGAGGAGAGCAGTGGGAATCTATGGGCCAGTCCTTGGGATGGAAGGGCCACCACTACTAGGGAAGCCCCAGCTTAGCTCCGAGGATAAAAGGCAGGGGCCGGAGATGAATAGGTGTGGCAGATAACTATTCATCTCCCCTGCCGGACAAACGTGTTAGCCTGTGAAACTTTTTGTTGGAGCTGCGGGCATTCCTAATACAGGAATCTTTTGAGTTCACGTCAGGAGGGTTTGTCATGTCTGGGGAGCTGGATCAGAAGACAAATGGATGGGTTGTGGCTAGGTGGGAAGCCATGATGGGGCTGCACCCCATCATTATCATCATCATATTGTCATCGCACCATATTGTCAACAAAGCCCCAATCCTGAATACTTACCTCTGTAATGTTGAGACTGAATTAACTCAGTAGTAAAAAGTGCCAAATATTTTTAGATCACAAAATGGCGTCTCACCTATTTTGGCCATTAGGAGGTCCCGTAGATCGCTATTGGGACGCTGCCATCTTGGTGGGGAGGGGGCCTGGGCGCATTCTTTAGTTTATAGCCTTTTTCCTGGTGCTTATCCATCCTGTACTTTGATTTACCTTTGTGGGAATGTAAGTGGGGAAGAGCCATCCATTTTGTCTCAGTTCCAGAGCCTCCAGCAAGCGATGCCCAAGAACAACTTATCACCTTCTCAGCTTGTGTCATGCCCTCTCGGGAGCCTGAATTTGCAGGGGAAGATGAGCTGGAATAGGAGCTGACAGAGACCGAGGGGGTGGCTCTGTTGGCTTTGGAGGAAATTGGGGAAGGGCAGGGATTTTCAGGATCAGAAAGGCTTGCAGACAGGGAGGAGCAGGATAGACAGAGCTCAGGCAATGAGCAGAGACCACCCTCTCCTGATCCTAGAGCAAGAGAAGGCAGGAACAACACAGACTGAGCCGGCTACCAGGCAGGAGAGTGCCCCGCCCCACTTCACAAGGCACACCTGGGGACTGAGAGATGTAAGGAGATGCTGGTGGGAGGGGTATTTGTCAGGAACAAGCCTTCATCTGTGGAGCCTGGAGTGCACTTGCCAAAGTCTGGAGATTACTGTGTTCTGTCTTGTGGGGCTTGCCCTGGTTACTCTTTTGATAACCCTGCTAACTGGACTTCTTGCCTTTGGTTACTGGTTTGCTAACCTGGCTTACTGGACTACTCGCAGCCAAAGGCTGTTGAAGGTGCATGTGAGAGCTTTGCTCCAGGACTTGTAGTAAACGTGGGGGCAACGTTGGAGCAATAAAGGGGAGATAGACATGTCCTCTGTGTTGCTTTCATGCCATGTCCTGAGTCATCACACTTTGGTTCTCAAAACAACCACACTTGTGGATTGGCTTATTCAACATCAGACCGAGAGGAGGAGTTTCTAAGTGCTTTAACTTAATGGATCCGGCTTCCTTTGGCTTGCCACCACTTTTCTTCAATAAAAGACTCCAAATTGTTTCAAGAGTTCTGCTTTCTTGAACGGGAGAGGTGAGGCAAGACCTTACAGCCATGTCATGTGGGGAAATTCACTGCAGAAAGCAACTGTGTTTGGAAGAGTTAGGGCAGAGGTCAGCAACCTGCGGCTCTGGAGCCGCATGTGGCTCTTTCATCCCTACTGCTGCGGCTTCCTGTTGCCGGTCGGTTCCACAATTGATAGGGCTTTAGGTTAGGGCACGTAAGAGGAAAAAGGACGCCACGCTAGGAGGAGACTCTATGGTGGGGGAACCGCCATAAAGTCTGGTCGGATCCAGAATTGAACAGGGGGCTTCCAGTTAGGACCTTTGTGGCTCTTTGACTGTTTAAGGTTGCCGACCCCTGAGTTAGGGGGTAGAAGGAAACCAGGCCACCAAAGGACACCATCAAAACTGACAGTGGCCAGAACATAGAATAACTTAAAAGAAGCCGTGCGAGATCAGAAGACATGGAGAGACCTGATCCAAAGAAATGCCAAGAACTGGACACAACTGAACGGACATCATTATCATATCATCATGCCTGGAATCGACCACTGTTGCAGCACCCCAAACCTAAGAACTTAGTGGAAATACTTGACTTTAAAGGATAAAGAAGCCTTGGTGGCTCAGAGGATAGAGTGCAGTCATTGCAGGCTCCTTCTGCTGACTGCCGGCTGCCTGCAATTTGGCAGATCGAATCCCACCAGGCTCAAGGTTGATTCAGCCTTCCGCCTTCCGAGGTGGGTAAAACGAGGACCCAGAGTGTGGGGGGGCAAGAAGCTGATTCTGTAAACTGCTTAGAGAGGGCTGTAAAAAGCACTGCAAAGTGGTATATAAATCTGTGTTATTGCTATTGCTATAAATCAAATAAGGAACTAAGGATCGGTAGTGCGTCTCCTGTGACGCCCCTCTTCTGTGCAGTGATCACCCCATAAAGACTGAACAGAACGCATTTCCGTGCCTTTTTAAAAGCAAAACAACTTTCTGCATTTCGTTCTCCGATAAAACAAGGCGGCCTTATTATCCGAGGTTGGAAAATCCCTTCCCAAACAAGACGAAAAGCGTCTTTATCTTTTTTTTATTTTCATAATGTAACCCGAGGCAATTACGAAGTCGCTCAAGTGCGATAGAGAGAAGGAAGAAGAAAAAAAAAAACAACGAAGAAAATCAGGGAACAAATAGAAACGGTGTAGCTCCTTTCCTCTCCCCCCCCTTTTAAATAGGGAACACATTTCAGGGAGAAAGAAAGACAGGCCATTAACAGTATCTCCGAGCGCATTCAAAGAGCGATGCATCGCGTAGGAAGAGAGGAGACAAAAAAAATTGCCCCTTGGGAAAAGAGTTTGAAAAAAAAAACACCACCAACCCTTAAAGATCTGTGAGATGGATGGGTTTTCTTGCAGATGTTTCATTACCAAATCAGGTAACATCATCCGTGCCTTGGTCAACAAGATTTTGTATTTTTTGAAGGTAAAAATACCCTTCTTTGAAAAGCTCCGATGGCTATTTTTGACTCTAGGATATTTACATTCAGGGTCACCAATTTTTCTTGATGATCCTTTAGTATATCCACATTTTATTTTGGCAAGGGTTTACTAACAAAAATGATAGTTTTGTGGAGGACAGCTTAATTTGCGCCTCCCATTGCAAGCTGCGTGCCCGAACCTCTTGAGCAGTCCATCCGAAGATTGACAAATGATCTCAAAAGACACACAAAAATTTTTTCCCAGGGTTGGAATTCCTTCATACAGACCCACAAGACCACTTGAAAAATGCCTCGATCGCAGGCTAGATCTAACAATGGCAATTGTTGCTAAGATGATGACGGATGTAACCGTGAAATCACAAGGATTCATGCTCGCCGGAGTGATGGCCAAGTTTTAAAGCAAAACGTCTCAACCTTTTAAACTGAGGACTTTCTGGAAGTTCCTAATACTTTTTAACCTCAAGCTCTCCAGATTTCAAAAAAATAAAATAAAATAAAATCGGTGAAATCTAAAGGCTTCGTCCCGCGGTATCTTATAAAAACTGAATTGTTCCACCTTTTAAAGGCAGAAACAAATCATATTCAAAATTTTAATCTGGCTCTGGTTCAGAGCCGCCACTTTAAAACCTTCAATTCCTTTTGAGCTGTTTTTTAAAAAAGGGATTGTGCTCCATTCGTACAAGCTATAATTATAGGAAATTGGCAAGATTTGGTGCATAATTGCGGTTTGCCAGTCGCCATTTAGAAAGGCAAGGCAACTTCAATAAACTATTAAAACTCCCCTGCTTTTCTGTTTGTAACCCATTTCTCTTCCTGGATAAAAGGGTGCAATGCAGGAACAGTGTCCCAAATCTGGGATCCATGCCTCCCTTGGGGTTGAAATTGAAAGGATTTTCAGACTAGTTGCTTTGACAAAATTGTGCCAAATTTTCTTTTGCACCTCCATGCGATTGTGATCGCCGATGTGATTTCCCACCCTCCAAGTCAATGGGGAAGCCAGCAGGAAATCAAATCCCCTTCCTTTTTTTACTTCCTAGGGTCATTCTGCTTTATTGGTTTAGGGAAGGAAATTATCTCTGAAATGATGACCCAACAGATCGTGGCTTGTCTAATGTTCTCTCCTTTTTAAAACTGTCTTCGGGACCTGGACAAAGTTAAGCACGAACAGCCGTGGGTTTTGTGCTTAGTAAAGTGATTGTAGAAATAATCATGTGTCAAGGAAAAATAGGTCAGTGAATTCATTTACTGTTAAATTAAAGAGACTCCATACACTAAAACAAACTTGGGAATGGCTAGCATTAAATCACCCGTCCCCTCCCAATGCCTAAAGCTGACTGAGTTTTTATTATACTAATTTTACTCCTTTATGACTAATTTCAAAATGGATTGCGCATCAATCCCCTCTTCCCAAGACTAATTTCACAAAGAGTTTTCCAGCTGTGGTGTTTCTAGACCTTCACGCCATCAGCCCAGCCCCAATTCTGGACTGGTGGGTTTGGGATGGAACATTCTGGAACCTTCTAGAATCGCCCCACAAAAATTTGACAGCAAAATACAAGTCTTCTGGGGTATGTTTAAGAGCCTTGGTGGCGCAGAGGTTAGAGTGCAGTAATTGCAGGCTCCTTCTGCTTACAAGCCAGCTGCCTGCAATTTGGCAGATCGAATCTCACCAGGCTCAAGGTTGACTCAGCCTTCCGTCCTTCCGAGGTGG
>JAOYMU010000001.1:49179386-49195042 GCA_025802295.1 Psammodynastes pulverulentus
CCAGTTCTCTGAACTACTCAAAATTTCTGCTACCGGTTCTCCAGAACTGGTCAGAACCTGCTGAATACCACCTCTGAAGCAGAAACATTGAGATGCTGACATCTATGAAGGTTATTTTATGAAAGTACCTTGCAGGAAGTCTATGGAGATTCTCAGTCATCCAGGTCATGGTTGTCCCAAAGGTGCTTTTTCAAGAGGCAATCTCAGTTCTGAGCTGAAGAAGCTTCTGGGATAGGGAGCGAAATGTCTTCAAAGAAAAACCTGAAAGTCCCATTGCCTTGCAGGCACCTTGCAGGAAATTGAAACACAGGTTCTCACATTCACACACTCATGAGTATCAAACAAGCCTTGCTTCCTTGAGAGTTGACCACCTTCTGTGTAAATGGCTGCACTTTTCATCAGCAGTGGCTCAACATTTGAATGGGTGGTTTCTAACACAAAAGAAGGACAAGATGACCTTGATCATCAATATCAAATGGCTGCTAGGCTGATATTAATTTGTTCACATTATTCGTGTGAAATTCCAGGGAGGGTAGCTCCCAAAATACATTAAATAGACTTTCTGTGATATGGTAATACTGTAGAGGAGAGATAAAATGAGGAGGAAACAGAGGGGAATTGAAAATGGAAGATGAGGCTGTTTGATGCAAGAAACCCCTCTTGAAGAATGATTATCTGGGAGTGGAAAATGCAATTTAAACTACACGTACAAATTCTTTGAATTTCTTGTATCATTGTTAATTGACACAAAGATTCAGATTTCTTGTCTGAACATGTACGAAATCACCCTAAGTGAAGACAGATCACCAGGAGTTTTGAGATGGTTTAGGTTCCTTGTTCCGTTTCCCTGCTGCGTTGGAACTTAAGTCTATTTTCCTCTTACATGAAAGTTTGGTTTTGTTCATGGTTGTTTTCCACTTGAGATTGTGGATCTATTCACTGTTCCCAGTCCAGTAAACCTACCACAAAGCTGTGATTGTTCCCTCCACTATGCCCGCCCCAGCCCAGGGGTTAAGCCTTTTCTTGCTTCAGATTGGAAGCAGGCTTTCCTTGTCAGTATATCTGTCTTAATATGCTCCAGATGTGCCCGACAGCCACTTCAGCATCTTAATCCTCATTCTCAATAGTTAGAGCTGTCTTTTTCGCAGCAAGGAAGGCTGCTGATGGAGACATCTGGGAGATTTGTGGCATTGAATATTGGGGCAGAAAGTTGAGCAGACACTCCTCCCTTCTCACGTGAAAAATGTGTGTTATGCTTCAAGATAATAGAAGCAAAATTATTATTTTGTAAACCCCTTCTTGATGTTGAAGGTCCCTGACAAGAGCTGTATTCGTAATTCCATCATTTCTCATTTTAAGGGTGCAGTACAAAAAAAAAGGCATGCAGAAATAGTTGTCCTCTGTATGTTGCGGTCTCAGTGAACATACTAAGTACACTATCATGCTTTAGAGAACTGTTGCAAATTTGAGCTCTTAATTGCACTCAATTAGCAAACAAGCATTGTATTCTTTTGCCCAATTCTCTAAATGGAGCGCTCAAGAGTTGCTGTGTCTCCCCCCCACCAATTATCTCACTACTTATTTTCAACAGATCCTGTGTAAACTGCATATGCAATCACATTTTACATTCACTTCATACTACAGTAGTGAAGAATGTATTAACTGGAGGAGAACCGCATTTTACCAGTGATGATGTGTCCCGAATAAAAGAACTTTGTAAAGTGGAAATCTGAGTGAAGCTGTGCCAAGGGCAAAACAAAATGAATGCAATAAACAGACAATATGATGGAAAGTTGTGGGTAATTTGAAGGTGCTTTCTTTGATTCTTCTTCTTACCCTGTTGAGCACTGGGTATTTCTGCAGTGATTAATGAAAACAGCTGTCATTTTTGAAGTATTTTAAAGATTTGTGTGTGTACAACGCACTGCACACACATCTCTGTCTCAATACATATATGTGCACTCACTCACACTCAGAGGGATTGAGTGGGGTGAATGTGTACAAAATGCCAGCCAACAGCCAATGGTGATAATTAATTACGTTGGTGTCATCAAGGAAAAAAAAGTTATGTTTAATGGGAAAATATAAGGAAGAATGGAAATCTAAATATCAGCATTGGCTAAAAACATTTTGCTGCCCAAAACAGAGCAATGCATAAGGACATTTACCTGCAGATTAAATTGTAGACAGATACAATGAAACTATGCTGCATAACTTTCACTAGCAATTAAAAAATGCAATTATAATCAATTAACTAACCGGTCACTCCCTGTTCTTTGGGATAACCCCAAATCAACTTAGTTAAATTATTGTCTCTACCCAGGAGTAGGACTAATTCCAAAAAATGTCATTGCTGTTTCTAACCCACAATACTAATCAAGGAGAGAAGCAACCTAGAACTAAGGAGAAATTTCCTGACAATTGGAACAATTAATCAGTGGAATGGCTTGCCTTCAGAGATGGGAGTGGGTGCTCCATCACTAGAAGAAGAGAATGGACAGCCATTTGTCTGACATGATCTAGGGCAGGGGTCAGCAACCTGCAGCTCTGGAGCCACATGAGGCTCTTATATCCCTCTGTTGTGGCTTCCTGTCGCTGGTCAGCTCCACAATTGATAGGGTTTTTGGTTAGGACAGGTAGAGGAAAAAGGACGCCATGCTAGGAGGAGATGCTATGGTGGGGGAACCGGATTTCCGGTTGGCTCCAGAATTGAACTGGAGGCTTCCAGTTAAGACCTTTGTGGCTCTTTGAGTGTTCAAGTTTGCCAACCCTGATCTAGGATCTCCTGCTTGATCAGGGAGTTGGACCATAAGACCTCCAAGCTCCTTCCAACTCTGTTGTTCTGTTCTGTACTAATTTTTCCTGATCCTTCTAAAGATTAGGTGAGGGATCATTGTGTTCCAAAGACCCCTGAGGGCCAGATCTCTTGTGTGGAGAAGCTGTGTAGACACTCTAGTCCAGGCTGTCTGTGGTTCCACTCACCAAGGGAAATTTAGATTGATAAGTTTCTGAAGCTCCAAATGCCTTGCTTGGAAAGTCCTCAGGCACAGACACACAAACCTCTTGGGCCAGATAGCCCTCAACTTACAGTCATTCATTTAATGACCGTTCAAAGTTACAGCAGCACTGAAAAAAGTGAGGACCAATCTTCACACTTATGACAATCACAGCATTCTCCATGGTCATATGATTAAAATTTGGGCACTTGGCACCTGGAATGTATTTACAATGGTTGTTATATCCCAGGTGTCATGTGAGCAACATTTATAATCTTCTCAGCCACCTTCAGATACACAAAGTCATTCAGGGAAGCTGGATTTGCTTAGTGACCACATGGTTTATTTAACAATTGCAGTAATTTGCTTAAAAACAATAGCAAAAAAGGTCATATAATTGGGCGCAACTCACTTAACATTTGCCTTACTTAGTAATGGAAATTCTGATTCCAAGTTTGGTCATAAATCAAGGACTATCTCTAGTCCTTGTGACCTCCTTCTCTGTAAGGCTTTGCTACAGTTGCAGCAGGGGTCAAAGGGATCAGGAAGATTTACCACAACAGACAGTAATTCCTGTTGTGCTACCACAGGCCATTTTGTTATGCAAAGAAACATCAAGGAACTTAACAATATCTAATCTGTGAATGCATAAAATTTAACCCCATCTTAACTTACTTGAATCCTGAGTATTATTATTATTCCTAACCCTTTAGCCATTATTTTGGGCTGTTTCCTAGTGACAAAAAATGGAACAGTGTTTAAAAAAAACAATTTTAGGGGCTAGAAAAAATGTTGGCAAGTGCCAATACCATTTACAATGACTGTTATTTTGAAATAGAGCCTGAGGGCTAAACTATTATCATCTAAACTGTTGCAAGCTTTAAAAAAATATGTTAAAACTACACTTTTTGCATCCATCTCCAGGAATAAATAAACATGCACAGCATATTCATATTCATAGAGGGATACAGTACACTAAAAATGTTCTAGAAGGTGTGTGTGTGTGTGTGTGTGTGTGTGTGTGTGTGTGTGTGTGTGATCAAGATTGGACAAATCATCTTTTATAAAGTGACATAGCTTTAATCTACTCTTTTTTCCTTCAGAAAGGCCTGATCATTTGCGCCACCTAGAATCCCAAATGTCAAATTGATATTGCAACAAATAAAGGGACACTGATGGAAATGCTAAGTTTTTTTTTAACCCTAAGCTTGTAATGAGGTGCTAAGGCTTGCTACTAAATGCCCACAAAATGTGATTCCTTTGATCACACACCGGATAGAATGGAAAATGGGACATTTCTTCCTGCTTGGAATGGGAGGGAGCAGAGACAGCCTTTGTCCCGCAGTTGGCGTTTACATCACGAGCAGAGAATGTGATGGCTGCTTCTGTTTCTCTGAGGAAAAATAATAATTTACTGGGAGACCCTCCATAACGCAAATTTCTGACTCACTTGGAATGCTCAGTTCAGGAAATAGTAGTTGAGATTACACTATTAGGCCTGCTGAGAAACAACATATGCTATTTTTTTTAAAAGACTGTCTCATTCCACATCATTCTTATAAGTTTTGTCATGTATTATTGAGGCCAAATGAATAAGGGTCCTTAATGTGGTTTAACTAATTTTTAATTTTTTAAGGACCTATTTCTTCAATTACAACTTCCAGGCCACGGGTCGGCAACCTTAAACACTCAAAGAGCCATTGGAGCCCACAGAAAAGAAAACACCGGGAGCCACAAAATCCTTCCCATGCCTGACTATTTCCTGAGCGGCCACAAAACTGGCATATATAGTTGAATTAAAGATTCTGTTTTCTTCTGAAACTTTTCTTTTCTTGGATTTATGCATGGTTGGCCTACTGAGGGTCAGAAAGCTCAATAAATCGTGTGCCGGGGGGTGTCACAAATTGGCAGTTGTGATGGATATTTTGAGAAACAGGGAGCCACAGCAGAGGGATGAAAGAGTCACATGCAGCTCCAGAGCCACAGGTTGCTGACCCCTGAACTAGAGAAATGCTCCTGGAAAACATTATTATAATGCTGCAGAAATCATGGACATAAAAGGAATGTAGGGTTAATACAATTGATTCATAAAAGGAATCTATGATTGATTCAGTTCTAAATATTATGATTTGTGAAAACATGCAGTGGTAGAGTTGGAGGTGATCACAAGAATCAGCTAATTCAACCTTCTGCAATGTGCAAGAAATCCATTTAAACCTTTCCTATCCCTTTAAAGGCCATCTTTCAGGGTGACCAAAACTGTTTAATACCCCCAAAATAAACTCTTTAAACCCATACTGAAAAGTATCTTGAATCTTAGACATACCTGTTTTGACAACTGAAGCACTATTTAAACAGTAGCAAAAGGGTATATCTAAGTTTGTGTGGAGGGGGAAGGGGGAACCACAAGTTAATTGCAAGATGCAAAGGAAAGAGGAGGATTCGGTTTACTTGATTTGAAATTTTATTTTACAGCTTGCTGTTTGGTTTGGATGAAAAAGTGGGAGCTGCTGAGAAATAGAAAGCGTTGGGAATTAGAAGGGCATGAGTTGAGGTTTGGATGGCATGGGTATTCATGGTATGATAAAAACAAGGTTAATATGGATTTTAGAAATCATTATATTAGACATGCTGCAATGAGAATATGGAATAGATGCAAATCCAGATTTTGCCCCAAAACACCTTTGTGGCTCTCAGCAAAAGAAGCAATGTGTAGATGAGAATTAATAGGCAAACACAAATGGATAACTTATCATGAGATATTGTCAAGGGGAATACAAAATAAAATGAAGAGAAGAGTTGGTGGCAGAGAGATATAGTTGCCAATATTTTGTTTTCCGTTATTAGAAAGATGTAAAGTAGGTAAATGAGTTTACCATTTTGAACATTGTATGGCTGAATTTGAAATGGAAGTGTGTACTACTGATGAACATGTAATTGCAAAAGCATATACACTTTTATTGAGATTTGAAACAGAAAAAGACAAAGTGAAAGAATATATAATACAGTGGGCTAAAAAGTTTGGTTATAATAGTTAGATGGAACTATGGGAAAATATGTGATTGAAAGGATTACAATTTATGGTTTGTTATAATCTTAAAAGATTTTGTATAAAATGATGGATTGCAAATATATGACACCAGAGAAGTTATCTAAAATGTATAATGGCACTTAAAGTTTATGTTGGAAATGTGACAAACATTTTATCAAGTTTGGTGGACATATAAAAAAAGTTAGAAAAATTTTGGATCCAAGGATATACACAAGGATATACATTCGGAGGATTTTAAAATTAATATATGTTTGAGACCAGAGATCTTTCTTTTGAGATTGAGGGATAAATAGTTTGAAAAAAAATGCAAATTTATTTTTGTATATGATAACTATAGAAAGATTATTGTATGCAGAAAATGGAAAGCTAGCATACAGGTAGCTCTCACTTAATGACAGTTAGGCTCAGCATTGTGGTTGTAAGTCATTGCGGTCATTAAGCGAGCCACTGTGTGACCTGCATCAATTGTATGACCATTTTTATGACAGTCATAAAACAAGTCATTGAAGTCATTAACTGAATCATATGGTTATTAAGCAAATTGCATGGTCATTAAGCAAGCCTATTCTCTTAAATGGGCATTTTTTGGCAGGAACTGGCAAAAGATGACTGCAGCTGGTCATAAGTGTGAGCCAGTTGCCAAGTACTTGGAACATGATCATGTGACTCTGGGGGTATGTGCAGCAGTCGTAACTTTGAGGATGGGTTCTAAGTAACTTTTTTTAAAAAAAATCTGTTGTAACTATTAATGATCATTGAGCATCCAGTTGTTAAGTGAAGATGACCTACAATGGAGGAATGGTTGGTGAAGATGATGGAACTTGCTGAGATGGATGAATTGACTTCTTTGACCAGAGGAAGGACGGTATCCATATTTATTGCTGACTGAAAATCCCTTCTGAGCTTTTTGCATAACATAGAAAAGCTGATCTTATGATGTATGGATATGAATTAACACCTGCAAATTCTTCCCACTCATGAAGGCTTCCAACCCAACTCTTAAAACTTATGTGCTGATAGTTCACTTCCTAAGGAAGCCAACAGGCAGGTATGACAGGATTCCAAGAGCTGGAAGAATCTTCTCCAATGGAGCACAGAAGGCCCCTTTAGGCCAGGCCACCAGCATTTCTTCTTCAATAGTGGTGCTCTCTGCCTTCAAATGGCATTTTCTTCTCACTGCCATAGGGTTACATTAGTGTTGCTTGGAATTACAAGCTCCCAGTTATATCATATGCTGGCATGGGGCTGTTTTCATCCTGTTGTCCTTGTCTGAAAGATCTCAAAGATCCATTATTTCATCACGCAAATCATTATCAAAAGAAAGAAAGCAAATCTGACATCATAATTTCAACAGTTCACTCATGTTTGTCACAAAGGTGGGGAATTTCTCCATCTTGTACTGTCCTGATTGGGTTTTTCTCAAAATGGAGATATATTTGCAGTCTCATTTAATGAGAGAAATACATTTGATGATTCTGATCCTGTGCGAAAGACAAGCATTCTAGGCCTCCTTGTCTACTGCCAGTCAATTATAGAAGAGCTATAAAAAGGAATATAGAAAAGTGTTCTTGTAAGACACAAACATGTATACATTGCATTAAGTATTCAAACTTTACTGTAGTCTCTTTCCCATGACAAAAGGTTGCCGTGGGGTGGAGCAATGACATAATGATGTAATGAGAAAGAGAGTGAGAGATTTTCAATCCAGGCTCTGATTTTGTTTTGTTTTTAATTAATTAGGGTAAGTGCTATTTTTGCTTTAGGTATGTTAAACCTATTCAAAGCTTAACAAGCCACTTTTCTTTCCTGCTAAACATCAGTGGGAAATTATTTTGCTCTTTAAAATTAGTTAGGAGTTTGTTTGTTTGCTTGCTTTTGCAGCATGATCTTGAGCGGGACACAGGGAAAGAGCAAAGCTCCTTTTTAAATCAGGAGTTCAGATAAACAAAAGAGACTGTGACTTACCCAGAAGAAACCATAGTTCATATTCTGAATATCACTGATAGATGGTGGCTTCTTGGAGCACTTTTAATCTTCTTGTTTATCTCCGAGTTTTTTAAATACTTTTTTTAAGCTCTGCAATTCTCCAAAATGTTTCTCCACCTAAGTTTCCTTTTTAAATAGCCTTTAAACCTGCCTTTCATATAGTTAAGCCACCATCTTGAAAATGTACCACATTATCCAGAATTTCTGTCTCTTTATCATTCTGAAATGTTTCAAAGTTAGCATATGATTTTTGAACTTTACCATCTCAATGGTTAATTATACATTGCCACTCTTCTGGGGTAGACACTGAAATAATACTAAGAACTAGAAACAGCAGGAGACAATATATCGCAATTGTTAAGGTCCTGAAAGTCTGTTCCTTAAGTTAGGAAGAGAGAGAAAAACAGAGAGATTGATGGGTTGCAGGTCTTCCATTCTGCTCAATGGTGTCACCTGTGTCATAGAAAAATGAAGCAATGGGATGGGACAGAATTTTTGAGAACTTCTATAGTATTACATTTTACCCCACCAGATGGTATTGCCAAGCAAAAATCTAGTAAGACTAACCAAGACCTCCCAGCTTGGTTCTTCAGTGGGAGACCACTAGGAAATTCAGAGGCCCTAGACTAGGAGGTTTAAAAAAAAACACCCTGAAAGAAGTTAAAATCAAACCATTTTCTTATTTCGATGAAATCGGCAGTTACATTCAGCTTGATGGAAGTGTATCTTCTTTTTTTGTCCTTTTTTGTATATTTTACTACTATGTAAAAGAAAGAAAAGAAGGCTGCTTCAAAAAGTTTCAAATAATCGCATTTTGGAGAGAGGACTTAAAGTACATTTGCAGCAGAGATATTAGTAGTGGGGTGATTAGACAAAAAAATGATGGAACAGGGAAAGCCTGTCCCCCAAGGTGGGAGGGGGGAGCAGAGATAGTTACTACAAGTTAGCAAAAATCAGTAGGTTTGTGATAGCATTTCCTAACTTTAAAGTTCTCTACCTGTAATCTAAACATGGCACTTAGGAATTTTCGCATTTTCATCATTGGTTCAATTGGCACAGGGCTGCTCCTGTCAGTCATGTCAAAACAGACCACATTAAAAATTATTGCAGAAAAGGTCTGGAAAAAGTGTAGAAAAGGGCAACCCACGGGGAAGAAAGGATTGCCCAAGAGAAGGAGGATTAAGACAGAGATGATGGAAAAATTATTTCTCAGTAAAAATTATGGAAGTGCTGGGCATCTGGTACTTGAGTTTCTGCAAGAGGGAAGTGCTTTTTTTGTAATTGCTGGTGTAAAACAATGAGCAGTCAGAAATGGTCTCTTGTCTGGTCTGTCTGTTTCTTGTTATTTCTTAGTATCAAGTGGCAAACAAGGGTGTGCGTGTCTCCTTTGTCTGGAATTCAGACGCTTCCCTTCCTCTGGAGCGATGGCAGAGCTTAGGGGGGGCTCACTTGCAGACCTCTGGCACGTCCCCCAGAAGTCCTCAGTGGCTCCTGCCCAGCTTCTGCGGCTCAGGCAGGCTTCTTCACCCAAAGCCTGCTTGTAATGCCGGTGGAGACAGCTGATTTGCGCTGTTCCAGCCCGGCAAACAAAGGAACGGGACGGACACCGCGAAACAACGTCAACGGAGGACAGCGGAGCCACCGGAAACTCGAGAAGTGCTTTTTTTATAATTGCTGGTGTAAAACAATGAGCAGTCAGAAATGATCCTGGTGACCATTGTAACTGATTTCCTGCAAATTAAGAAATCTAATGTAAATCAATAAAATCCCAGCTATGTTCTACCTTTACAGCAGAGGTGATATTCTACCGGTTCTCACTGGTTCAGGTGAACCAGTGGCAAAAAAAGCTGCCATTTGGGTGAACCAGTAGTAAAAAAATGGCTACTGGTTCGGCCGAACCGGTAGCTAAAAATACTCCTCCGATCAGCTTAGTCCTCAGCTGATCGGTGCGCGCATGTGCAGAAGGGGGGGATGTGCGAACACACACACACACTCAGCGAACCAGTGGCAACACCAGTAGGAACCCACCACTGCTTTACAGCATTTATATTATCACAACAATCAGCCGTGTGGGCTTGTAGGAGGAAATGCACAACACAAAGATTGCAGTGTCCTTAAGCCCTCCAGGAACTGTGGTTCTAAGCTGGTTTTCACTAAAGATTAACACAGAGGAAAGAGAACATTCTGAATGTTTGGGTCTTGTTTCCAACCCTAGTACTGTGAATTCCTCCTGTCCTCCAGTACTCATTGGATGACTAAATATTGATGCCAGTTTAATATATATATAAAAAGGAGACTCGTGCCTTCTAGGTGTTTTAACCCTAAATATACCTCACCCCCTTCACCATCTTATCTCTGTCAAGGAGATAAATCATGTTTTCAGTCATATGTAATATATTTCAGATTGGATATATTGTTTATAGATTGAGTCTGTCACAACCTGGGAATTCTCTGGTGAGCATGAGGATTTACGTGTCTTTTCTCCCCACACACAATTGTTCTTATTTGTTACTCTGTATAAATATATATATATATAGAGAGAGAAATCTCTTGGCTCCAATACACAGTGGAACATAGCTAGGTCATTATTTCGTGAATTGTTAAGCTGCAAAGAAGCCATTTCTCATTGATGTGTGACCTCGGAAGATGCAATTGAGATGTCAGATCGTTTCTGGAGTTCCTTTTATGAGTATCAATTTTTCCATCAGCAGGTGACCTTTGGGGTTATTGTCCAAAAATGGAGATATAGTGTTGGAATGTGTGTACCTAATATTTCACAGGTCTGTGCTTCTTATACTTAGGAGTGTGCTTTGATTTTTATACTTGATGGTGTTACCAGGCTCTCTTCTTTATTGCAGGATCCAATCTGTGTTGGTTACTGAGACCAGGAGTTTAGTCTTCCAAGCTTTTGGACTCATGCTGAAGCCCATCCTCAGGGAGCTTTTCTCTACTGAAGCATTCTGGTAGAGAGAAGTTCCCTGAAGATGGGTTCCAGGATGAGTCCAAAAGCTTGGAAGACTAAATCTTTGGTCTCAGTGATTGACCCAGATTGGATTCTGCAACATTATCCTGGGACACTTATATTTGCCCTTTCTTCTTTGTATTACCTTTCCAATAGTAATCCGAATGACTTCACTTCAAATGGTCAATATATTTCCTTCCTCCATTCCCAATTGGAGCTAGGATTCTCTGAAGTCCAGCTCTGATGATGTCATGGGATTTCATCAATGCTGAAGAGACTATGTTTACTAGGAGGCTCTGTGAAAACAGCAGGGATCTCTATTACTTGTGAGGTGAGATTCAGTTCTAAAGCAAGGTAGATATCTATTTAATGGCTGGGGACCATAGGAAACATCATGGACAGAATGCAAAATGAGTAGAATCTGTATATAGAGGCAGAGATGGAATTTCCCTTTTCCAAGTTGTGGAGGGTAAGCTTAGAAGGGCTCTCCAATCACTACAGAAAGGGGACCCAGGGGCCACATCTCTGCTTCGAATAAATGCTTACGTCCATTTTAGGGAGGGGGTCTCAGCAAATGGCTTTCAGTGTTACCTGAATGCTGTTCATTAACTGCTTGTGATGAGATTGTACCTTGACTGCGTACCTCACCTCCATTGGGAAATCATCTTCTTTCTCTGTAGGATGGATTGACTGTCACTATAGGACTACGTTACATCATTCAAATAGATTGAGGAAATATGACGGAATATATATATTGTTAAGTTTTAATTTGTCTTGTTTTGATGTGTAAATTACTCAGAAAATAATTGTTCATGGAAAGCTATGTAAATTTCAGAAAATACTCTTTCTTTCCACCTAAAGGGAGAACATAACTTGGAGAGGGCACTGCTTATCAAGTTTGAGCTTTTTCCCTGTCTCCTTTTTCATGGCTAACTGAATTTTCCCTTTCGTGTAAATTTTTATTAATCAATGAGGTGACAGGGAGAACCCCTGGCTTCAAAATCTTTGATTTGAAACTCACTTGGTGTATTTGGGCAAGTTATGTCCCACTGACTGTAAGGAATGAAAACCACCTGAGCTGACATCAATATCTTACAATATCTTGTAGGAAGTGCTCAATACAAATGCTGAAAGATGACATAGAATTTCTCTTGAGACCTTCAAAAAAGTGGCAGCCACGAATCCTTGGTCTTCAGGATTGATTCTGTTCATTTGTTCTTCTCCTGACCTTTAATGGAAGCTAAATATTGAGAAAAGATAACATGCATATAAACTTTGCATGCTGACAGTTTCATATTTATGTTGTCAGGGTTCTATACCAAATCTATCTATTTGGCCATTTTGATCAAACCCCTGCATAGAGGGCTGGGACTAGGAAGTTCTCATTTGATCATAAGAGGCTTAAACCAGTCTCTCTTCCACTCCTTCTCTATCTCCCCAGCCTATTTCATGGCTCAAAATTAGGGAAGATCATCCATGATTGTCCCCTCCATAATCAGCTTTTGCCTTTTAAAGTAGAAAAATTGGATTAAAACAATAGCTAAATGGTTAACTTGTGGCACAATTAAAATCCAGCCTGGTCCTGGTACCTATGGATGGTTTAGTGATACAAAAAATATTAATGTGCGCTGAGATGACCAAATTGTCATTAAAATTAGAGGATAAAGAAAATACAGAGTATTACGAGATATGGAATAAATGGTATGATTGGTTGGAAAAGAGAAAGTTGGATAGCGGGAAAAGAAAATTTGACTCGTAAATAAATGTATATAATTGTATATAGCTGTATGTAAAATGAGAATGTAATAGATAACACACAAGTAGTAATAGTGAATAGTATGCCATAACACTGTTATTGAATGTTGAAACAAGATTATTGAATGTTTTGATTTTTATTTGTTTTTAAAAAATCAATAATGTTTTTTAAAATAAATAAATAAATAAAATCCAGCCTGGTCCACAGCTCCTCAAACTAGACCCCTCTCAATGTATTGCTACACACATCTTTTTAACGCAATGGCCTTAAGATTTCTTGGGGCTGTAGCAAAAGTATCATTGTGAGATACTATTATGCCCACACACATTCCCTTTGGATTTTTATGTGTTTTTCTTCTTTTGGGTGACTGTGATAATAATAAATTTAATCTGGGGTACTTGGTGATTGTTTCTGTCTAATTCTTTTGTTGCCTTCACTTTCCTCTTTATTGTCCCATATTGATGCCACAATGCCCTATGGATGTTTTTTTGGGGGAAAGTTTTGTTTAATAAAAAAAACCACTGCCCAGAGTTGCTTTCATTGCCCAGAGAGATAGGTGGTATGTATGTAAATATGTATGCATGTATGTATGTACCGTATGTACATATGGATGTGTGTATCTGTGGGTGCATACACACACAGTATATACCAGTATAAATAAAAATAAAAAATAGACTGTATCAAACATTATCATGTAATATAAGGTGCACTTGGCTGCCTGACAAATGTGAAGAAATCATAGACAGTGGACTTTAGTTTTCTTTCCTTATTTATTGAACTTGTACCAAAACTGGTCCTGAAAATAGCTGGACCCATGAATTCCCCCTGCAAGAACCCAGGCAACCAGTGCAGCTAATGGAGCCGAAGTGTCACATGGGTGAGTGAAAGCAAGACCATCACTGTTCACACCATCACATTCTGGATCAATTAAACTTCAAGGGCAACCTCATATAGCCCCAATGCATCTTTGTTTGAGAAGCTTCCAGAAAGAAGTAGCAGGTGCAAGAACTCAGGAACCATTATTCAAAGGAATACAAGTTTATTCCTGGCTATCCCTAAACAAGAATCTGAACTACTAATGATCAAGGCAACTTGGCGGTAGAGAAGAGTCAATGGAATTCAAGGGGGCCTGGACATAGAACTCTTGGGCATGTGAGGGGCTTCCCAACAGAGGATGTTTGACCCCTACCTCAGGCTCAGTCTGGTCTTCTCCTGTATCAAGCCTGATCAAGTTGAATGAATGCATAAAACTAACATGCCTTCTTGGCTGCCTGGTACTTTGCTTAGACAAGGATTACCCACACTTTGATATTTTGCTCTTGCTCTATTGACTTGGCTTGTTCTTAAATCCCGACTTCTGGTTTGTGCTTTGGACACGGTTTCTTCTTGGCTCTGGGACCAATCCCTTTTATTCAGTTGAGTAAAATAGTTACCTCAGGCAGGAGATTTACAGCAGTAATCAACAGGTAATACATGTTTAATTATTTAAAGATATTACCAATGTATTGTTTCCTGTCATTGAATGAATGTTGAGAGAGCTGCCTTGGGGATAAGTGGCCTCAGGGCGCAAAATAACCTGGCAACAATGGTATAGGTAGCATATTTGACACCTGGAGCAGATCATTTTATAACACACACACACACACACACACACACACACACACACACACACGTCAGTTTGGTGTAGTGGTTTTGGCATCAGATTAGCTCTAGTCCTGCCTTCACCACAAAGCCAGTTAGGTGGTCTTGGAGCAGTAACCCCTTGTTACTTGTATCTGGGCAATGGCATATCAATGGCTTCCCTTGGCCCTTGGTATGCCATTGCTTGACACCTAGTTCCAGAGACTAAACACAATGACTTGCATAGGGAGGATGCCATTTGCTACTTTGCCTTAGCAAAATCTCTTGGCCTAACCTTGCTGCTGCCTTGGTAGAGTCCTCATATCTTCAAAATATACATTGTTAAGTGTAAGACATTGAAACAATCCCCTTTTCCTCTAGATCCTCTACTTTGTTCTTAACGTGACTATATAAGGAACTATTCTCTTGTTCTTTGCAAATCACTTTCGTTTACAAAGAGGCCATAATAAGTAGTAGATTTTTTTCTTTATTTAAAGGAAAGAGACCTGTATGTATTATAAACCTTTCCCCCATCACAACCAGACATGAATCTCTCAGCTTTCCAAATCAGACATAAGAGTTTCCATTGGGCAAAGGTCCTGGTCACTTATGAAGCATCTTTCAAGAGGCTTGTTTATGGCAGCTCCCATAGCATATTAATAGCAATGGAGATCAATTAAGTCATAAAGAGGTTCTAATTAGCATCCTTGCAAACTGTTAAATTCATTATCCAGACATCAGAAGGGGAGAGGAATTCTACCTTGTCACTGCAGTGATGATAAATCACTGCCAATTAACTACAGAGCTAAAAGGGACATGATAGTGAAGCCTGTGAACACCAGACGTGGGAAAATATGGTCTTGCTGGAGGAATTACACACTTCCTATAGGTTCTAATACAAATATGAATCAGTCTTCTCCACCTGTTCTCCTCACGCACATTGTTCTCTATTGTTTTATATTTTTTCCTAGGAGATATGTCCTTTACTATATAGCCAATTAGAAATATTTTATTAAATAAGCAATTCTTACCATCCACAACTAATTACAGTTGTATAGCCTGGCATCTCTGGGAAATTTTAAGTTTGAGATTCTTGTCCAGATATGATTTACATAGCTGGCTATCCCTGCTAGGATCACCCTATAATACGGAATAACAGTTCTAAGGTTCTGTGAAAGGATCTCATCTGCACTAACTCATGGCTACTCAAAGCTATGAATATATGACAGACAAGAAGACAGTGGCAAAAATCCATGTGAACTCTTGTGTTGTTCACATGGTTCC
>JAOYMU010000001.1:49209273-49219322 GCA_025802295.1 Psammodynastes pulverulentus
TCTTTCTTTCTTTCTCTCTCTCTCTCTCTCTCTCTCTCTCTCTCTCCCTCTCCCTCTCCCTCCCCCCCTCGCTCTCTCTTAAAACTAGGTTAAATCCAAGAAAGGCAAGTGGTTGATGAAAAGAAGCCAAGAAAAACTGAATGCCCAGGATACTTGTTCAGAATACTGTACTAAGATGTCACACTACTGTGGATTATCAAGATATCCAACAGTCCATTTATGATGAGAAGGTGATTCAAGGACACTGGAAGATGATAAGAAGAAAAGCCAATGGGAGCTTCACCTTCGTATCAAGTAAATGAAAAATAGGCAACTCTTTATTAATTGCCAGTAGGATCAAAATCAAAAGTCTCCCTAAAAGCAGGAGTTTAGAAATAGTTGTGCTACTGCCTTTCTCAAGACAACTTTTCTTAACTTCCCAGCTCTGGAATCTCTGGTGGTCTCTTGTACAAGCAGTAATGAAACCCATTCCTGCATAACTTTCCTGAGATCAGCCAAAGTGGGTTCCGTCCTGACATCTGTTGTGGTAATGGATTTATAAATGTTCCTGAAAATAAATCTATCAAGTTCAAGGCGTAGATCATGTATTCTTGTATTATTCTTGTGGTTTGTTGCACAATCAGCCAGATGTTCAGACTCCATCTGGCATATTTATCCACCTATTGAGTCCTTCCCAATGACCGACCGATACAGGCAGATGTTCTTTGATGGTGTTGAAGATCCCGTTGTAGGATATAAGTTCTTCCAAGTAGAGTTGCCCTTGGCAATTGACGGATGGCGAATTTGTCAATGGCAGTGGTGTTCAAGTGGTTCCCCAGTTATTTTGGGACCCAAGGCATCTATTACTATTGGTGATACCTTGGCTTTCTTTTTCCACAGTTCTATTTCTATTTGCAAGTCTTTGTAATTTGTTATGTGGTTCTTTTTTTTTCTATTCTGCTGGCTCCTGGTACTGCAACCTCAACTATCCAGACATTTTTTGTCTTTCTTATTGAAAATTATGGGGTGTATTATGGCAGGCACTTGCCTGTTTGAAATGCAAAGTCCCAGAGCATTTTAGCTTCTTCATTTTCAATTACTTTTTCTATTTTGTAGTCTGGCCAGTTCTTGCTTGCAAGCAAATGATATTTCTTGCAAATCTTCAGATATTCTTCCAATACCTTTTTTTTCCCCTCAAGCGTCTGATATTCTTGCAACCTATTCTTTCATGCCCACCTATTATTTTTATTATTTTTAAAATAGGTATATATGTATTGCATTATCCATCCAGGCTACGTTTAATTACTTTGCTCTATATCCATTCAGATTGATGGGGAACCCTTTACATAATTGCAGTTTTAACAAAGTCAATAATATCAGTGGTCTGAAACACTGCCTTCAATTTTTCAATTTAATTCAGAATAGAGCTGGAAGGGACTTTGGAGATCTTCTAGTCCAACCCCCTGCTTAAGCAGGAGACCCTGGCCTATACCATTTCAGACAAGTGGTTGTCCAGTCTCTTCTTAAAAACCTCCAGTGATGGAGCACCCACAACTTCTGAAAGCAAGCTCTTCCACTAGTTAATTGTTCTCACTGTTAGGAAGTATCTCCCTAATTCCAGTTACTTCTCTTCTTGAGTAGTGTCCATCCATTGTTTCTTGTCCTGTCTTCTGGTGCTTTGGAAAATAAGTTGACCCCCCTCTTCTTTGTGGCAGCCCCTCAAATACTGGAATACTACTGTCATATCACCTCTAGTCCTTCTTTTGTCTAGTTTAGCCAAACCCAAATCCAGCAACTTTAGTTGATGTTTTTGTCTCCAGGCCTTTAATCATCTGAGTTGCTCTTCTCTGAAATTTTTCCAAAGCCCCAACATCCTTTTTGTAAAGGTGATGACCAAAACTGTATGTAGTATTCCAGGTGTGGCCTTACTAAGTCTTTATAAAGCTCTACTAATACTTCACCTGGTTTTGATTCTATGCCTCTGTTTATACAACCAAGGATTGTATTCGTTTTTTTGGCTGCTGCCGCACACAGCTGATTCATGTTTAGGTGATCGTCCACTAGGACTCCAAGGTCCCTCTCACAGTTATTGTTTTTGTTTGGTTTTTAATCTTTTAGCACACTTTTATAGTAATTCTGCAATAAAGGTAAAGTCTCACTCAAGTTGAACTTAACTTTTTTATCTAGATGGAATTTATTTTCTGGGACGTATTTTTTTATTTTTCTGTCCACTCGATACATATGTCCATGTCTTCTCTTGCTATTAATCTCTCTCTGCATATATATGCACGTATACTTAAAAAAAACCTGGTTGGTGCCATTAATCACCAAGCTAAAATCTTTCTTTGTGTGTATATAGGTTTGTGTGTGCGTGTGTGATGGAGAACAATTTATGAAAACGATAAAAGGTAGAGTGATGGTTTAATTACCAGTTAAATGTATACTAATAAAATAAAGAGTGATAAACATGCCAATAACCCCCATGTTTACAATAAATGTACACTGCGTAATGATGAATTAATCCTAGGATAGGTGAAAAGCAACATCTCTTTTTTTAAAATCGCTCCTCAGATATTTCCACCTGCATTGCTCTTACGTTCTTCTGAAATGTTTTTGTTTTTTCCACAAAAAGAAAAAAAGTTAGAAACGGCACTGAGGACACAGAGAGATTTATGATGGATGACATCAGCACACGGACTTCTCATAAAATGTGAATGATTGAGCCATAGCAAGCCCACAATAAATCTTCATCTGAAAGAAGCTTTGGTGAGACCTCATCAAGCTCGCAGGATTATTGCAAAAGTAAGGGTGAGGAAAAGAGAGAGAAAGATTTATTTAAAATCACATTGGGTACTCATTTTTGAAGGAATATGTCATCTTGCTTCCCCGTCCTATTACATTCTGCTGTGACTACTGTCTTTCTGCATGCTTAAAGAAAGTTGACTTTTTTAAAAAAAAAAAAAGGTGGAAACTCTGGATTAAAAGCATTTTTTTAAACAAGCAAATATTTACCCTGATAGAACCATTCCCTTATTTTGTTGGCCTATTTTTCATCTCTTAGAGGTAAGCACTGAATTTATTCCAGGTGGCGAATAGGCCCATGAGTGTATTCTCACGCTTTCTCTGTACAATTCTCTAAACTGGCCTTCAGAAGTGTGCTAACTTTGTAGAGCACGGGTGTCAAACTTGCCACGTCACATTGCTGTCACGTGACATTTTGTGATGTTTTTCCCATTCAGGGAGCTGCGTGTGCAGGCCGCCAGTTTGACACCTCTGCGTGTAGAGGCACACTTTGCAAAGGTTTAAGTGAGAACATAGATTTTTAAGGTCACATTCTTTTGCAATCAGGTCAAGTGGTCCTCATAGTGAAAGCTTTCGGGATTTTATTCAGCTGTTTACTTTTTCAGAGATCACTTTTTTTTCCTTTCGGTCCTCCATTTCAGGTTGCATAAAACATAAGCATTTGCCTTTGCATTGGCAGATCCTTTTTTTCAACAAGGAAATCTTTCAACAGGTTAGCAAATATTGGCTTTCTACCAACGATTCATCTCCCCTCCTTCCTATAAAATCATTCTTTTCCTCTTTTCTTTACCAATCTTTTCTTTCTTTCTTTTTTTCTATTCCCACCTACTACTTTGAGGTTGCCAAGTCATCATCGCCTACCCTGGATCACAGCAATTTAATGCATCTCTTCTCTTCCCTCCATTATTTCAGCAAAGACGTTTTGGCTTCTGAGATACATTATTTTTAAAGCAAGCTTTTTGTGGCTTTTATCTGTAGCAAGCTCATCTATTGTCACGTCAAACCTTTTCTCTTGCATTCAGAAATATCACAAAGCAAAGGGGACACCTGAAAATGGGAATTAAAAACCTGAATAAGGAAACTTAAGAAGTCTCCCTGCTTGCAAAGGTTTTAAGGGAAGGCTGGGTAGGGCAAATCAAAGCAAGGGCAGAGTGAGAACAATGTAATGACAAAAACGTAGCCCAAAGGCATCAAGTACAATAATTGATCAGGCCAAAAACTCTGATTTTAAAACAGGAGTGGTGGGTGTTCTTCAGTTTTCACCCCAATTTCAGTAGTGTTCAGTTTGGGATTTGATTCCAAAAATTTAGCAAAGCATGGGGGCACAAATGGAGCATATGTCTGAAACTACATCTTTTTCAAGAATCACATAGTGGCTGCCAAGGGAAGCAAACCTAGTAGAAGATGCAGCTGTTTTAAAGAGTTACAGGCAGATGCTACTTTAATCCCACTGTATGCTCTGAAACACCTGTTCACAATTCTTTTAAAAATGAAAATATTTTATTGTCATTGTACGTATATATACAGTATATACATACAATGAAATTCACATAACATCCAGAGACCAGACCAGACCCGACATACATACACACACACACACACACACACACACACCAATCCCCATCCACAGCCCCACCCATCAAAATTTCCCGCCGCCTAAAAACACACAAGCATTCACACAACAGACCAAGTAATACTACCAGCAGCTCACTGATGGTGGTCCTTAAGTTTATAGTTAAGTGCAATTATAACTCTGGGATAAAAACTGTTCAGAAAACATGTGGTCCGAGGTTTAATTGTTCTGTATCTTCTGTCAGAAGACAACAGTGCAAGAAGATTGTAAGCAGGATGGGAAGAGTCTCTGAGAATGTTGCCTCTACGACAGCTCACTGCAGCCAACTCACCATAGCCAACTTGCTATAGCTGACTCGCTGCAGAACAAGCATTACACTAATACAGTGTAACGACCATAATTTGTTCCATAACTTTGGCGATTTCTTCATCTTCCAATATTTCATCTTCAGGAATTTCTGGGTCGGGGTGGGGTTTGATCACCACCCGAGTATGTGTTTGTGACCAGATTCAAAAATTTTGTGAATTTTTTGGTCAGAACCTGATTTGGTCATGGTCAGAAGCATTCATGACCAAAGGTTCTGCTGTATAGAAGAAATAGTCAAATAGAATCATTAAAGGAAGGGTGCCAAAGAAGGGACAAAATAAAATTTGAATGACAGAAATTAAAATATTTTTAAAAATTATTTTAAATAATTAATTGTTGAATTGTCCCGCAGCGAGTTGTACCGTGGCAAGTTGGTCACAGTGAGTTGGCTGCAGTGAATGGTCGGTGGTGAATTGACCATTGCAAGTTGGTGATGGTGAGTTGGCTGTGGCAAGTTGTCCCATTCTGTGTCCAGCCTTACCTCAGCTCATTCCTGGGTTGTGTTCTTCACTTAGCAGCCCAGACAGGAAGATGAACACCATCTCCACTTTTTAAAGAGGTGAGCTTAGAATCTCAATGCTGCCTTTGCACTTAATTGCAGGGAACCATACATTTTTCTGTGTCGATAACGATAGCACTTAGCACTTAGAGTTACCGTATTTATCGGCATATAACGCGCACTTTTTCTCCTTGAAAAGCATGCGCGTTATACGCCGATATATAAAAAAGCACTGTACATACCGGTCTGTTCATCCGCGGCCACCATTTTGTTTCGTAAACATCACGCTAAAACTAAGATGCGCATTATACGCCGGTGCGCTATACGCCGCTAAATACGGTATATACCGCTTCACAGAACTTCACAGCCCTCTCTATGCAGTTTACAGAGTCAGCATATTGCCCCCAACAATGTGGGTCCCCATTTTACTGACCTCGGAAGGATGGAAGGCTGAGTCAACCTTGAACTGGTCAGGATTGAACTCCTGGCAGTGTTAGCCTGTAATACTGCATTCTAACCACTGCGCCACCATGGCTCTTAATTATGCATACTCATACAATGTATTCTTTTCAATGTCAGCAGAACTGCATAAAATATGTAATGCTAGAATGGTATTTCTAGTCACAAAGGTTATCTGCGATTATCTAATGAACGCACATAATATCCACACAGTTACATTCCAGATAATGTGCAAGCTATAAAACAATAGTTATTCATAGTCTGGAGGAATTAAATTCATTTCTTCCCAGTAAAATATTAGGGTGGTTTTTTTTCAGTCTGGGTATTAGAGAAAAAGCCATTTACTTTCAGCACAAGGCAAAAACATCTGGATCTGAGATGTGTGTGGTAACTAAGTGATTACATTTCTACAACTATTACTAGTATGTCACGCAAAGACAGCCTTGCATGAAAGGTTTATGTATGCTCATCTTGAGTAAAACATGTGCAATCTATTGATCAATTCCAGAAGGCTAACGAGGCTACTCTGATGAGCAAGTAGAAAAAGATCTTGAGTACCTTAAAGATTAAAGGATCCATTATTATGCCATAAAGTTACCACCCACTTCATCAGCCCTGCTTTGTTACTGTGAGTATTTACTGATGGCTTGAGCACAATACAGAAGCCACAATGTGCTGTTTTCAGCAGAAGAGAAAAGACAGTTGCTTGTCTTCCCTAATGTGAAAATCTGTTGCCTAAGCAAATCTGCTTCATTTTAAAAAAAAATTATTTTTTTGGAAGTGCAGCTTTTGGCCACAATAGGTTCCATCTGCTTCTCTGAGTCATGTTGTTCTTTTTTATGAAATGATTAAAAAAATCCTTTATGAATCTTTTGGGGAATGTTCTCAAATGTTTGTGCTCCCAATGATGTTTCATACTTCACTGATTCAAATATAGCTCAGGCAGAGGGTAGTGGGGTGGATAGCATCAGCTCTGCCCATCTTGTTGGAAGATGGCATCTTTAAATCAAATCTAAAGAGTAAAAAATGTTTCAACTCCAAGGTGGCAAGGGATTCTCATTTCCTTCCTTCTTATTCTCTGACAAGAAGTTTGCATGATGTCTCCTTAGCTGTGATGTCCTCCATCTTACAGAATCAGAATGTCAACCGAGAACATGACTTTCCAAATGCATAAACATAGAAATATTCACAGTTTCCATTCCCCTTCCTGGTGCTTTTTCCCTGCCTATTTTAACATATACATGTCATAGGTTGCGGGTCACATTTTAAGTAAGTAGGTCTTGAGGCATTTTTTTGTGGGGGGCAAGGCATCCACATCCAACCCTAACACAATTGAGGAGAATATTTGTAGCTCAGAGTTGAAATGAGAGGTCCTGGGTGCTCTCTGAGCTTGCTCGTTTTCTTGCAGACATAACCTACCCAAACTAGGTAACATCATCAGTGCTAGAAAAGAGTGGAGTCTGCTCTCAAACACTGATGATGTTACCTAGTTAGGGTAATGAAACATCTGTAAGAAAACAAACAAGCTCAGAGAGCACCAAGGACCCCTCATAATACAATTGATAGAAAAGGGTTGTACATATGTGCTTTCTATACCTTAAAAAAACAAGCTTGGACGAGGGGTTGGACTAGATGACCTACAAGATATCTTTCAACTCTATTATCTGTTAATGCTTCTAGTATGATGTCAGTTCATATTTTCTAACATTTTGGTACATAATTGGAGGACCAAAGTGACAATGTTGCTGTCAAACTCTAGGGAATGCTTTAGAGCCAGAAATATTTCTATCTCACCAAAATGTGCCTTGTGTTTATAGGATCATTCATCCAGGAAATGCTCACATGTCTGAGAATTTACCTCAGAATCTATAGTACAACACCCCTTTGAAGTGAAATTGCCCTGCATAGAAATTATGTTGTTAAGGGGTGGCACAACTTTGAGGGAGATACTTCAGCTGTGTAGAGCAATGGATATGGATGGCTTGGACCTTGATGTCAGCACGCTTGGAAACATCAGAAATTCTCAAGGGCAGGTGGGTTCTTTTTTCTTGCTAGGAGCCAGGGAAACATGTCCCAGCCTGGAATGCAATTGGGGAGCTTACAATTTTTTCTTGCGTAGCTTATGATAAACAGCAGCCCTTGGAAAACAGCCCTTCCTCTGTGGGAAATACCTCTTGAATCTTGATTGTGCAAACAAATTCTTTCTGGGGATCAAGTTCTTTATCAGTGACACATGACTTTCTTAATGCACATTAAGGATAGTTAATGTTATTGTGAACTCCATCCAAGGTCAGTAGATCCTACAAAGACTGCCCAGTATCCTGCCAGTCTGTGTAGATTATATCACATATCAGAATTCATCACTTGGAAGAGAGTACTTTGTTTCCCCCAACTCTGTACGCTAAGACATCTTCCTTGGTCTCGGTACCTACCGTAACTATTCAGAAAGCTGCCAGTGAAAAATCTTGTATACTTTCTCATCATTCCTGCTTGGGTTTGTTTGTCCAAGAATTCATGCTCATTTTGCAACTATTTAAATTTTCTGTTTGCTACTTAAAAGAGATATTTGAATTATTTGTTTCTTGTGGTGAGAAATAAATGGAACTTGGTCAGCCATTAAGTTGCTAGGTCCTCTGCCTCCACATCTGGCAGCCAGAATAAACAAGTATAACCTTAGTCTCTGGGTAAATTTGTGATTGACAGCCCCTCAGAAATGTGTAGTTCTTTGTTGTACTAAATTAGATTGGAGCAACCGAGAAAAAAAAATCAGAAATCATCACTCTGTATTCAGAATCACCAGGTTTAAGTTTTCTGCTCTGTGATGCTGAATTTCATATTGGACATCAATGTCACTTCCCATAATAATGTTGAACAGGCCTCTTCTCTTCAATCTATCTTGGATCGGAATGAGGCTTAGTGACAATTGGATGAAAACATTGCCAGATTATTAGTTTATGGTTGATATATGTTCTTTTTCAAAAAGCAGTTCAGCAAGAGGACTGTGTACCACTTAGAAAGCAGCTCTCAGCCTCTAGGATCCACCCAAACTAGCAATATACTACTTCACAGTGCTTTACAGCCCTTTCTAAGCAGTTTACAGAGTCAGCATATTGACCTCAACAATCTGGGTCCTCGTTTTACCCACCTTGGAAGGATGAGAGGCTGAGTCAACTTTGAGTTGGTGAGAATCAAACTGCCAAACTGCTGGCAGCCAGCAGTCAGCAGAAGTAGCCTGCAGTACTGCATTCTAACCACTATGCCACCATGGCTTTATTATTTGAGAACAAAATCAACTTATTTCTAGCTCAACCCTAATAAAATTGAAGCTGTAATAAAACTAGTATTTCCCTTGAAATGCTGCAGTTTATTGGAGGTCCCTGCCAAGGATCCAATTTTTCTTACCTATTAGACCATTCCTTTGCACAAAGGACATGCCCAGGCTTGTAGCTGGACTGAAACGCCTCAAATCCACATCTTAGGTTGATTTTCCTATGACTCAGCTTTGTGCTAGACACACATGATAGAAATCACTTAAAAATTACCTGATCAACCTATCTAAGACACTGATCCTCAATCTGAATTCCCCGTTTCTCTTTCCCCTTAAAAAAAAACCTCATTTGGTGAACTAGTACTTCTTCAAGAGGCTGAGGAAATGAAGATCACACTTGGCTGTTGAATCCCAGGGCCTGGAAAGCTCAAATTAGTCTAAAATTGTGAAGTTCCTAAAGTTTCTGTATGGGGGTGGGAGGTTGGTTAAGATATAAAAGAAATTTCATGATACTTGCTGTTTTGAAAATAGAGTGTTATTGAAGGTTCTGAATGATGATGTCCATTAGAAGGCACAAGGAAGTGGAAGGAAAAGATAGTCAGGAGAATATAATCTTGGTTATAATTGACAGGAGGAAATATAGTGCAAGAAGAGGACAAGCCATTACAGGTGAAGGGGAATAGGAAATGTATTGGCAATCTCTTCTACTCCCTCTCTTTTCAACTTGAGAGGCAGGTTTCAGATTCCTGGAGTCTTTGGGCTCAGGCTGATGCTCTTAAATGCCAGATCTGGCTATAATGAAGCTATAACAAAGTTAATCTGCAACTTAATCCTTGTTGAACAGGGGATGATCAGCTATACCATACAACATTTGGGGGAAGTTGGTGGGGCAGCAGCTCCAAAGTTCTCTGGACAAAACAGATTATCTGGATCACATTCATTCAGGGTTTAGACCTGGGCACGGGGTGAAGACTGCATTGCTTGATCTTGTCAATGACCTAACGTGTTACCTACAGAAACCCTAGGTGCAGTGGTGGGATTCAACAGGTTCGCACCTATTTGTGAGAACCGGTTGTTAACTTTCTAAGCAGTTCGGAGAACCG
>JAOYMU010000001.1:49257630-49272977 GCA_025802295.1 Psammodynastes pulverulentus
CTGCATCCAAATCAGTCCATGTGGGGACTCCTGAGAAGGGGGAGGGTGGTGGGGGGGCAGGGTAGGTGGTGGATGGGAGGGGGCAGCCAGGAGTGGGATTTGGGGGTTCTCTGAACTGCACAGAATCTTGCAGTTTTGTCTTTTGATTGTCACAACTCCAGCACTGATGGGGGTCAACTGAATGAATACAATATATATGTCCCTCATTCAAGTTTAAGAGCTGAGCTGGAATTTCTTGTCAGAACAAAAAGGCAACAGTCCATTAGCCATGTTTTCTTTTTTCTTTTCTTTCTTTTCTTTTTCTTTTTTTTTACATGAATGTGGGATGACAGTACAAATATTTAAAATCACTGTTTGGGTAGAACACAGAGAAGCTGATGCATAGCAGCTGTTAAATTATGGATATCTTATGCAATGAATACATTTCATCTCTGTCTTTTGAAGAATCAAATAATGATGCCCTTGTTCTAAACACTCTCTGTCAACTCCTTGTGGGAGTTCTTTGCATAAACAAAAGGGTTCATGTGTCTAAAATAATTATTTTGTAAATGTGTTAACTGACAGGCACACTAGAGTACCGGTATATAGATGCCCAATCCAAGGTAGATCTTAAAAGAGCTGGAGTTTTAAGTGGATAATTCTACATATACCTACAGTTTAATTGTTTAAACATTTCTTGAAATTGCCCACATTAAACCAATCTCCTTCCTGACAACCTAAAATGTTAAATTAGTTAATGAACTCAGCTACTTAAGTACTCAAGTTGTTGGTGCTTGGTGTTATTATCCAACCCAGGAAGCCTCTATTCTAGGATCTGTTCAGTAGTGATGAAGAAGTGGCTCTACCTGTTGATATATTTAATACTTGTGATGAATGCTCTGCTGCAGAAAACTCCCATGGTATTTGCACTAGATCCAAGAATGAACAGGTAGAGATTTGGAGATGAGCTGTGGCCTACCCCTCTGGGCTTGTCAAAAGCACTTCTGTATAAAGGGAGGCTGTATCAGGTGGAAAGAGAAAGTGAAACCAATTATCAAAATACATAGCCTATACTAGCATAGAACTGTGGTGGCAGAGTGGTTAGAATGCAGTATTGCAGGCTAATTCTGCTGACTGCTAGCAGTTCGATTCTGACCGGCTCAAAGTTGACTCAGCCTTCCATCCTTCCAAGGTTGGTAAAAGAAGGACCCGGATTGTTGAGGGCAATATGCTGACTTGGTAAACTATTTACAGAGGGCTGTAAAGCACTGTAAAGTGATATATCAGTCTACATGCTATTGCTATTTCTGTTTCAAGGCTTCAAAACACTTCACATGATTTACTTTACACAATTTACTTATAACAGCCTGAAAGATCAGATTTCCCAAAGATACCTGCAACTGAAATAGTTGAACCATGAACCACCACACTTTTGGCATATGTTTGTTTGTTTTTTGTTTGTTTGTTTGTTTGATATAACCACTCATCTTACATAAGTGACTCTAGGCAGCTTCTAAGAGTAAGACAATAGCCACACCAAATAACCCATGGTGCTGGGTTATCAAAACTTTTGACTCGTCCACAACAGCAGAACATATCGGTGTCTGACACAAATGCTGGAAGAACAGCCAGGTCTCCAATATCTTGCAAAAGATTATCAGAGTTAGGGGTCATCCAAATCTCTAGGGGGAGGGGAGTACTGTTCTATAGGGCAGGAGTCTTGAGTAAGAAGGCATGACTCCAGGGTCAAGCAAGATGACATTGTTTAATAAAAGGAACACAGAACATGCCCTCTCTATCAGATATTGTGCGGGTGGCAGAAACGATGGGACAGAGATGGATCTACTAGTAACTGACTCTGTCATGAAGGACTTTATAGGCAATAAAGGGCTTTGATTTGCACCCAGAAGCCTATAGGAACCCAGTACGGTACAAAGTAGCAGTGTTACATGGATATGATAAGGAACACCAAAAAGTGCCCATGCTCTGGACAGCTGCAACTTCTGAGCACTCTTCAAGGGCAGCCCCACATAGAACTACAGATTACGGATATCCAAGTGGTAGGCAATAAAAACATGAGCTGCCATGAGCAAAGTTTCCTAATCCAGGAATGAGCATGATTGGTTCACAAGACAAACCTAGGCAAAAGCTCCCCTGGCTACAGCCATCATCTGATCTTCAAGCAAGAATGAAGAGTCCTGGAGGACTTCCAGTTTGTGTATCAACTCTGATTGAGGAAGTACACTCCTATGCAGAGTTCAAGATGGAAACTCCCAGTGGGATAGGGGGTTAAAACCCACAGAGAATCTGTCTTTACAGATTTGAACTAAACCCTCTTCTCATCATTCAACATTCACATCCAGCAGGCATTGGGAAAGGACCTTGACCACATCATTTGGTTGGCCCAGGTAAGAGATGTACAATAGGCATCATTAGCACACTGATGATGCCACTAATCAATGGTTAACCTCACCCAGTGCCTCCATGTGGATGTTAAATAGGAATGGGGAAGTAGAGTCCTGAGACCTCCCACAAAACAAGGTCCTCAGAGTTGACCACTTCTCCAACCACACACACACCAATAATGATTGAAGAAGGGAGGAGAACCATCATAGCATGGTCCTTCCACCCCAACCCCCAGAAACATACCATGAAGGCTGCTGAGAGGTCAAGGAGCACTAGGATGGATGCACTACCCAAAGGTGGCATTCAGCAGGTTCTGACCAGTTCTGGAGAACCGGTAGCAGAAAATTTGAGTAGTTTGGAGAACTGGCAAATATCACCTCTGACTGGCCCCATTCCCATCTATTCTCTGCCTCCCAAGTCTCAGCTGATCGGCTGGGTCTTCTTTTGTTGCCCTGCACAGGAGAACAAAGCTGGAAATCAGGTTAGTGGGATGGGGAGGAAATGGAATTTTGCAGTAACCTTCCCCCAGGAGTGGGGAGGGAATGGAGATTTTACAGTATCCTTCCCCTGACATGCCCACCAAGCCACACCATGCCCACCAAGCCACGCCCACAGAACCAGTAGTAAAAAAAAATGAATCCCACCATAGGCACTACCCCAATCCTAAGCATGCCAGGGGTCATAAACAAATGAAACTAACACTGTCTCAGTACTATAACCAGATTTGAATCCCAAGTGAAAAGGGTTCTAATAATCAGCTTCTTCCAGGGCCCTCAGTAATGCCCCAAACACCCTCTCAACAATGTTCTTCAGGAAGGGAATATTGGAGCCTGGATGAAAAGGGTCCAGATCTGTCAGATCAATGATGGCCTGTTGAGGAGAGGACAGACAACTGCTTCTTTCAAGGTAGAATGTTCCTCCTACAGAGAAGCCTCCAGAGAAGCGATGCCTTATCATTTCTGCATGGGGGTCGGGGTGGGGAAGGAGATTCACATGACATGAAATGGCTTTCTTTGTAAGCCAAACGTAGCTTTTGAAGAGTGTTATCAAAGCAGACTTGCTTATCTATATCACGACTGTACAGTATTGGTCCCAGGAAGGAATGATTCCAAGAGGAAATATGTCATTCAGAATTCTTGTCACATTACATAAACCTCAACGTTTTCATCCCCGTATTTGGAAGCAGGCAAAGCAATGAGTAGTTGATCCTCCTTTTGTATCTCAACCCAACCAGCTGGTCCATCAGGCAAATGTTATTGGCCGACACCTTTTTCCCACCAATCGGAGGACGGAAAGCAAGTTCTATAGCTGTGTATTACCCAGTGATTTTCAAGGCCAGGAAGGGAAGTACTTTATCTCTGATTAATGGAGTGCAAGTTTTAGAAACTCGGGGGCATGCCTATCTGATGCCTACATGGCTTTTGTTCCAAGTGGGAACAATTTGGGTCCCTAGGATCCTGTCTGTGTTTGCTAGCATTGCTTTGAGGGACAGTTTCAGAGGCAGGCTGGCCTTCCAGAACAGTACTTTCTTTTTCCTTTGCCATCTGCCTAATGGTTGTTTCTGTGTATGTATTTAAAATTCCAATCTGAATCACTTGAACAAAAGAAATTAAATCCAGTGGAAAAACTGGCAAAGAGCTGTTTTGTAGGATAGCAAAGGAAGGGAAAACATGGTGTAAGGGGCAGCTGGAGGGTATCAAATCGAATGTGGCAGCTCTTTCTTTTCCTGTTATTGAATTAGCTTCAAAGGATCAGCAACATGAAACCTTCTGGTACCTAAAGTTCCATGTAAATTTAAACACTGATTTTTATGAAAGTCATTTCAGCGCAGCATCAAAAAGAAAAAAAAAGAGGTTTTGCTTCTTCTGCTGTTGGCACTCGCAGGAAACCACATCCTGCAAACTAATTGACATAGGTTGGGCATTTACCCTGGGAATATACATGTGCATTAGGCCGGATCCTGTGCTATGAAGTGGTTTGCATTGTGAGAAATTCAGACTGAAGTCCCCGCTCAATAGAGCAGCTGACTCTGTGTCTTTAACAGAGTATGTGACTGCCTCTTCTTTTAAGCTGCCTTCCAAGATTTGGTTCTGGGAGGGAAGCATCTCTTTGGAAGAAGAGAGGAATATATATATATATATATATTTTCCTCCTTTCTGTTCAGGAAGCTGGTGATAACAGACAGTTAATTGTTATTGGAAATATTTGTGATGCCGCCAAGAGAATGCCAGTTTCACATGTTGAGACAGCTTATGCAAGTTGCATCCTCTGTATCATTTCCAAAATTTAATTAAGAATGGATGTGCACCAAAATGCTTTGATTTCATGTCCCATTTCCCTTTCTTCAACCTTCGTCTTCCCAAAAAAAACAACAACCCCAAACCATCCCTATATTAACATTAACTTCTCATTCTCAGCAATGGCTGAGTGACTTTGGGCCGGTCACTCTATCTCAGCCCAACCCACCTCAGAGGGTTGTTGGCCCCTTTTTCAAAAGGCAACTGGACTCCGTTTTTCCTTTGAAGATATTTCACCTCTCATCCCAGAAGCTTCTTCTTCTTCTTCAAACTGAAGCAGCTTCTGGGATGAGAAGCGAAATATCTTCAAAGGAAAAACAAAGTCCAGTTGTCTTTTGAAAAAAAAAAAGCACTTTGGGGACAACCATGACCTGGATGACTAAGAATCTCCATAGTCCCACAGTTGTTGTGGGGAAAATAGAAGGAGGAAGGAGTATTAGGGATATTTGCTGCCTTGGATTATTTATTAAAAAATACTGAAGGAGGGATAAAAATAAATATTAAATAAACAAATGTATACTCTCTGTAAGTGAGACCCTAATCAGCTCAAGTGACCATACATTTAGGCAAAGAGTGCAATGTTTATTATGATAATTTGATTTGATATTTTCTTCTTAATGAAGGGAGGTGACTTGCCATGTAAGGGGTAGGACTTTTGACTAGGAACAACTGAGATGAAAACTGCATTTCTAGTTAAAGAGGGTAAAAAGCAGTTTCCTCCCTCCCCAAGAAACCTGTAACTAAAATCACAATAACCTTAATTCTCCTTGAACAAGCATCACAGCACCTAATATGCTTGCAGTGAATGGGCAGAACCAAATATGGTCATGGGAGCAGGAACACTTTACAAATAGTCCTTCTTACAATGGCAATGAAAAAAAGTACCATGGTTCCTCCCATTTACGACTTTCACAATGGACAGGAATGGAATGGAAAGCAGAAAAACAATCATCGTAAGCACAGTCACCGTTTCACTCAGCACCACTTTGCTTAATGATCAAGTTGCCAGTCTGAATTGTGGTTGGCTACACAAGGACTACCTGTACCTTGTCATGTCACATTTTCACATGTTGAAGTTTATTCCTGCATGTATCTATGCCAGTATATGATAGAAAATAAATTTTGGATAAAAATTCAAAACTATTTATGTAGTGAAATAAGTTCCCCAAGTCCATCTAATTTTGAACATCTCTTTTAAAATGTAAAGTATTTTGATTTTTTTTTCTGGGTCAAGAAATGTAGGACTAATACTACCATTATTACACTGAGTAGGGCTTTTACCTATCTCTTAACCTTTTTCCCCGGAACTCTTATTTAATTATTCCTTGTATCTTAACTTATACTTTTTGCTATGTACTGTGATAAATTAAGAATATAATCGGTATATAAAAAGAAGAGTGTTGAGAGGGATTGCACAAAGGCATTGGTGTGAAGCATGCAACTACACAAGGCAGGCCAAAGTCTGCAGGGGAGAAAGCAATTCTCCATTCTCAAAAGGATCTTGAGATAGGATCATTGCATGAATGGAACCTACTCATTTTTTCTTTCATTTCCAATTACCTTCTTCTCCTCCATCATGTTTTTGAGATGTAACTTTTGAACTTCATTTACCAAGTAGTGTCATAATTGCTACTAATAGCGACCCCTCTATTAGAGATGGGTATGGAAAAAGATATACCCTAACATGTGGTTACAATGCCTAACTGAAAATTGCAATAATATTTAATTTTTATGGCATCTTTGGGAAATGGTATGAATATATATTTTTCTTCCTGAGAAAATTGTACTGAAATGTTTGTGCCTTTTCACATACACATATGTATGTGTATCTATGTATATAGATAACTTTGCTATTTCTTTTCAGGACATGTAGTGTTATGTGGAGCAGAGAAAGGGAGCAAGAAATAGAAAGAAAAAAAAGACACAACAAAAAGCAAAGGAGCCACAACTGAAACTAGTTTACACTGCCATTACTCACTATATTTTTCCATGTGTTTCTAACTTCCAACTAGATCGATATACTACTTTATATTATATATGTATATATCTCTATCTATCTGTCTGTCTGTCCACAAACATATATATACACATACACACAACCATACTGTTTCATACTTTCATACGGTACTTCATATACTGCTTTTTATTGCTTAGTCTTCTCACCACTTTCTTTCTCTGGATCTTGTCAACCTCATCCTGCTATGACTTTCTATGCCTTCCCATTCCTTTCAACTCATTCATTCTGCCCTTCATATATTTGTTTTGCAATTTCATCCTCATTCATTCTCTCTACATGACCAAAGACCAAATCTGCATGTCAAATTACTTCTTTTGTACTGGCTGGGCTCACTTTTAAATTCAATCCACATTCCTTCAGCACCCATTCATTCTTCACCCTCTCTCTTCTTGCATTAGAGAGCACACACACTTCTTAAGTAACTCATTCCGGATCATTCAACTTACTTTACATTTCTCTTGACTTACCCAATTCTCATTTGCATATACCAAAGGGGGCAGGCACATTCAAGTCCATTGTCATAGAGTGGACTCATTCTCTCTATCATGGGAGGGCAAGACAAGAAACTATGGAGTAGAGTCAGTAAAAAATTAGGAGAAGCATTCCCTCACTTCATCCATGGGAAAGGAGGCAGAACTGCACTTGGGGAAGAATGAATGAACCTAGCTGGCAGAGAAGTCTCAGAAAAGACTAAAGAGGAAAGCAAAAGAAAGAAATTCAAAATGACATTGCTTTGATTGTGTTTGGTAAAACATGGAGTAGAGCAGTGGCCCCCAACCTCTTGGGTATTAGGGACCGGTTCCGTGGAGAAAGGTTTTTCCATGGACCAAAGGGAGCGTGGGTTGTGTTCAGCCTGCATCCTGTAGATGGGGCTTTGCTTGTTTGCGTGGCCTGGTTGCTAGCACGCCACGGACTGCTACCAGTCCACGGACCCAGGACCCCTGGAGTAGAGCAAAACTCTAAACAGGCTTTCAAGATTCTGTTATTCTACCCTACAACAATAAACAGGGATCCCTGATGTGTGTCTTTTTAGACCTTGTCTATCTTGAAAGACTAACCATCTGAAATCATTTCATCATTTTTTTATTTTTTATCCTACTCCTTCTACTGGATGGTCCTTGTTTACCTTTTTTTATTTATTTCCGCAACAATTTTTGTTTCTGTACACATTACTCTTTATTTGTAGGTGCTCTTTGTTCCAGTGTTATCTCAAGGAGAGGGAGAGAGAGGGAGGGAGGGAGAGAGAGAGAGATTGGATTAGATTAGATTAGATTAGATTAGATTAGATTAGATTAGATTAGATTAGACTAGACTAGTATGCTCCATTCCATCACCCTTGCAGTGTATAATCCTGCAGGTTTCAATCCCATTCTATTTGCATTTTTATGAGGTTGTCAGAAGCCTGGGTGTTATATTTATGGCTATGATCTCCAGGTCTATTTTTCTTTTTCATGCTTAGGTGAGCCAAGGTTTATGATTGGATTCATCTGGAATCAGATTATAATCCAGATGAGAAGTAATTTATTGAAATTGAATCGAGGCAGGAGTGTTCTCAGTCAGTTTGAGGGAAGATTTTTCTTATGTGTTGTTTATGGTTTTAAATAGTAAATTAATGACGGCAGGGTTCACTCTCTTCACTCTTCTGTCCATGTCCATGTTCCCCTGATTTCATTATGGACATAATGATCGGTCCTGCTTTTAGGATCTCTTATCCTTCACTAAACGTTTTACAATAAACAATTAAAACCATTGTGGATTTATGTTTATATTTATTTCTGTGTATTCATGTGAGTAAACCTATGCTTAAACTATGACTTTAATGCAAATAGGTTTTTTTTCCCTAAGTAAAGACTCTCCAATCATCATTCTCCTTTTTTTATTCTGGGATCTTCAAGTGCCCTAATCACTTTTTCATTTTCACTTAGCAACTCATGTAACCTAGCAGAATGATGTCTTTCCCTGAATTTTATTTACTCCTAATAAATCATCTGCTTCTTCCATAATCACTATTCATAGATGCAACTTCATCAACATTCATCATCAAAGCATTCATGTTTTTATAAGTAACACTTCAGAGGATACCAATTTGTACTTTTTGATACATATTCCAGCTCTAATTCAAACTTAAACTTACACCTTCCCTGAATGCATTCATCAACTTTAATCTGCAAAATCAGAACTCTTTCATTCAGATTCATTGCTCCTTCCCTTTCTCTTATTTTCATGGACACACAGAGTTATATATTTTTATTTCTTGCATTTCATTTTGTTAATTTGGGCTTTTTATCATTAAGTCCAACTAGCAATCCTCCATAAGCCGGGGCCATGACCTGACACTCCTATGGATACTGACTTCCATTGCCCATCATGGATTTTGATCAATGGAAACATTCACATAATGCTTTTTATTCTTTCCAACACCCCAGATGGTTGGAATAATTTATGTAAAGCGACTTTCAGTTCTGTCCATCCATCTGTCTGACTGTAAGTAGAGTAATTTTTCAAAAAGTGAACTGTATTGGATCAAATTTGGTATGGTGGGCGGGGGGGGGGGGGGAAGCCAGCGAAAGAAAATAATTGTTTGAAAAAACTGTCAGATCTAGCTGAGGACAATGGTAAAAATAATGCAGGAAAAAATCCTTCCAAAGTATACCAACAGAGAGCCAGTATGCTGCTTACTGCTACAGTCTAAGCCCATCCCGTTCTCTCCTACTCAATATGGAGCATATGCTGCCAGGCTTCCTAATGTACATATATACAAACACAGAGAGACACAACTCCAAGGGAAAGCAGAAGGGGAGAGAAAGAGAGAGGGGGGGAGAGAGAGGGAGGGGGCGAGAAGGGGGAGGGGAGGAGAAGGGAGAGAGAGAGAGAGAAATGTGGATGACTCTTTTAGCTACTGCTGATAAAGTGATCAGAAAGAATTCCAGAAGCTTTGCCCTGCATGCTTTCCCATACCTTGTAGATAAGATAAAGGAAGTGTAGACCAGGTAACAGGGATTAGTCATATCTATGCCATATGCAGGATCCCCTGCTAATAGTAAGAACAGTAGTAATCAGTTTTGGACAGTTTTACCCCAAGCATACTCATACTACTGTATTCTATCCAAATTAGGATCGCTAATGTAGGCAGTCTCTTGCAAAACAACCTCTTGTCCATATTCCACCAAATAGAAAGTATACGAATGGACAGGTATATACTCAGAAAAGTATGTTATTATACTTTTCTGAGTATTCATATTATACTCATTACGCCTTGGTCCAAATGTACAGTCAACCCTCTCACCGAGGGCCATGAATCACCCTTCTACAGCAACAACAATCCCTACAACTCTTTTTCTTCTAGGAACAAACAGTGTATCATGGAAAAAAAAACAATCCAGCAAAAGGTATCTTTTCTCTGAATAGCACAATAACCAACCATTTCCCTCCCTCCTTGGGAGGAGAAAAAAAAAAGGATTGGTTATATATCAAATTATATCATGGGTTGCAGGGGCAGAGAAGAGAATGCCCATTAACCGCTTTGTAAAATAAACAGCAACTATAAGCAAAGCTTTTGTTAGGCTGAAGCAAACAAAGAAGTTCAGGCTACTTAAGCTTTGTGTTTGTTACTTTGGCTATAAAAACAATTAGCTTTAGATCGCTCAGGCTGCAAAGTTTGACTTCCACATACCTTTATAATGCTCCTGTGGGTTATCATTCCCATAAATCAGGGCATGCTTTCAGCCAGAGCTGAGCCCATTATTGATGAAGGGGCCTCTTGTACAGCTAACAATGTAAAGCCTAAAGGTTAGTGTGGCCCTAACATTCAATCTCATAAGAGAATAGAGGCAAACAGAAAGTTCATGCGAGGACTCCTCGGGCCAGTCCTTCCATTCTAAAGTAGGATGGATCTAGCTATTTCTTTCTCTTGACCCTAAAATTACTTAACCTCTTAGCTGTTGATAAGCAATCTTTTGTTATGCCCGCAACAATAGAACTGAATCCAGCTGAAGCTTAGCACTGTATAGCTTCAACCTCTGACTTATACGGAAAAGAGCTCACTGATTTTTAATAGAATTCCCTTCCAAGCATACCTCAAGGTCTTTTTATTTACAACTGAGAAAGAATTAAACATGTGTTTAAATCACCCACTGAAATCAAGGACATATCCTTGATTTGGTCGGAATCATCATTTACAGCTGCTGTACTTATTTCTAGTGGCTTATCTAGATTGTATTTGAGAAGTTGAGAAGGTTTTCTACTCTTGCTATTTTCATTGTCAAGGACTTATAAATTGTATTTCAGAATTTCAGATCTCACCAAATTACATAAGTATCAAAAAAGATGTAAAATAATCTTTATAAAAGAATTAAATTCTCCTTGTTAAAGCCACGTGAAAATGGTCAAGAATCTAAAAGAGAGAAAAGCAATAAACCCTTTAAAACCAATAAAAACTGTTGCTGCATCGTGTGATGAGTCAAAATGGAGGGACACACATACAAGGGCATCCATATTTCTTACCAATTTAATATTATATATCGGCATTTGTCAAACTTGGCAAGTTAAAAATGTCTGAACATCAATTCCCAGAATTCTCCAACCAGCAAGGATGGTGGGAAAATCTGGGATTTGAAGTCCACATAGCTTGAAGTTGCCAAGTTTAACAAATGCTTTACAATCCCAAGTTTGAGAAACATTTTATATTCCCAACAGTGGTACCCAAGATTACAGAGAACAGAGACACCAATCTTTCCTCTTTCCATCTATTAAGAGATGAGATATGAGTTGAATTTTCTGTAGTATGAAATATAAAGTAGCAAAGTTGATAGTATAGTATAGTATAGTATAGTATAGTATAGTATAGTATAGTATAGATGATTTAATGTTTCTATAGTAATAGCAGCAGTAAAACAGAAAACATCTTCCCTGCTACTTCCTGCACTGCCCTTATTTGCAGTTGTTATTCCCGACATTGCTGTCAACCCACTTCTAAAGTTGTTAGTGTAAAGTTGCTAATATAGGTGCTGGGCACATTAGCAGCTGCTCCATCCGCTGCTTTAACTGTTACAGTTATTGTTCTTAGTTTCATTTTGAAGTATTTAGCATCCTGGTATGGAGGTATGCAATTCTTTCTCCTCCTTTAATTTCTGGTCTTACTGGCTATCAAGATTCTCTGTCATCCACGTTATTGTCCCAAAGGTGCTTTTTCAAAAAGTAACCAGATTTTGTTTTTCCTTGAAGACATTTCACTTCTCATCCAAGAAGCTTCTTCGGTTCTGGTCTAACTTTTCCATGCCATGGAAAAGCAGCTACAAACTCTAGAGTTCAGCCCATGAAAGTGTGAGCTGTCATTTTAACCTGCAATGTACGAGGCTACTTCAAGTAGCCCTCAATGACCACAATTGGACCCTGCAACTTCATTGTTAAACAAAATATCACATGATTGGGATGGACCTACAGCCTCACTTCTGCTGCAGTCATTAAGCAAATCAACTGAACTGCAGTTACTTCACATGACCGGGATTTGCAAATTTTACTGGTAGCTTCTCAAATGACTCCATTAAAAGCTGGCTATTAAGCACACAAATGGCAGTCACAAGACTGTGAAGACATTGTAAGAGTTGTAAGTGAGCGTTACCCGAACAAAAGCACTTGTGGTTCGGGTTAGATCACCCTAATTCATTTGTCACAAGTGTGAGGACCTCCATATTAAAGAAACACAATATATTAAAATTAGACATAACTATATGTTCTCCTTTTTAGCACTTCAAATCTCTCTGTTCTGGTTGGTTCACAAGTAAGAACATTAAAAATATGAAAACATACAGTAGAAGATCATGGCTTCCTTTTGACTGGGAGGTACCCAGAGTTTGTTATAAGATAGAAGGCTATATAAAGAAAGAGGAAGAGGAAAAGGAAAAGGAAAAGAGGAGAGGAGAGGAGAAGAGAAGAGAGGAGAGAAGTGAAACACTTGGACATAAATGAACCCACACAATCCAAAGAGGCCTACTCACTCTTACCAAAGACCTTGATGAAGAGCAAGGTTTTCAAGAAACACCAGACTGAGGGCAGTCTGAATCTCAGGAGAAACCTTATTCCAGAGGGTAGGCATTGCAACAGGGAAGTCAGATGGTACTGTTTAATAGAATTAGCTCCCACCAGAAAGTCTGGCCTAGAAACCTCAGTCAAGTGATCGCTCAGGAGTTTCCAGTTCTTCATCACTGTATAGCTTATTCCTAGTGAGAAATAAAACTAATGTATAAACAGATTAATATTACCTGATGTGTTCCACCAACTCAATGTTTAAGAAGAATAGCACTGCTCGGTTTCAAATGAGCACCCAATGTGTCATATCTATAGTTTACAGGGGTTTGCATGAACTCCCTGCTTCCTTCCAGTCTCCATTTCTCTTCTACATTTTGATTCATTGAACAAGAACAGCTTTTATTTTTAGATAAATAATAGTATCTATCATCAAAATGTATCACACAATCACCCTCATTGGATGGAATTCACTTCCTTATATGGAGCAGGGGTGAGCAACCTTTGTGTGACTATAGTACACTTGCTCTTATTCTTCTGGAGATCACATGATATTTGCTAAAAACCACACAGCAATGATACCAGAGATATAGAGGCAGATTTATAGCATGCATGTAATGAGTAGTTGGATTTTTTCCCCCCTTAAATAAAGCAGGTGTGCTAAGCTAGTGAAGAGGGACACAAAAATGGCAGCAGGGGGTACAACTGCAGTATGTGGGCCACAAATTGCTCAGGCCTGATACAGGAATTATGTCAGCAATGCTTCACTTCAGGTGAGCTCAGTCACAAACAACCCATCCCTTTCTTTTCAGATCTTAAAAATAGAATTTGTAGTTCTTGGCATTGTGTTCCAAATCATGTCAATTATGCAAAGGAATATAAAAGCAAACAACAAGCTGACCCACGAGCTTTTAATCAGATTCAAAACAGGGAACAGAGGTAAGACAATGCCGCAATTAATACGTAAATATGTACGTAATGAACAGTCCAAGACATATCAGAAAAGCAGGACATAATAATTACAATGACCCTGGAAGATATTAACATTTCTGCTTGCGATACTGGCACATTTTGATCCTATCCCAGTCAAAATAGCAGATTTTGTTGTGGTGGTAGGCTTTTTCTTATGAAGATAAGATTAACTCTGAACATTTTCATTGCCACAAAGAGGAAGAATGGGGTGAGGGAGAAAAAAGTGATCTAAAACCTAGAGACAGAGTAGTTGGAAAAGGCAACAAAAGGGACTAAATTTTAAATAAGTCAAGAATTGTCTTTCAACAATTGTTTTATTAGATTTCTTCCATCCTATGTATCAAATGAAGACTGAAATGTACTATCTTAATTTGATACCTAGGATGGAGGAAGCTTGTACATACTGAATCTTAATCTTTCTTCTTTACTTTTCTTTCTCACGTTTACCTCTCACTCCTTCTTCAAAGAGCTCAAAACCTGCTCTTTTGATGTGCCTTTTCATCCTTGCAACACCACTGTGGGAGAGAATGGCCTGGCTGCAAATCATCCAGTGAACTTCATAATAAGAGACTCAAACCTAGGCAGGGTAAAGATGAGGTCAAAGAAATATGGGGAAATAGACTGAAATAGGAAGTGGCATAACTGAGATGAAGAAACCTGTGAGGTGAGCAGAAGAAGCTGCCTTGAGCAAAGAGAGGGGATATAAATCAAGTGACTGAACATAAACAGAAATTCAGTTATTGCTGTAGGGAGAGAAATGAAGAAACAACAGATGACTGGGAAATAATGACCAAGGAAGAAGAGATGAGAACAGAAGCAGAGGAAAAGAAAGGAAGTTTGGATTGCAACAGCTGCTTTTTCTTGAGTTGATGTAACTATTTTAAAAAACGTGATTGCAGAATTGCCTAAGTTATACAGTCCTGAACTGTGATCTAAACAAATTCACCATTATATATTATATTCATCTATTTAAAGGTAGTCCTCGACTTATGACCACAATTGAACCCCAAATTTCTGTTGCTAAATGAGACAGTTGTTAAGTGAATTCCCCCCCCCCCATTTTACAACCTCTCTGGCTACAGTGGTTAAGTGACTCACTGCAGTTATTAAATTAGTAACACGGATGTTAAATGAATCTGGCTTCCCCATTGACTTTGCTTGTCAGAGACAGTCGCAAAAGAGGAGCACATGACTCCGGGACACTGCAATCGTCATAAATATGAGTCAGTTGCCAAGCGGCTGAATTTTGATCACATGACCATGGGCATGCTGTGAAGGTCATAAGTGTGGAAAATGGTCATAAATCACATTTTTCCAGTGATGGTCACTGAATGGTCACTAAATGAACTATTGTAAACTTCCTGTATTTCTTCTAATGAGCTCAGGGCAAGTTTTCATGAAGCAAGTTTTCCTCCATAACTCTGAAGCATTTGGCTGAGTGTCAGTGACTGGCCTAAGGTCTCCTTGGGGGTTTCCAGGTTAAAGGGAGATTGAAATCTGATGTCATGTTAAATAACTGCACAGTATTCCTTTTCAGAAAACATTAACTAAAATCCAGCATCAGGATGATAAGCTTTAATCAACCTAGAGTAATAAGAGGTTGCAGAGGTCTCCAAACTTGGCAACTTTAAGATTTGTGGACTTCAACTCCC
>JAOYMU010000001.1:49311806-49323004 GCA_025802295.1 Psammodynastes pulverulentus
TACAGGCAGCTGGCTGTTAGCAGAAGTCTTGCAATTACTACAATTAGTGCAATCATTCCTCTGCGCCACCAAGGCTCTTAACAGAAGCTCACCCTCTCGTGTGGCACTCAGGACTTGAACCTCGGCTGTTGGTACAATAGAAATAAGTAAACTCTTCCACATCCTACTTTATATACTCTAGCCAGGGGTGGGATTCAAGAATCCCAGCAATTGGTTTGCTGCCCGGTTGCTGGGTGGGCATGGCCATGGTGGGCATGGCCTACCAGAACTTCCGGTTCAGCCATTCTTTTGCCTTCCCCAGCGCCTGGAGGCTTCTCTCAGGCCTCTGGGAGGGTGAAAACAGCCTCCCCCGGGCTCTGGAGGCCCTCCAGAAGGCAGAAACAGGCCCGTTTCCACACTTCCGGAAGGCCCATTTTTTGCCCTTTTCAGAGCCTCCACGTGGACTCTGCACTTACCTGCATCCAAATGGGCCATGTGGAGACTCCTGTGTCTGTACTTTTGTGCATATTGTCTCCTATTTACTTACATTATTGTGTTTTGAATAAGGTTATAGATCTACATTTCAAGAAGTGTCAAAAGGCAGAGTATAAACCAACAGGTTCCTGTGCCTGGACAATCTACTGGCTAAGCAAGGACAGGTTTATTTAAAAGACTTCAGTGATATAATATGCTAGTGGCATATTATAGCATTTATACTATTTGATTAATAGCATATATGAATCAAATAAGCATTTTATATACTTAAGAGTCCTACAGAAATAATTATAGAGGATAACATTTAAAATATGTCTACACAGATACGCACATTTGAAAAGTTTAAAAATGAAAGAGCAAATATTTCCCTTCATTTATTCTCTACTGCCTTGCACTTTCTTAAAATAAAATGAAAAAATGCAGTTGTAAATGCTAGGCATTATGTCATCTGGCAATCTTTCATTTTGAAAGAACAGTGTTTTGCATATGAACTAACAAAGAGGTGAAGGGAAGGTTAGTTTGAAATGGCATCATGCCTTGGTTAGACACAATCAAAGCAATTGTCAGATTGACTGCACTTTGGTGTGCAGTTAAATATCTACCATCACTGATATTTTTATTGAAGGGATCCTCCTAAGGAAGCAAGGAATCTCAGAGCTTCCCAGAATTCAATTTGAATCTCATTGTCTAAAATACATACAATATCTCCCGAAAGACATGTATCGTTCTTTATAGCAAGATTATCAAACTAGATTTGATTGAGGGCTGCATCCGGGTTGTGTTTGACCTATGGGGCTGGGGTGGTGGTGGCCAGGGGGTGTGGTTGGGGGCATGGCCAGCTTGACATCACTTGTTGAGGCTCCATTTTCGGCTGGCACAGGCTGCACACATGGCCACCCAGGCTCCCTTTTCACTGGCAGAGGGCTGCAGGAGGCCATCACAGCTGAAAACGGAGCCTGAGAGGGTTGCGCACCTCCCAACCTTCATTTTCACTGGCAGAGGCACTGAGGGCCGGTCCTTCATTGTTTCCAAGGTGGCCCCATGGGCCAGATCTAAGCACCCAGTGGGCTGGATCTGGCCCGTGGGCCTTGAGTTTGACACCCCTGCTTTATAGTCACTGATAGCTAACCAATGGTTTTAAATAAACAAGAGAAAGCGTTTTGTCATCTATTGATTTGCCAGGAAGGAAGGAAGGAAGGAAGGAAGGAAGGAAGGAAGGAAGGAAGGAAGGAAGGAAAAGTTATTCTTGATTCCGCCTTTGTTAGGTATATCTACAGAAACACAAATATATGCTTTGGATGTTTATTAATGAGGCTTCACCATATTATATCCCAAATAGGTTTTCTACAATTCAACAGTACATTTGCCATGTTCTGGTAATGGCAACACAAAATAAAGTCCACTTCTAGAAAGCACAGTTCCATGTCCATTAAAGTAAAAGCAAGTTTTTTCTTTTAAGAAGCTACTTATAGTAACAGTAGGTCCAGTCTTCTATTTTTCCATCCACCCAGCCATCAATCCCGGCTCTTTGCCAACTAATTCCTGTCTCTTTTTGCCTCTTCTAAGACTCTTCCAGACAAATGCTGCTTGTCTGGGGCCAAGGATTCTACCCCGTGCCCCTTCCTAGGAACCACCCTCCTTCAGCATTTGCCATCTGCCATGCCAGTAGAACCTGGTGAATCAGCAGGGGCACAAAAGAATGTTGCTGTGACACTTGCTGAATATTCATGATATATGAATATTCATTCAATTAGCATCTGTATGACCAGGCCTCCAGATTCACAACTGGCATCTTAGGAAAAGGGTCCATTGTATTTTAATTAAAAGCCAGCTTGATTTCTAAATAGCTATATTTACCAGGATTTAATCAGCTGAGAAGAATAGCAACACATTTCCAAAACCTGGGGATACCACCCCTCCCTTCTTGCTTTGCATGTTTAATACTAGTGGGAGTTATGTGTTTGAAACAACGGGAGGTAAAAAAAAAAAACCACCCCTCTCTGAACAACCAAAATAGTATCAGATTATCTTATAATAGATTCACACTGTGTGGGATCCATTGGCATTTTCCCTGAGGCATCATCAGAGAAAAATTGTAAAGTGGTTAATGTATCTTCAGGGAAATGAGAGAGATGCTTGCCTTATGGTGAGTTATTTATAAAAATAATAAAGGCGGGATAAAAAAAATATATCTTAAAAAAACATAGAGAAAGTGGAAAGACCATGTACGCATCAAAAGCAACGAGAACACCATACTGGAGTTTTAAGGAACAGAAAAGTAATGTTGTTAAGCATCTCTATATTTATTAGTATAAGGCAGTGGTGACGAACCTTTTGGGCACCGAATGCTGAAATGGGAGTTTGTGTGTGTGTGTGTGTGTGTGTGTGTGTGTGTGTGCACGCGCCAGAAACCGGAAGACCAGCTCCCTGGTGTGCATACGCAGGAGCACCGGAAACCAGAAGCTCATTTTCACGGCACGCACATGTGCGCTGGCCACATGGACTTCCGGTTTCTAATGGGAATGTGCACACCGGAACCCAGAAGAGCAACGGATGATGGCTGGTGTGCCTGGAGAGATGGCTCTGCGTGCCACTTCCAGCTCATGTGCCCTAGGTTCGCCATCGTGGGTATAACAGCATATGGACTGTGCTGAAAAAAAGGAACCAATGAAACAAGGAAGTAACATCAGTGGCAACCCTGAAGCCTCCAAGATGGCCTCAGTCAGGTTCACTTCAGGTGAACCCGATAGACTTTACAAATTCCCTCCAGAATTTGGCCGTGAACTAGACTCCTCTATCAGAGACAATTCTGCGGGGGACGCCATGTAGCCTATAGATGTGCTTGACAAATAGTTTGGCTAGCTTATGGGCTGATGGGAGACCTGAGCACGCTATAACATGGACTTATTTGGAGAACAGCTCTATTGCAGTCCAAATGACGATATTTCCCCCACCATCAGGGAGTTCTATGATGAAGTCCATGGCAATCTCTTCCCAGGATGGATCCGCCACTTATTGGAGCAGACGTGGGGGCTTCCCTGGTCTCTTCTTCATGTCTGCGCAAGTGGCACAAGGGCTCAGCTCAGCATCCAATACTTGGAACGCTGACAGCCAGTATACTATAATGGTTGGTTGGTTGGTTGGTTTTTCTAGGAGCAAAAGTGGCTTACAGAGAGATCTCATTTCAATTTATTCCCACAACACCAAAGTCACCCAATGACTTTTTATGGGTTGAAGTGGACTTGAACCTGGATCTTCATATCCAGCACCTTGGCCTGGGAATACCGAGTTTCAAACTACACTTCAGTCATGAGTCTGGACCAGTGATGGGATTCAAAAAATTTATTGCTGGTTCTGTGGGTGTGGCTTGGTGGGTGTGGCATGTCTTGGCTTGGTGGGCATGGGAAGGGAAGGATACTGTAAAATCCCCATTCCCTCCCCACTCCTGGGGGAAGAATACTGTAAAATCCCCATTTCTTCCCCACTTCTGGGGGAAGGTTACCACCGGTTCTCTGAACTACTCAAAATTTCCGCTACTGGTTCTCCAGAACTGGTCAGACCCTGCTGAATACCACCTCACTATTTCACAAACAAATCTATAACATTGGACAAGAATTTTGAGCTTCTTCAGGAAGGTGGGAAATAAATATAATGAACTAATATTCCTTTCCAATTTAAACACTGATCTGGTTTATACATCATATAATGTTATAATATGGTTAGTTTGAGTTTGGATTAGCAAGTTGGGCGAAATCAGTCAACAGGGGTTTATTCATTGTTTTTTATTTATTCAGTTTACATATATAAAATTAACAAAATATTTAATCAGAAAAGGAGAGAGAGAGAGAGAGCTTCCAAATGCTCAAAAGCAGCCCCACAGACAGTGTGTTGCAATAGTGCAAATATATTATTTAATTATTAATTCATAGGAAAGATTAAAAGCATTTCTGATCCCAAGTAGAATGTGCTGAAAATAAATTCACATTGGAGATATAATAGAGAATGTAGATGGGGAAGTAAAGTTTACAACCACTGAAGTTTGCAGAAACAGTTTTACATGTTTGCACATCTGCTTTGGAAAATACCTTTAAAAGTTCATGGAAAGCCCTTATCCTGAATATGGTTTCAGAACTTGCAAACATAGTCAAAATCTAAGATTTTGCCCATCACGAAGGGATTCACCAAAATTTACTGGGTGAATTTTAAATACAGTATTCTCCACAATTTTGGGTGGTTTGTTGTACCATTGTTGTACTTGTTCATTACACATATACTCCACCTGTCTTCTGGTAAAGCCAAAATAAACCCATATTTTATTTAAATTTAATTAAATATAGTTACTACCCATGTGTCTATGGAGATTCTCAATCTTTCAGGTCATGGTTGCCCTAGAACTGCTCCGGTTTGTCAGAGCCTGTGGCCAATGTGTTTCCAAAGCTCGGGAGCTCTTGCCTCACCTTGCTTTCCATCATATTCACCTCCCCACAGAATTCCAAGGCCCTGCTTGTTTAGAAGATCTTGCCTTTTTCCACCATTCCAGCAATTTACAGAGTTCCAGCTACTGTCAGAAAACACCTATGTGCAAAAACAATCTACAGTTCACAAGGTCTGTTAAGTGCAGTGAAGGAAAGGGGGCTTGGCAGCTTTGATTGCTTCCCGTAGGTCCATAGAAATGGACATATGTGGACTAGAAACACTAACACTATCTTTATCTGTTTTGAGGAATGGAAGATTTTTGTTATTCTGGGACCTACAGTGGCTTAGCAAAGAAGGCACTGTAAATATGAGTCTTTGCACTTTCCTGCTGGTCAGCTGGAGGGAGCCGTGATTGTTTATAGTAAACGCTATGTGTTTTCTGTGCTTCAAGGTAATAAAAAATGAAAATCATCACAGGTCATGAAATGACTTTGAGGGCACTGGAGATTGAAAATGGCAGTGATATGCAAATGCTTGATACCTTAGGCTCCTTTTTGATTGGCTGGTCTTTAGAATATTTAAAGGGGCCTTAATTTCCATGGTTCATTGTGAAGCATCTTAAAAGCCTGTAATACCGAATGCATTATTTCATTTAGGAAACACAGACATATAACATCATTCTTCTGTCTTCTCAATCTGCTATTGCTTGATTTACAGCTGCTTCCATACATTCCTTGGTATGCTGTAGCTGAGGAAGATAACATTTTTCAGTCCAAGGATTACACTGCAGTTTGGCCTGGGAAGCCCATAAAAATATAAAAACGTTTTAATTTTTTTTTTAATGGGAGGATGCTATACAAGAAAAGCATTAAAAAAACATTAGAAAGGATTGAAAAGCATTACAACTATGTTGCAAATGTTATAAAGGATTTCAGCAAGTTACATAAAAGAAGTCTGTAAGCTATGGTTTACCGGTAATCCATTCTGGTGGGGTTTTTTTAAATCTATGGATGTGCAATTCCTTATTTTAAAATCACAGAAATGCAAGCATTTTCATAACTGCAAGAATAAAATTGAGGGGAAAAAACAAAATTGTAATGTAAAAAAGCAGCTGGTAGTCCATGATATTTCAAGGCTTCTTGGCTGCAGGGCATTAGAAATTATTCTTGATGTGCTGCTGTACCTGTGCCGCTATAGTTCCAAATTCTTCCATTTGATAAGCTTGTAAATAATTTCTGATACAGGACCTTTCATTCTATAGAATAGGTCTCTTTTATTATTCACTAATCTCTTGCAAAGTACTGTTCTCCCTTAAAACACACAATGTTGTTTTTTTAAAAAAGAGCTGATACAGACTTGTTTCAAATTGGTATCGCCACACTACGTAGATGCTGTATCATGTAGATGCGTAAGCGTCTGATATGAAAACGGAAAATTGTCGAAGGTTCCTGATTTCAGGCACATTTTTCTTTGTTTTAGGAAAAAAACACAAAGAATTGCTTTCCACAAAACCTTGTAGTTTTCTAAAACCGCTTTCTTAAGTTGTTTGGGTGGCCCTGGGCCTATCTCTTTTGCTGTCCTGTGTGGTTAAAACAAGATATGGGGCAGCTTGACCTGATTCCTTCAGCCTAAACTGTATATTGAAACCCTTTGATAGTGTTAGACAGAAGAAAAGAGCCTCACAGTCTCATACAAACAGGAGTACACACACACACATGCACGTGCAAATCGGGTTGTTTTCAGCTGTTCCAGAGAACGGACACCAACAGTACAATGAAGCAGAAATGAGCTGGAAAAGCATTGTGGGTATTGACATGATAATGAGCACTCCAAGTCCTTTCTGAAGGGAAACAGCATGCTGACTTTCTTAAAGCCATAGACTTGCCAAAACAGTTTGCAGCTCTTAACTGAGTCCAAACTCTGGTGGCATGAATGGGTGTTTGGTTTCTAAAATCCAAGCCAGTGATCACAGGAACAGATATTTTAAAGCCCAGAGAAAGCCTGCTTTGGCAACATGCAATTTAATGCCTCCCAGATCAACTACCATCAGCCCCAACCAGCACAGCCAGTGGGCACTGAACTCCAAAATAATTAAAGATTACTACTTTCCTTATTCTAATTCAGAAAGTCTGTCATTGGAGTTAGATTTTCTCAGAGGACATGTTACTGAAACCAGTGGTATTACGAACTTAAACCCACTTGGTTTTAGAGAATTTATAGTACGAATATAAGGGGCGCAATGGCTCAGCAGTTAAAGACACTGAGCTGGTTATCTGGAAAGCTGACAGCACAGGTTTGAGACCCAAGCACTTAGCGATGGGGTGAGTTCCCATTACTTGCCCCAGCTCCTGCCCACCTAGCAGTTTGCAAGCATGCAAATGCGAGTAGATAAATGGATATTACTTTGGTGGGAAGGAAGCAGTATTCTGTGTGCCTTGGCATATAGGAGAGTGGAGTGGAGTGGAGTGGAGTGGAGTGGAATGGAATAGAATAGAATAGAATAGAATAGAATAGAATAGAATAGAATAGAATAGAATAGAATAGAATAGAATAGAATAGAATACTTTATTGGTCAAGTGTGAGTCTCCGGTGTATAAGTTCTCAGTATACATATAAGCAACAAGGGATAAATCATGATTATAATCATAAAATACATTCATCATAAATCATAAGATAACAACACTCAGTGATAGTCATAGGACACTAAATAAGCAATCAACATAAATCATACTAGGATATTAAATAAAACAATATAAATCATAAGATACAAGCAACCAAGTTATATTCATAAGAAGATAAGGATAGGTAATAGGAAAGATGAGAAGGATAATAGTAATACATCCCTACTAGGTAGTTTGACAGTGTTGTGGGAATCAGTTGTTTAGCAGAGTGATGGCATGGGGGAAAACTTTGTGTCTAGTTGTTTTGGTGTGCAACGCCGTATAGCGTCATAGAAGTTGAAACAGTTTATGTAAAGAATGTGAGGGTCTGTAGATTATTTTTTTTAAAGCCGTCTTTCTGGCTTGTGCAATACAGTATACAGGTCCTCAACAGAAGGCAAGCTGGGAGCAATTTATTTTTCAGTTCTAACTATCCATTGAAGTCTGGGTCTGCCTCGTTTGGTTGCAATGCCAAACCAGACAGGTATAGAGGTGCAAATAACAGACTCAATAATTCCTCTGTAAAACTGTATCAGCAACTCTTTGGGCAGCCTGAGTTTTCTGAATTGGCGCAGGAAGAACATCCGTTGTTGTGTTTTTTTGATGACGTTTTTGATGTAGAGTGTCTGTTTTAAGTCTTGAGATATGATAGAACCTACAAACTTGAAGGTCTCTACTGGGTTGTCTACTATTGTAAGAGGTGGTAGTATAGGAGGGCTTTTCCTAAAACCTTTCTATAGTTTTGAGTGTGTTCAAGATTATTCCAGCTGCACCACAAGTCCTGCTGGCCACATGACCATGGAAATGGCTCCTGCAGCTAAGAAACAGAGATGAGCACACACACCCTTGAATCGAACACAACCAGACTCTTACCTTTATTGTTAGAACAGCTGACTTACACATTAATTCAAGCTGCTCTGAAATGGGGAGAGGAGAGATAATTTACCTCCTCTTTCTGGCTTTCTAATCCTAAACCAGTTTTATTTTGGGAGGAATGTTGAAATAATATAGAAAAATGAGACCAATTGGCATTGTAGACAGGGGTGGACTTTTGGGGGTTCACAGGGGTTTGGGAGATCCTCTAGCTAAGATTCTGCACAGTTCGGAGAACCCTGAAATCCTACTTCTGGCTGGCGCACTCCACCCCTCCCCCTCCCCTTCCAGGAGTCCCCACACGGCCCATTTTGGATGCAGGTAAGTGCAGGGTGCACAGGGAGGCTCAGGAAGGGCAAAAAATGGGCTTACTGGAATGGCCTCCAGAGCCTGGGGTGGCCGTTTTTGCCCTCCCAGAGGCTCAAAAAAAGAGTCTGGAGCCCAGGAAGGGTAAACACACACACACCCCACTGTGGTGCAGGAGGCTGACTAGGCCATGCCCACCATGGCTACGTCCACCCAGCAACCAGGCAGAGAACCCCTTGCTAAAATTTTTGAAGCCCACTCCTGAATTTGTAGCCCAGTATTAAAAACCATTGCACAAAGTCGCCGATATTCTGTATTGAACACTGAAGGTATTAGCAAGAACTGGCAGTCAATCTTTTTAGATATTCTATCTAGAAAAAAACTCCCCAATGAAATAAAAAAAAACCCTTGAAGGAATATTTCACATTATTGCCATAATGAAGTAAAAATGTGCAGCCTTGGCCTGATATCATTCAACAAGAATGAGATTCATTTCAATTTTAGGGATTAAATGTACACATAGCTGAGCTGGGAAGCAAAATCTATCCAGGGAAAAAGATATTTTGTTTTCATAAACATAACATTTGTAACAAGCTATTCTTGTTATATGTGACCATTTCTGTCGGTTGTGAATATTCTGGAAAAAGGTTTTTTCCCTCATGAATATTCTACTAGAATTCCATATTAAAGACCGAGACAGAGAAAGTCCTGAGGAAGAGTTAATACTGACAAATTGATCTGATGTAGACCAGCAGCAATCAACCAGATCTTCAGGGGTTAATAGCAAAACAGAATATCAACGAGAATAATATACATGAAACATCAATAGTAAAGACAGAATGAACAAAAATCACTGGGGCACAATAATAATCTACACCTGAATTCAGTCTTCATAAACTCTCTAACAGAAAGATTTGACTACATTTTCAAAGCTAACAGTATGGAAGTTGGTCTAATTTCCACAAGGAGGCTCTTCTGTGGTAAAGATGTGCTCGTAGATTCTATGAGCTTAGCTCTTCTCGTTTCACAAAAATGGGAGACTGCTAGCTGTTTTTTTCAGTATGTATAAATTGGGCATTATAACAGTGTAGTGTAACTGTGAAGACAAGCACCAGCCATTAGCCAAGTTGCTGCATTCTTCACCAAGTGAAGCTTCTGAGCTTTCTTCAAAGGCAGTCCCACCAACAACCATCACAGTAGTTCACACAGGTACCTGTTGGGAGCGTGACTCACTTTTACAAGATCTTTCTGTTCTAGGTAGGGCCACAATTAGAGGACCAGCCTGACCTGGGCAAAGCCTGTCCCTCCTTCTTCCAGCCTTAGACACCCAAATCCTTCAGAGACAATTACTCTCCCTTAAGAAACCACATTGGATCTGGCAAAGAAAACGCCAAGGTGGGTTTCAGGGATTCAACCTCAGAGACTGTTTAAGATGTTTAGCTTCTCCTCCATGGTTAGACTAGCCGTACTTATGATTTATTAGGCTCATGGACCACTCTGAGTCCATATATCAAATTAAAAACATAAAATGCATTTTTTTTTAAAAATCAGCTATAACAACAGAAGCTTCATTTAATATCCCAAGAGACCAGATCCAATACCAGAGGAAACCACACTATAGCAACCCAATCCCAAGGTTTATCACCATCACTAATTAGTATAGTAAGAATGATCTCTCCCAGCAGCTTTATATAAACATTAAAAAACAGTGGGAAGAAAATAGACTCTTGTGGTACTCTATAAGTCAGGGGTGTCAAAATCGATTTCATTGAGGGACACGTCAGGGTTGTGTTTGATCTCGGGGCGTATGTGACCAGGGTGGGCGTGGCCAGCTCAACATCACTCGTGTCGGGGGCACCTGTGGTGGCCCGAACACTCTGCCAGCGAAAACCAGCTCCTGAGCTCCATTTTTGGCTGTGAAAGCCTCCTGCAACCCTCTGCCAGCAAAAACAGAGCTTGGGAGGGCCTCATGGGGCCCTCCCAAGCCCCATTTTCCCTGGCAGAGGGACTGCGGGCCAGTCCCTCGCTATTTCCAGGACAGCCCCATGGGCCAGATCTAAGCACCCCACAGGCCAGATCCGGTCCCTGGGCCTTGAATTTGACACCCCTGCTATAAGGTAACAGCTATTGGTTCATAATTTTTATTCTCTGACTACCATCATCTAAAACAGCCCACTAAGGAAGGCAGAGAGCCACTGTAGAATAGGGCTTCCAATCCTCAACCTTCACAAGTGACCCAAAAGAATACTATAGATAGTCCTTGACTTATAACAATCCATTTAGTGACAATTCAAAGTGTGGCCTCCCACCGACTGGTACGCTCTCACAGGGAGGGGCTGATGAGAGTCCCAATGGCCTCTATGTGCCGGTTGGTGACCCCAAGAAATAGGGTCTTCTCTGTGGGGGCGCCAACCCTCTGGAACGAATTACCCCAAACACTGCGTGTGCTCCCCGACCTAAAAGCATTCC
>JAOYMU010000001.1:49350169-49364095 GCA_025802295.1 Psammodynastes pulverulentus
TATTGTGCTGTAAACTGCCCCGAGTCTTCGGAGATGGGGCGGTATATAAATTTAATTTTAATAATAATAATAATAATTTCCTCTGCAGTGATTAGAACCGACCACTTCTTCCTGTTCCATCAATGGTTCTGGCAAAATATTGTTTTTTCTCTACCATTTTATATAACACCCTCTGCAATTTAGCTCTCTGCCTTATCTTCTCATCTCTGAACATGCCCCTCCAATAGAAGAGAATATTTGTAGCCCAGGGTTGAACTGTGATGTCCTTGCTCTATGAATTTGGTTGTTTGCTTGGCTGTCTTTTTCCTTTAGCCTTGGATTTCACTGATTCAAAGAAAGGAGTTTTAGAAAAGACCCAGTAGGACACCTACTTTGTACCTCACAGTTTATTCTTCAGTATTTTGTTTTGTCTAATTTTTTGCTCCACTTCACACGAGAGATTTAAAGTCCACAGTCTGAAAAAGACCATTGTTATCCCAACACTGTATCTGAATGTACCCATTTCTTGTGACACAGTAACCCACCTGCCAGCAGCAGTGACTGACAGCAATAAGAACCAAGTTCCCTTCAAATTTGGAAATATTGCCCGCCCAGACACATGGGACACTGAATTCAGACTCCAGAAAGCAATTTTACTTTATTTAAAATGTGTATCACACCTTGGCTACAAAACAACGAAAGCTTCATTTACTCTAGGAATGGCACTGGAAACCTTTGAGGTACAACAAATGATTCGAATAGGCACAAGTCAACAGAATAGTTCCTGTCACTTAATAAAAACACGTATAAATTGGGTGTAATTTGTTTTAAATCCAAGTCCTTCAAATATGGTTGTGTTTAACTGATCCAAATGATTTCCCGACTGTTTCACCCACCTAATTGTATTTAGGCTTTATTTTGGGTGCAAATTTGTTTGGGGAAGAAGAAATAACAGCAATTGCTTTTTCCTTTGTTGGGGGTCTCATTATAGCCAAGAACAAGCAAATATATAGGGAAAAAAACATTTTTGTAGAGCTCAGAGATCATTCTTCAATATATTCCAATGATTTGGCACCATAAATAGCTAAAGTGCACACTACAGTGCACACTAACTTATAAAGTGTTTTAGTTGTTTTAATTAGTGATATCATCAAAGTAAACAATCAAAATTTGCCATATATGACATTATACCTAATCCCACCAGGAAATGTGGCTTGCCAGCCTCAAATTTAAAATTAAAACAACCCTTCACTTGACTGCAATGACTTCTGATAATTCCAAAACTTGATTGTATTGAAAACCTATATTTTAATGTAAGCCCTATTTTAATTGCTTGTGAAACAATTAAAGTTTTGCTTTTGGTTGAGTTCACGAAATCCCCACCTTAAATGAAGGAAATAAAAATGTTTGAACCTATATCCTGCTTTTCTGTCTTTTTCAGAGCTTAAATAGTTATACATATTTTAGGCAAGGTTTAATTGAAACACACACACAAACACATACACACACGTACCCTTCCATCCCTCCAGCAAGCAATTTAAAAAAAAAACATATCAAGCAATGCCTATTTTGAACTTTTCTGAAGAAAACTAAAAGCCGGTTAAAACATTGTACTCTCAAACGTAAAAGGTTTAACTGCAGATATGCAAGTAAGCAAAGACACCCCCGTGATGACTGCTGATGTATGCAAAACACATCTGAGAATACAAAGTGTGTTAAGTGTCCGGACATGCCCAGAGTAACTACTCTAAGTATATTCAGAGCATATTCTGAAAGCATAAACATCTGTTACTTAATAAAAGGAGTAATGGTTACATGAACCGGCACATCTGGATTTTGCCATGTCTTGCATCAGTACAGGTGACATTTTTGGTGGGGATGTCAGAAATGTTAAAGAATTATTTGGGAGAGGATAGAAACTGGCAGAATCATAATATTAGATTCGTTCACAGAATTTTGACCTGAGATATAGACATGTAGCATTTGTTTTACTGCCCAAAAGAGCATCTTGTAGTTTTAAGGGGAGTTGGGAGCTTCTTCTCAACAGCAAATTGAGTGGCTGAGGACATAGTAATATGCTGTCCCCCCTCCACTTCCTCTGGGATCAGATCCATTTATAATATATGAGGGGGGAAGCAGGAGAATTTTACCTACAGGTTTTTTTTTAATGTGCAGAGCCTCAGGCTTGATTCCCTTTCTGCTTCTGTTTAACATCTACAAGAAACTGCAAAGGGAGGTCATTCAATATAGCACAGTGCGAGATATTATTAATATGATGATATTCAGTTGCCACAGGATCAAAACTTTCGGCTTCTGGAGTTAGCAATGATTAAAATATTGCACTAATTGCAGAGCGTGTCCATGGGCTGTGTCTTCCCATGTGCATTTTTGGGAGGTCCATAACCCCTTTAATCAAGTATCATCTTTGTCACTTTGGACAAAGTGGAGCAGGTATAGTGGTGCTTGGGGCAGGATCATGGGAGCAGCAGGGACCAGTAAGGAATGGTGAAATATAAGGTATACTTTGATGCTAGATGGAAGCTTGATTTGATACACCATAAGTATATCCACAAATGGATCTAGAAACTAGTGGTCTAGTGTTTTCTGTAGCTGTTGTATTGCAACTGCTTTCTAGACATCCATACCATGTCTCCTGGTGCCAGGGAAGCTTCAGCCTGGCAATATCAATCAACAAAGTTTTTGTTGGCGTCTTTGACCTTCTGAAGCTGGTCCTGGAGGACTTTATGAATTGCTTATAGTTCCTGCAAAAGTTGTAGAGATATGCTCTGAGTTGTTATAGGTAGAATCTGCAAAAGCCAGAAGATCCACCTAGTTATTCTGGAAACAGACCAAGCAACTCAAGTACTGCTCCATAATCCATAATTCATAGTTCAGTCTAACTATCTAACTAGAGAGGATGTGCTGATCAGAGATAAATCCATACACTGAGGGTCTTAAACAATGTCAGAAACTGGCAATGAATTGAGGACTGAAGCCACAAATCAGATGGTCCAGAAGCCCATGAAATCCATGCAAAAGACAACGTTTTGTAAAGTGCTGGCTCATCTTTTAAGCAAACCCTAATACAGCATAATATGAGTTATTATACACAATGTCAAGATTGTATAGCTTTTTTGGATTTTAATAAATCTGTCATTAAGTCCAAGAAGATGGTTGGCCAAAGCCTTATTGGTGTAGGCCAGGGGTGTCAGATCCAGCCCGGATGCATCACGCGGAGACTACACCCACCCTGGCTTCGCAAAGGCAAAAAACATAGTGATACATCATGATATGTCACGTGACGTGATTGAGTTTGACACCTGTGGTGTAGGTAGAGGCAACAGACGTTTACTGGGAATATTCTTCATCTGTCTACACATCACACAGAAGGCAGTATATATTGACTTATGTCAGCTTGAATTTATATCCACCCAAAGTCCCTCAAGGCCGGGTGTAGGAACGTGAGGAGACTAAAATAACCAACTGATGTGCTACCATACCATACCAAAGCATCTCACCCCATAGCAAGCCATAATAAGCACCTTGTCCCATATGATTTAATTATATTCTGCTGGAGTGAGCTCCTGTGAGTAGTTAACATTTAGAAACAAGATAAATGAGTGCTGATCTGCCTAGTATAACAGTGTTGATGGTTATATCAGAGATAAAACAAATGACAAATGGCTGTGAGGTGTCCGGATAATGTAAAATGGTGTCTGAGGAAAAAAAGGTGGTTAGAACTTTGAAAGTCTCGGGCAGTCTTATCTGACACAAAGGTAGTCATTTTTTTAAATAGGAAATGAGCCAGCAGCACTGTGAAGTGTGAAAAGCCAGATATAAAATATTTATAGTCATTTCAAAAGAAAAGCAGGTGTTGAACATCTTTAGCCTTGAATGCTGACTTCCAGGTTTGGAATGCTTCCACCATGGCTGACTCTGTGGCGATGTCAGCAGGAGAAATGTGATGACATAAGGAATCAGAGGTAGTTTCCTTGGACTTGCATTTTTATCAATTTGCAAATGACTAGTTCACTCAGAGGTATTGCAGCACAGTGTGTATATGTTCTCATGTCCTACAGAGACATAAATTAGACGTGTATGCACCAAGTAAATGATGACATCAGGAACGTTCCTGAAGATATGGAATGAATGAATGAATGAATGAATGAATGAATGACCTTGGGGAAAAAGAAGAAGAGATGCTGCCTAGGAAATAATCAGACAAGAGAGGCAGAAGCCCACAATTACTTAATGGTCAAAGAAAGAAATTTAGGAAAGGCCCACCAAAATGGATCAAGCAGTTAAAAGTAAAGGTGGGAGATTTGTACTTTCAGACTTGCAAGATTCTCTTACAATAAAATAGAATTAGTTCATCTTGTTGTGTTTCCTGTCTGGTTTACCTGGGAGGGGTGAAAAGATATTATTCATGGAATTCGGGAATACCACTAGAGCTTTGAATAGGCCAAATGGCACAACCACTCAAAATGGCCGTACGAGGTGTAGAACATGGTCTTCCATTTATTGCATTCACAGATTTGTCCAGGTTATACTCTTCTCACAGTTGAGCTTGGTGTGCATTCAGGCAATCTGTAAGCAGCTCAAACGTTCTGGGATTAACAACAGGGAGTAGCAATTCCTGACTATAATCATGTTTAGCTGGCGGTACTCATTGCATAATATCAATTTGCCTAATTTCTTTTTGACAAATAGGTGCAAGTAAAGATGAATATAAATTCCTTCCACAGAGAGGTATTGATGAGATCCAAAAGGGGCTGCTAACTCTGGCTCTGACAGTGGATAATGTGGCCCACCATTATCTTGGAACTTGGCATTCATATGGTTGGTCTGAGAGTAGCTAGTCAACCTCTTTCCCATGGAATACGTATACATTCTTCCTTGTACTTTTTGGGCAAACTGTAGGGGAACTTTGTGTGTTTGGGAGCCAAAGTCTTGTGGACAGAAGTGACCTGAGATTTGCAACAGAAGGTCCCACATGTGGTGGCTCCCACAAACCTCACAATGTGGAGATCATTGGCCTGGTCCCCAAATGAGCAGGAGATGGTACAGTAAACTAAGGTAGAACTGAAATTGGTTTTTTGTGGCTTCCCAACTTTGTGTGGAGTTTGTTCATTGTTCAGGCCATATCAGGGAACAACTTGCCTCCAGAAGTTGTAAATGCTCCAACACTGGAAATTTTTAAGAAGAGATTGTCTGAAGCAGTGTAGGTTTTCCTGCCTAAGCAGGGAATTGGACTAGAAGACCTCCAAGGTCCCTTCCAACTCTGTTATTCTATTCTATTCTATTCTATTCTATTCTATTCTATTCTATTCTATTCTATTCTATTCTATTCTATTCTATTCTACTTTACTCTACTCTACTCTACCTTACTCTACTCTATATGAGAACTCTGAGTCAAATTTTACTTCACCTGTTAAAAATAATTATTTCTTTTTAAAAATTATTCAAACAGAATTAATCCTAGCAAGAAGTTAGTTTCTTTTTTTATGATGCTTTTCATGCCAGCTTGCATTTTGATGATTGTCACCAAGATGGATATTATTAGGTTTTAAGACCAATAAGTATGAAAGAAGATTAGAAACATTGATGATACTTTCTGTCTTCCTGAGTGACAAATTATTCAGAGTCAGGAAAAACAAAATCTCCCAGAGCCCAGCATTTCTCTCACGTGGCAAATAAGATGATATCAGAAGACCGATCTGATACTTCCAGACATGGAATGTAACAGGTTACTGTAGGAATTTTTCACTCCCACCCACAGCACTTGAAAAACATTCTTAGGTTACACAATCTTTGAAAATGAACCTACCTGTAAGCTAATAAATTAAACTAACAAACTTAAAATGCCAGAGCTAAGTGTCCGTCCTCAAAAAGCCTTTTGGAAATGTCCGAGGGGCTGGAGAATGCGAGGACAGCAATGAGAACATTAGTTTCACAGTATGAATAGCTTCCACAGCTAGCAATTTCGCTGAGGATGAAATGGATAATCTACAGTCTTCACGTCAATACATGCTACTATGGAGAAGAATTTGAGATCTGTGCATTAAGAGGCAAAGCTGCTTTGAGCTTTACTGATACCAGGTTTCCCAACCTTGACAATTTTAAGACATATGGACTTCAACTCCCCAAAGGCCACACGTCTTAAGTTGCCAAGATTGGGAAACTGTCCCAGATATTTCTTCTGTTAACTTTTACATTTGCCGCACCCTCCTCCAAAGAATGCAGCTAGGATTCAAAATAAATAAAAAATAAATTTATTAGCAGGTGAATTTGGGACACACTTTAAAACCATCAGCCCCTTTAATGTTTGGTGTAAGTATACATAAACGTATACAAATGCAATTTCATCCCATTTTACTCTTGTCTTCATCAATTCAGTGTTGGCTTTCCTTGCAGGCATCTTGAAAAGCACATGTTACATCGATGTCCGCTGGTTTCCTTTTGATGTGCAGAAATGCAATTTGAAATTTGGTTCATGGACACACAATGGTTGGCTGCTTGATCTGCAGATGCTCGAAGCTGATGTTTCTAACTACATATCGAACGGTGAATGGGATTTAGTAGGTATGTTGGATTTCTTAAGGAAGCTTAATGAATCCAGATCAAGATTTTCTTAAAATCCTGTTAGCGAGAGATAATTATGTATCTGTTTCTGTGATGCTATTCCAACCACGCTTCAGTGTGTTTCCATATCAGGTGTAAGGTAAATATTGCTTCACTCATACATCTGCCACTAAGTAACACCTTTCCTAGGATCCTGCACCTTCTGGTTTGAGAGAATGGACTGAAGTAGATCAAGTTTAGGATAAAGATAACAGACATTTTCAAATCAAGTTGAACTCTTGAAAATTTCTTGATTGCACCCTTGTGGTTTTCATGGAATTAATTAGTTTTTCATTTTTTAAAAAAAAAATTCCAGTCTCCTACAGCCAAGATATTTTCAGATTAGTACTACCCAGTCCTAATTCTGCTTATCTTAGATGAGATAAGTTACATAAATTGTATCCCACGAGGTCAAGGAATCAGAGGATCTCAAGTAGCCAATCCAACAGAGGGCCATCAGGTCACTCGCTTCCTCTCAGCAAAAGGACTGACCATCCTATTGGCTGCTTTATCTTCTGTCCATCTGCCTATCCAAGGACTTAGACTTTTCTTCCTCGGCAGTAACCTCCCTCTCCAGAATCAAATATAATATATTAACTCTGCTTTCCAACTATATACAGGTTGTCCTCGACTTACAACCACAGTTGAGCCCATCATATATGTTGCTAAGTGAGAAATTTGTTAAGCGAGCAGTGCCCCATTTTACGACTTTGCTTGCTACATTTGTTAAGTGAATCACTGCAGTTGTTAAAATAGTAGCACGGTTGTTAAGTGAATCTGGCTTCCTCATTGACTTTACTTGTCAGAAGGTCACAAAAGATGATCATATGATCCCAGGATACTGCAACCATCATAAATATGAACCAGTTGCCAAGTATCTGAATGTGAATCACATGGGGATGGGGCAATGGTCATAAGTGTGAAAAATGCTTTTTTCAGTGCTGTTGTAACTTGGAATGGTCACTAAATGAACTGTTGTAAGTCGAGGACTACCCGTATGCTGTAAAATCATTTCGGGATACAATAATACTTCAGACATTGCTGAACTGCAACTCCCAGCATGCTTTGCTGTTGGCTTGTATGCTAGCAATTGTACATCAGCCAATCTTAAAAGAAAGGGGTTCTCCGTCCTTGCAAACTAAGTGTACCCCCCTCCCCCTTTTCACAGTTTTTATTTTTCAGGAAGGAGAGAGTTGCAAAAGGAGTCCTTGCACTGACATATCTGAGATGTCTTGTTTGACAGTGATAGTGCATCAGCCCCATTTGATTCATCTACTGTGGCTTTAGCTCAGACTATAATTTCAGTTTTCCGACACCCTAAGAACTGAACCCCTAAGAACTTGCATATTTTATTTCAAAACATTTCTTCTGTCAGCTTATGTAAAATATTCATAGGCTTGGAGGTGGGTCTGAGACATCTATGCCGTTCCTACAGCTGATCGACTGTGACAGCAGTGGATGTGCGCCGCAAAAGTTATTTCCAGTGATAACAAAATCCCGGAATTTAATCCTTCACTTCTCGGAGCGGTTGCCAAGAGCCAGGATTGGATTTAAACATAGTGAAGGCCCTAAGCTATGGCCTGAGTTTGGCAGGGACTAACAGAGAATATAACACAAGTAAACATGGCAAGAATGCTGCCAAGATACATAACAATCCCAGGGTGGGATGGAGAAAGACCCCCTATGAACAGAAACATGCTGAAAGAAGGCATAATTTAATCAAACTAGCAAGTGCCGTATGAGCCATACAGGAGAGCTTAATTTATGGAAGCTTTCATATGTGAAATTATAATAAAATCATGACAAATGAAAATCTGAAATATTTGAGGCCCCCTTCAGACATTGACGTCTTAAGGTTGTTTAGTTTATGGCTAAATTCAGCTCTGCCTGGAGGAAGGGAGAAAAAAAATTCTTGTTATGAGTGCCTGCATATTTATATATTTCTTGATCACACTGAAAGCTGGTATTTGGGTGATTCCGCCCCGCCCCCCCCCAAAAAGCTGCAGAGCTTTTTGTCATATGCATTTAAAAAAAATGGCTTCCCTTTCAGAGTTGATGTTCATATTGCACATTTGTTTCTGTCAAGGCTATTGAACTTTTTCAGCCGTGCCCTTTAGGCTTGCTTAATCCATAGTCTGGATGAAGATTATCAAAAAAGATATGTAAAGAGGGATGCTGGAACAGAAGTAGCATTGGCTCTACACAAAGACAACAACAATGAAAATAATTTCCATCTGCTGTCCTTAAATAGCTTGAGACCTACAACCTCAATCACTAAACATTGTAATAATGGTTGATTGCTATTTGCAATTTGATAGAGAGATTGAAAAATAGTCAATTACACATTACAGTTCTATAATGAAACTGATCAGAAGAGTAATGGCTACTGTATATACTTAGATACATTTTTAAGGAACATTGACTAATTCTTCACTAGATATGTTTGGGCTCCTTAATGGATTTATATGGATTTTTCAGTGTGTACAATCATATGCCCTTAGAATAAGATTGGTGCCATGACAAAGCTAAATATTTATCCAGAGATGATACTCATACATTATTTCTTAGAATATTATGGTGTTCACAAGAATTATTGAAATTGAATGGGACAGAAACATTAAATAAGCTTTGGCTCTCTGGATATTCAGGAATTCAGTTTTTAGCATTTCTCACAAATAGTTAGGCTGGTGAAGGCTATTCAGCAATTTCTGCAGGACCACAGCTTTTCCAAACTTTCTCTAAGAAGTAGTAAAAGGGTAAAATAATCGAAGTGATCTGATATGTGGGATACCTGGTAATCTACAGAATGAACAAAATCACTAATGAATTGGTTGGTAGGTTCTGCTGGGCTCTTCTCCTGTTCCTAAACTGGGAATTGATTTAATACTTAAAATGTACAGTACATCTGAGGGAATGCAAAGGTTAGATGAGAGATCTAAATAAACAGTTGATAGGAAGGAAATAAAGCATATGAATTACAACTCATATTTAAGTCATGCAACCCTACATGACTACAAATCATCTTCCAATCTTGAAGTCTAAATTCAAGTTTGCTGCCTAAGCTCAAAACATATTATCCATTCAGCTATCATCAGGAATCATGACTAATTCTTGCAAACCATGATTTCACACATCACTTGAACTGAGCTAACACATTAATAAAAAAGAAGAGTGTAGGCCAGCCTTTCTCAACCTAGTGTCCTCGTGGTATATTGGACTTCAACTTTCATGATTGATAACCACTAAATTCAATACATTTGAAGACATCAGATTGCATAAGTGAGGTCTAGATCCCGACTGCCCTCAGTTAGGAAGAATGTTGACTGTTCAGCTGTTTTGAGAATGAAATTGCATATTTCTACTCTTATTATATTTTCAATTTGCTTCTGTGCAGGTGTCCCAGGCAAAAGGAATGAGCTGTACTACGAGTGCTGCAAAGAGCCATATCCAGATGTGACTTACACTGTTACAATGCGCCGTCGCACCCTTTACTATGGGTTGAACTTATTGATTCCCTGCGTCCTTATATCAGGCTTAGCATTGCTTGTTTTCTTACTTCCAGCTGACTCTGGAGAGAAAATATCCTTGGGTAAGGACTAAGACTGTTTAAATATGTAGAAAAGGAGGTATCAGCAAGAATTGACAAAGGCTGTACCTCTTCAAGGATGATTTGTGTTTTTGTTTATATATACAAATATACTTCAACCTAAGAGAGAGCCTTTCAGCATTACTGTCGGATTTCCTACACATAGAGAAGCATTTAGGTTGATTATGCTCATATGTTCATCCAGAAATACTACAATCTAGAATTCTGCCGTCTTAGTTCGATTTTGCCTTCTAGCCTTTTTTAAAAATGTGAAACTTAGTGTGAAACTATGTATGGGGTCCACCATGAGGCTGTTTCTCCTGCCAGTTGGCCCTGCTTAAAATTGGGGAAATGTGGATTTAAAAGAAGAAAGCAGATTAATTGGATAAATCTGTTGTTACTCGCATTATATTAGAATGGTAATATTTTCATGATGTTCAGAACACTTTTTAAAAACTTTCTACAATGCACATTTCTCTTAATCTAGATATATTGCCTGACTAATAAAGGGAAGGTGTGCTTTATTAATGACCTTTAAAGTGGAAAACATTCATGACTTCAGCCTCGCTTCAGTTTTTGTCTCTTTCACAATTTTGTTATAGGTATAACTGTTCTTCTGTCCTTGACGGTTTTTATGCTTCTTGTAGCAGAAATAATGCCTGCCACATCAGATTCAGTTCCCTTAATAGGTATGTTGATGGTGTACCACTTCTCATGATAAAAAATGAATCAGGTTTAAAACTGTGTAAAATTTATCTGGATCAGGTTCCTGGGCAACTGATAGGAAAGTGAAGGTGAAAGAGAGGAGGTGGGAGTGGAGGTGGGAAAAAAAAATCTTTTAAAAATATTTTTTCCCCCAGATTGGAACACAAATTTATTTGCTTTTTAGAATTAGGTCATGACTGTAGATAGCAACTTTTGTTGTCCTTTGGGAAAGGGAATAACTGCTTCCAAGACATTTCCTTTCTTCTCCAAGGAAATTTCTTCCTCAAAAAAAATTTGGAGGAAGAAGAAGTTTTATCTTAATTGTCAATGGACCACACTGAGAATTATAAATACAGATAAATAAAATCAAGTCTTGATGAGAATGTGAATTCATGGGGAACCTTTTTGATTCTTACAGTTCTGTAGTTCACAAAGTGCTTGGCTACTCTGGAAAAACTGCAACATAAATTTACTGATCAACAATTATGATCAATTATTACAAATGGAATGTTAAGTTTGCATAAAATCATTGTAAGGATAAAATGTTCATATGGTGGTGGTTTTTCAGTTCAGGATGATATATAAATGATGCACATGTGTGAACCAATTATAGACTATCACGCTGCCAAATACCAGAAATGTAGTTATTTCATAACATGTTAGTAGAGTATGAGTAGAATACGCTAGGTAGAGACCAAATTGCATTTTGTCCAATCTCAGTTTTTAAAGTAGTCAATGTTAAAATCATTTTTTAAAATCATAAATGCTGACATTCCCTCATCCAATCACTTACCCACAATCTATCTGGATCTCACCCAAGTCTTATAGTCCTTTTCCCACTAAGAATCTGAGTGCTTGCTTTGTTTGATAGCATAGCAATAGCAATAGCACTTAGATTTATATACCGCTTTAGAGTGCTTTTTACAGTCCTCTCTAAGTGGTTTACAGAATCAGCATATTGCCCCCACAATTCGGGTCCTCATTTTACCCATCTCAGAAGGATGGAAGGCTGAGTCAACTTTGACTCCATATTCTCAATTCTACCCAGATGTGGCTTCCCTAATAGTGCCATCTCTTCTGAGAGCAGTGGCAAAATTTTTCCTAGAAGTTTGACCTGTTTTACTTTTCCCACAATGCAGTATACACAGGAGCACACGGCAGCTGCCTCTCTCTTCTATCACATCCGTTTTAATTACACGTCTTTATTCTCTTCCAATCCTATCTGCTAGCCATTTGTACTTCCCCTTCCCCAATCCTCTTCATTCCCCCATCTCACTCTTCTGTATTCTATTTCTTCTCATAATCATCTGTTTACTTCTTTCATCATGAATCAGCCCATCACATCATCTTCTTCTCCTTCTTTACAACTCTTCACCAGCCTCTGGCACATTCCTCTAAGCCAGGGGTGTCAAACTCAAGGCCCACAGGGATGCTTAGATGTGGCCTGAAAATAGCAAAGTGCCTCTGCCGATGAAAACAGAGCTTGGGAGGGCTGCTTGTGGCAGAGAGTGGTGGGAAGCTTTCGCAGTTGAAAATGCAGCTCGGGAACCCGTTTTTGCTGGCAGAGCACTCAGGCCACCACAGGCACCACCGACATGAGTGACGTCGAGCTGGCCACCCCCCGTCCCACCCCCGCGAGGACAAACACAACCCTGATGCGGCCCTCAATGAAATCAAGTTTGACACCCCTGCTCTAAGCATCAAGGAGTGACTTCATCCACCTCCTGATCCATTCCTATGTACAACCTCAATATTTCTATTTAAATATATTCCAAAATATTTCCTTTATGTTTTAAATAATTTTTAAAATAAAAAGAAATATCAAGATATTTTACCCAGCACTGTTAAAATAAAGTAGAGAGGAGCTGAAAAACTTGGTGGAGGGTGGGGGGAAGGTCATCCTATCCTAATCATTGTGAACCTCAATTTGAGAACTGAGCAGATGCAAAACTGAGAAGTGTAATTTAAAAACATTTGGGAATGGCAATAGATAATTATGTAATGCAAATCCACGGGGCTTCATCAAACTAAGTACAGTAGGACAAGACTGAAAGTGGCCTGACTTTCAATCTCACATCCCAAAATGTGGATTAGTCATGCAGAAAAATATCTTTTCTGAAGGTTGAGGGCCTAATGAACAAACCAGGTTTTTCAAGTTGATTTTGTGAGCTATTCTCCTTTCTTTAGACAAAGTACACCTAAAAAGCCTCATTGATGCTTCAAATTTTTTTTGTAATGCCTGAACAATTAAAGCATATCAAATATATTGGAAATGCACCGTACAAAGTAGCCATCTAGGTCAAACATACTTGGTACCTTTCATCTGTTTAGTGGATTTGATTTTCCCTGCTGAATTGCCATAAAAGAAGAATGTTGGCTTTCACTACAACCCACAGGAAGACCCATGGCTCAAAGAAAGTGCCACTGGTTATGCCACTAAAGTGAATAAACTGTCCAGGAATGAGACAAGTCCAATAAACAGAAGTTTCTTCTTCTATCTTCCTCAAAAGAAATAGAGATTTCCAGCTCACTTCTTAGTAGTCTTTACTGTAGAGGAAGACACCATTTAAATTAATTAATTAAGCAATGAGTTAGTCCAGCTTTTTCCACCTTGGAGACCAAGGCAATTTGCTAGCAGTTCAAAAGCATGCAAATGCAAGTAGGCAAATAGATACCATTTTGGTGGGAAGGTAACATGCCGACCACATGACTGCAGAAGCATCTTCAGACAATACTGGTTCCCTTGGCTAGGAAAGGGAGATGAGCACGGCCCCCTAGCCTTGAAATCAGAAACAACTGAGCAGGGGGATTTTTTTACCTTTATCTTAGAGCAGGGATCTGCAAACATGGCAACTTTAAGACTTGTAGACTTCAACTCTCAGAATTCCTCAGCTGGTTATGCCTTAGAGTTCAAATGCTTTTTTTGTCTAAAATAATAATGAGAAACCTTCTAGTTTTTCATGTTAGTAAAAGAGAAAGGATATTTTTAAACTATTAGGAAAAGCAACTAGTAATGAGGAAAGCTGGTCTCCCCC
>JAOYMU010000001.1:49465471-49479514 GCA_025802295.1 Psammodynastes pulverulentus
GCTGTATATTCTGCAATATTGGCACCGTTGGTGAATCAGCAGCAGTTCAGAGGAGGAACTACTGCTGGATATAGATGACAGTTGTCTTTAAAAAGTATGACTTAAAATGATTTAAATCAAGCCTTTTTACTAGTGATTTAAATCATGATTTAAATTGTGATTTAAATCAATTTGATTTAAATCAAATCCACCCTGAGGGAAAACCTGACTTAGTTGTAGTAGTACATATGAAATATGTGGGTGTCCTTGTCAACCACAAGTTAAACATGAGCAAGCAGTGTGATGCAAATGCTAAAAACCCAAATATTATTTTGGGATGTATTAATAGCATTGAAGCCAAATCACAGGAAGTAATTGACTTGTGGAGAGACACCATTTAGAATGCATGTCAATAGAAGACATCAAAAACTGGATCAAGTTTAAAGGAGAACTAACAAGATGGCGAGGAACTGGAAACTTCCAGTCAGAGGTGGTATTTCCACTACCGGTTCTCCAGAACTGGTCAGAACCTGCTGAATACCACCTCTGGTACTGAGGAGTAATTACTGATTTAGCGTGAATCCAGCCTGTATTATTTTGCTGCAAAATTTGAACAAGTCTGGTATACAAATAATGATGCTATTTGTTTGTTTGTTTATTTGTTTGTTTGTTTGTATCATTAAGTGTATCATAGATCCCACATAATGGGAATCACGCCAGATAAATTGGGACCAGTTGAATTTTAAAACACTAGAACTGGAGCGTCAGAATACAATTCATGTTTAAATTGAGTTGTCCTGTGCATATCTGTGCATGTTTTCTTACACATGCTTACATTATATTACATACCTGCTTAAGTATAAGTATATATACACAAAGGTATGAATATACGTATCAAAAATATGCTGCATAATTTCAAAACTTAACATATCATATTTTGGTTTTATTGTTTGGCAATCAAAGTTTTAATCCACTTTCCACATTAGGGGAAATTTTACAAAATGCTTTCCATTAAATCCTGCCCAGCAAGCGTGTTTTGTCTGATCAACATAGCCTTTGTGATTTGAATGACCCAACTTTGTTAGCCTTCCATAAGGCTAAAGATCCAGCTCTCTCTTTAAACTTTGGGCCTGGGTATAGGATAACCTATTTAGGGTGACAGCTGTTTGTTTTGTTGTTGTTTTTTGTTTTGCTCCATACACTATTTAAAAACAAAACAAAACCGTCCATGTGGTTATTTTATCGAGTGTTTGTCCCCCACAATTGAATGTCAATTGAGTTGCCATATACATTTTATTTAATAAATAGATCAACCTTGGAATTCTAAAAATGTGTATGGGTTTCATTGTGTATTTTCTGTGTATGTGGAGAGAGAGACAAGATTTAGCATAATAATTTGCTTGAGTCCATTTTAGGCAGTTTTATGTTTGTTTGTTTCTGTAAATTTCCTCCTTATGCCTCAAGCAGTGTTGATGTGTCTATATTCGCTATTTTATTTTGAACTGACTTTTTTTTTAAACAAATTCAGATTCTTTGAACTGAACGAAGCAGGCAGAGGCAACCCATAAATTGTCCAGTGTTCAGGCTTGGCAAGCTCACTTGTTTACTGCGGCCAGACCTTTTCATAAGGATTTTAAGAACAGAATGGAAGAAGGGAAACCTCATGAAATGACATCATATATTTACTGTATGTACTTGTCTCTGAATGGCTCTATTTTATTGTATTCTAAGGAAACAGAGACAGAGATAACTAAATGTCCAGTGTTGAAAATTTGGATAATTATTGCTATATATTGCTATATATTTTCTGTACCTCAATTTTCTGCAGTATAAGTTAAGAAGGAATGTAATGATTTAGTTTGATTAATGTGGAAACAATTTTAAGTGGGACTGTGTTGTCAGTGACATGTGATAGCTCAGATGTCTATAGTGCTAGAAACTTTTGGTTTTCACTTGACTTTTCCTTTTTTGTGAATGTAGAAGAAAACATAAGGCTTCACAAAGCATACAAAGCACAGGAACTGTGATAAGTGAACAAAAGGTAAGACCTCACCTTGCTTCGACACACCTTCTCAGCTATACAGGAATTTAGTTGTCTGGGCTGCAATATTGGGGGACACTTTATCGAAAGATTTTTGTTCTGTTTTTCAGATGTTAATTTTTAATATTTCGGGAAAAATGCCTTTTGCTCCAACTCTCTTCATGTAGATAAGCCTAAATTTGAAATGGGACAACTCGCTGTGACCAACTCGCCATAGCCAACTTGCTGCATGACAATTTAACCATTCAATTTAATTACGGTATTTAAAATAAAATAAAAATATTTTAATTTTTGTCATTCACATTTCATTCTGTCCCTCCTTTTGCATCATTTCTTTAATATCCTATTCCACCATTTCTTTGATATTAGCGTAATTCTTGTCCCACAGCGAGTTGTTCCGCAGTGAGTTGGCCATGGCAAGTTGGCTGTGGGGAATTGTCATAGACCTGCCTCAATTGCATGCAGATCTTTCTTAACCCGAATGAACATGGGTATCATCTCTCCTCCTTTGTAAAAATGCTTCTTCTATTCTTATTGATTACGTTTCTTTTCTGCCTTCTGTCATTGCCTTGAAGGAATGTCTAGTTTGTCCCCTCCTAGAAAACCTTCACTAGATCCTTCTCTCTCTCTCTTTAACAACTATAGGCCATCCATTGTTGATTTTGTCAACTTTTTAAAAATTAAAGTTGAAAGCCTTCTCAGAGACAAAAGCCAATGTAGAAATATTTCCATAAATTGAATGCGATACAAGAATTCTATATAAAATGTTTTCTGTTTTGGGGGAGTTATGCCAGAGTTATGAGATAGCATTTTGAAGGGAATACAATGACGACTCCCCTCCCCAATATGTATATCTATCTATCTATCTATAGTGCTGAACATGAAAATATAGACAAATAGCATAAAAACTACCCTTCCCAATTTGGAGTTTTCCAAGTTTGTCTATAATTCCATCGTTCTCAGCCAGCATAGCCAATGGCCTGCAACCTCTTAAAGTTACTTCTAGCATCATGTACTTATCTGTTACATTCTACAATCCATGATCATCATTCTCCAGCTCATTGTGAATGAGAAAACAACAAGGATAAAAGATTATACATAGATGGGAGGAAGAAATGCATAGGTGACCATGTTTACATTTGGTTATGGATTTGATATCTCTTTCAATGGATACTTTTAGCGCCCTTCTATTTTTTCGAAATGATTTTTCTTGCTTAAACAAGCCAAAGCACACAATTGCACCATCTACAGCTGAATATGTTGTTCATTTCCAAGGGATCAGCACGAGTCATTTAAGCAGACATGCAGGGCCTGGTGAATCAGATAGTTATTAATATGCTTCAACTTGCACTGGAATGCAACCAAGGAAAATGACACTTCCTATAGAAGACATAGCTCATTTGATAAATGAAGGATGAAACAAGTCTAGGTTATCATGATGTGTACGAGCAACTCAAATTGCTGATTGGATCAACTGTCCAATTTTAATTCAATTTATTACTGCAATTTATATGGCCTCCCATCTGAAATTAATGAATGGGTATCTCAAATATACAGTACAAGCAAAATACCATGAAATAACAATGAACATAAAACAGCAACTGGGTTATAAACACAGCCATCCGTAACAATTATTACAGCCACTGCATGGGCACAATCCAACTTCTTTACTCTCAGGCCTGGTAGCACTGTTCCACCTATTTATTACCTAAGTTAAAGTTACTTCCTCCTAGGAGGGGAATCTCTAAGCTCAGTTTGCATACCGAGGTCTTGTTGTTGTTGTTTTTTAAATGAGATTAAGGCTTTTATAGCCTTGTCTGAAGTCATGGGAAAATTCCCGGGCCTGGCAATTCAAATCAAGTGGGGGGAAAAAAATCCTTAGCTTGACTTGCTGTTCTCCAACAACACAATTTAAAGAGTTTATTACTGTGTTTTGACAGGCATCTCATCTAATGCCTCATCCCCAATTTTGTTATTTCTTTTTAGGAATGGTTTTGGGGGGATCTCGAGCCACCCTCTTGTTTCACCCTGGGAATAATGCAGTGAATGCTACTGTTGTGGCCTCAGGTTTGTTTCTGAATTCAGAAACTGTTCTGACTTTTTGTTTGTTTCTGAGTTCAAATGAATAAAATATAGTAGCACTTAGGAAGAGTCTATATTTTTAGGAAGGTACAGCTGCTGTGGAATTTCAACAAAAGATCTAGCCACCTTAATGTGTTGTACTTAGGGGCAGCATTCAAGACCCTGATCCTCTGAAACATTTTTAAATAGATCAATTTTGATGTGTTGGACAGCCCTACTATTGTTCAATTCATCTTTATGTGTGTTATTCATTCATCTGTTTACTTACTTAAAGGGCTTACAGGTCACTCCAAACAATTGACTCTGAGCAGCATACAACTTCCCAAATCTGTAATTTGGGTTAAAACAGAAGTATTATAATCCAAGATTAAAACCAATTATACAATTATGATCAAAGAATAAAACAATGCATTATAATGACCTTGGAAGGATTTATTTGTTTGCTTCCTGCTATTGTCCAGCCGTAATCAGCTTTCTAGCATGATAAGAATTCCAATTGGAAAGAGCACATTTATTGTAAAGGCATTTATTGCAGGGGTAATAAAAGAGCCATGATGGCACAGTGGTTAGAATGCAGTATTGCAGGCTAATTCTGCCCACTGCCAGGGGTTCAATCCTCACCAGTCAAGGTTGATTCAGCCATCCATCCTTCCAAGGTCAGTAAAATATGGACCCAGATTGTTGGGAGCAATATGCTGATTTAGGGTTATAAAGCACTGTGAAGCAGTATATAAGTTTGAGTGCTATTGCTATTCTTTTGGCACAGCTACTTGTATTGAAGAAAAGATCCCAGCAAGTAACTTTTAGCTAATTCTGACAAACACTAATGGGATAGGAAATTCCAAGACACTGGTTACATTGGGAAGTGGAAAAGAGACAAAACACAAGGAATCAATGACTTTCACATGGCTTCTTAGGAAATTACATCCATTCACTTCACTCAAGCTTCACCTTTTTACATAAATACAAGTACCAACAGAAGAGTATATATGTAGCTCAGGGCTGTACTGTGGCAATAGTACTGATGGTGTTACCCAGTTTAATAATGAAACATCTGCAAGAAAAGAATCAAGCTCGGAGACCACTAAGGACTCCATAAATAAAAGTCTCTTCAGACACCTTTATTATTATTTTTAAATGGAGGAAGGGTTGGAGGTGCCACTGACACAGTCAGGCTGGACTCTTAAAAAATATCTCCCTGCCCATCTAAACAGATGATGTGCGGAAAGTCAGAACTTCCAACTGCCAACAACATTGTGGTACAGTAATGGTTGGATGTAATTAGGCTCCTAAAGATACATATTAATAGCATTAAACTATCAGGTCTAATGTGCCCATGTGACTTCCTGATAAACACGGTTGCCTTGGTTCTTCCAGATACTTTGGATTCCAACCCCCATCATTTCTTATCCAATATGTCCATGATTTTACTGGTGTGCAATGAAGAAAATAAAGTCTAAGATATTGAAGGGTAAGTACAGTGTATAGTTTTCCTCCTCCACACCTTTTCATCACCAGAAATAGCTGCTTAGATACGGAATGAATTCGTTATCTTCCTGCTTAATTCAAGGCGGCATTAAGGCCTCCCTTTTTTTAATCAAGGCTTCTGCCTGATTCCTTTTACTTTAGCAGCTGAGCAGAGCTAAACAAGGATTTTAGGTATGCCGTCAAAACAGAAGTAAACACTTGGCTAACACTGAGCATCTGTGAGTCTCTGCTATTAGTTTGCTCAGGTCTATTAGTCAGAGCCATGCTGGAATGTAGAGGTGGACAGGCCCTTCCTCTTGAGAGCTCTGGTGGTTCCTCTGGGTTGAGAGACAACAAGGTTATCATTATCACACAGCCTGCCCTGTGTCCTTTAAGCTTGTCATCTGTCCTCAGGCACAATGAAGGATGCTGTCCTGTCACTTGGCTGGAAAAGTCCCAAGGGCAATGGGTTCCCTGGTATGTTGATGTAGTTGAGTTTTGGAAAAGCTCAGAGTTCAGACGAGGAATAAAAATTCTTTTCTAAAAAGAAGATGGCTCAGGAAGCTGGGAGATTTCAATCAGCTTCCTTTCTCCTTTCTACCTATCGGCCTGTCGCAAACTTCCGCTCTTGGCCCAGCTCTGGCCACTTTAGGATATTTACAAGCTATATTTTATACAGCTCAGCAGAACAAAATGCTGCATCTGTGCTTCCTTTTCAAAAGGATTTCCCAGGATGGAGTTCTTTTCCCTTATGACACATTGACATGTAAGTGTTTTAGGAAAGGAAGAAAGTGGAAAAAAGTTGCTTCATTATTACACATTGCTAGCTGAAACAGAGCCTGCCTAGCTATGTGCTGGCTATATCTTCCCTGGATTGTACTGCAATATACAGTGTACGTGGGGGTCAGGATAATTTTGAAAATCTGGCAGATTAATGGAGACTTAAACTGCAATAGGATTGTTACCAGAGTCATAGCAATGGCATTTAGGTTTATATATTGTCCCATAGCACTTTACAGCACTTTCTTGGCAGTTATTAGTGTTATTTGCATATTGCCTCTAACAATCTGGGTCCTCATTTTACCAACTTTGGAAGCATGGAAGGCTAAGTCCTGCCAGGATTGAACTCCAACCTGTGGGCAGAGTTTGCCTGCAATACTACAGCATAACCACTGTACCACCAGGACTCAATATTTAATAATATATGGTAATGCTAACATTATAGTGGACACATTTAGGTCTGATTCGAAGCCCAAGCCCATTCTTTAAAAGACTGACCATTGTGAGACCAAGAATTACTTCCTGCTATATAAATCTACTCTGACACTGAGAACTTTTTTTGGAGGCTTCTGTGGTTATAGCCGCCAAATTGCCAGAAAGATAGCCTTATTGTTGGCACATTGGTTATAGACACCATTCTAAGAAAAAACTTATTTGGTGTCCATGGAATGGTCTTCAGGTATCTTGCCATCTCATCTGGGATTCCTTTTGGCTTGGCACCTAAATACCTGCCAGATTGCTTTGTCATTTATGAATCCCTATTCAATATGTTCTTCTTTGGAAAAGCTTAAGTCACACCTTCCTTATATGATCTAAAAAGAAAGGAGACCCAGGAGGCACTGTTTCTTAGTTGTTGCTGTGACCCTCCCTTAGAATGAAGATTTAGTCCATTTCTTCTGATGTTCTGGAAGCTACTGAAAAGAAAACTTTGGAAAGAGTGTTTGATTGAATCAATCATTATGTTTAATTTATTTTACTTTGAATTACTTATTCTTTAATTGTTATTGTTGTATTTTTCTCTGAGCTCAAGTTTTATTTCTTATCACTATTCTTGTGATGTTGTGATTTTAATTAGTTTTAAAATATTTTTACCATGTATATGTTTATTTTTAGGAATGCTTTCATTTCAACTGCTGGGAGTCTGTTCTGAATTGACCATATATTGTACAAGTAAAATAAACAAGCAAATAAATATAAACAAATTAATAATAAACATACTTTGTTCAGGGTAGGCCTTTCAGTCTATTAAAGATGTTATTGAATATTGGTCTTACTGTTTGCCAGTTTTATTTCAGGCTCCAAAATCCAAGAGAGACATGTTGTGATTCTTCCAAGCAGATTTCTTGCCAAACTAAAGCATGCTACCACTCCATAAAGCATATACACTGGGAACTATTAGGGAGGAACCAACTTCACCCATGTCCTCTCACTCTCATACATACTATCTGAACTGAGGTGTCTCTTCCTTCCCTGGAATGCACTCCTTCCTTCCTGGGAATCTGTACTACATTCCAGCACATCTTATCATGTTCTGCATGCGACTGTATAAGGAATTTGGTAAAGATGAAATTATAATAAAATTAAGGTAGTAAAACAATGAGTAAATAAAGGTTCTGTAATTGTGCTGCACTTTGATTACAAATTGTCACATGATCCCCAAGAGTACGGCTTCCAGAGGTTAGCAGGTTATAATTTTTAATGTAACAGGCATAAGCCATTATTCAATGCATTCCTAGAGAGCAATATAAGAAGCATATTTAATTTTAATGATAGTAGATGATAGGTACATAAAAGATAGATAGATAGATAGATAGATAGATAGATAGATAGATAGATAGATAGATAGATAGATAGATAGATAGTTTAGTGCATGCACTGGCACTATTTGCTAATTCTTAAAGTGTGCTATTTCTGACTCCATATTATATAATATTTTTGATACAAAAATACCTATCTGTGATCATTTGTATGTCAAGATAGGCATTTCCACCATATGTTGCCATAAAATAATCCTAAATGTTTGTAGGAGTTTCAATCCAAACATCTGGAGATTCAAGATGAATGTTGAAATAGTCAACATTTCAAAAACCAGAATAGAAAATTTTCTTTTTATGCCCTTCTCTGGAAATGAGTTGTTCATTTACAGAACACTTTGACTGTAAATGCCAAATGCCATCAAGTCTTCCAGTTAGTATCATTAAGATATTTTCCCTTTAAGCAGTATGATTACATATACACTATTACATAATGCAGTCTGATTTTACAGGCCCTTGACTCTAAATAAAAAAAAATGGAGCTTTTGGAACAAGCAAAAGTACAGCAGAAACACATTTAATGTTGCCCTTGGCCTGCTATTGCAAACAAGATTTCATGGTTTTTAGATATTGGCATCATACCAAATAATTAAATAACCCTACCAATTCATTATAGCATAGAACATTTCAATGAACTGCATATTTTGATTAACTTTTTTCTGAAATCTGTTGGTGGAATAGAACAGAAAGATTCAATTCTATGTCCTACCTACTAATCCCCAGAGCTTCTGCCTTATCATTACACTCCAAAGAAAAGGCCTATTTACATAATTGGTAAGTGATGATGCTACTGTAAAAAATTCTGACTATGAGGAAGTTACTCATCTATATTTATCTCATATGACTGGGAGCTATGCCAGGAATCGTTATTAAGAGCAAAGTCCAAAATGGGAAAGAACAAACCTTGGTCAGCAATTAAAATAGCTTAGGTGCATGCTTAAAGTTGTAGAATATGCTGAACTTTGATAGAACACATTAAAAGCAATAATAAGCTGATATCTGTGAGAGACATTTGTACAATTCCAAAATGTATTTTTACAAATTAAAATGCCTGCAATTATTCCAGCGTTACGTCAATATCCTTCGTTAGTGTTCCTGTTTTGGGATGACAGTAATCTGTTTTAATTCCTTAACACCTGATTTCTTTGATGCCTCTCGTTGTGGCTTATTGCATTTCTAGTTGCATGTCAGCACCAGAATGATTCACACCGATTGGCTTGGCTCAATTTCGTGTTGCGTCCTCATTTTTATTTTACCTTCCACTTCCATTTTGGTTCACAGCCAAAATTCTATTACTCATAGTTGTAAGGCTGGAGTTCCAGGATGAACTGGAACTGAAAGGTCAGAAATACGTTTCTCAGAGGATTCTAGCAGCAGCAGCAACAACTGCAACAACATTATCACTTCCTTAGAAAAAGAGTGCAATTGAAACAAATCCAAACCATTCTGAGAGTGAATTCAGTCAACCTGTATTCCATCTTGCTTATTTTTGAAGAGAACCAGACTGAAAAAAAGGACATTTTTTTTTCATTAAAAATTAAAGCATTAAAAGCCATATATTGGTGAATTAGCAATTTCCCTTGATATTTGGCCTGATTTCATTTTCAAATTTGTATTTAATATTTGGCAATCTATATAAAATGAAGAATTCTCCCTTTCTGCACACACTCAGAAAAGCCTGAGCTTTTTATCTCGGTTCAGCCATAAACTCATATTATCTTTGTTCTGTTGTTTGATGTTTCAGTCGCAAAGATTCATAAACGGCAGTTCCAGCAGTACTGTACTACTGTGTAATCTGGACACTGAAAGAGTGAGATAAAAAAGAGGAGCTGAAATCAGCAGAGAGCAGGCACAGAGCTAAAATCCTTTGGCACAGAGCTTCCTGCCGAAGGGATTTCAGGTTCATACAAGCAGGCACAAAGAATTGTAGCTCTGTCCAAGCCATCACAAAGGATTTCGGCTCCATGCGAGTAGGCACCAAGGCTGAAATCCTTTAGCAGGGAGGTCTTTCAACCAGCCCCAAGAGACGAGAGAGCACTGAAATCCAAGCAGGATTTTCAGCCACTGAGCAGGCAGGCAGCATGGTAAGGTTGCTTCGGGGGTGGGGTGGGGAGGCTGGGATGCCTGGCACAAGTCTACACAACAGGTTGTATGTTAAGGACCACCTGTATACATGCAAAGGCTTGGATCTCACAAATGTCTCCTTTACTATCTGCATGACTGCACCTTGTGTTCAAAAAGCAAGGAAACGACTGTGTTGTATCCCATGCCAAATAAATAACGCTTTACAGAAATATATCAAGACCAACTTTAGTACTAGATGGAAATACAGTACTGGAAAGTCAATTTAGGCCTGAGTCCAACCTTTATTCAGGGCAGGACTCCAAATTAAAGCATCCCAAAGACATGGTTGTCTGACCACCTGCTGAATACATCAAGTCAAAGGAGCACACGCCAACTTTTGGTATAATGATTCAACTGTTGGACTGCTCTCAGTCCAAATTTTCTAATGTTTAATTAGAATCTGCCTTCCACATGTTAAACCCAAATTCCACGACTTGCACCTTGGAATGAGAGAAGGTAAGTCTTATTTTTTTTTTCTATGTGCCTTTCTTTGGGGGAATTTGAAGAGCCATTCAGTCTTTTCTCAAGAGTAAAATTCCCTACTGTGCAAAGGATTTTGTTTCTAGTCCTCCAGTCCTCCGTGTTGCTGTTTTTCTGAACTTTCCAATTCCTCTGGATTATTCTTAAAAAGCATGGTGCCCAGAGCTGGACACAGTACTCAAAGTGGGCTCTGAACAAAACAGAACAAAAATAAAAGAGTTATTTCTAGCAATTGGAAAGTATATTATGTTAACACCATCTAAAATTGCTTTTATCTTTTTTTTGAAGACCACATCACAGTGCTGATTTACTTTCCATTTGGAATGAACTACTATTCCAAAGCAGCCTCACCAAGTCCCCATCCTATCTATTTGCTTTTGATTTCTGTTTTCTAAGTCTGCATTTTCCTCTGTAAAATTTCAGAGGCTGGCCTCAGGTCAAAAAAGTTTCTTGCAACTTTATGATTCTAGGGAATGGACTCCATCTAGTTCTATTAAGTTTCAATCCATTATTTGCAGATCGTTTTTTTTTATTTCCTAAGATCACTTTGAATTTTATATTTTGTCTTCAAGGATATTAAGTATCTTATCCAATTTTGTTCATTTGCAAATTTGATAAACATTTCTTGCACCTTTTCATCCCAAAAAATATAAGGAATGAACCTTATAGCACCTTAATCCATGCCTCCTTAAGTCCGTTGAGGAACTATTGATGAAACCATTGAATATGATTTTCAAGCCAACTATGCATCTATTTGTCATGTAGTCCAGTCCATATTTAAATTGCTCACTAATCAAAATGTCAGGGACTACATTATCAAATGTTTTGCTGAAATCAAGATATATTATGCCTACAGCATTCCCACAGTCCATATTATCCAACAAATACGTGACAAATGTTAGGCAGGCAAGTCTTGTTCTTCACAAAGTTAGCTGACTTCTTTATAATCAGTGCATTATTGTCAATGTTCATACATACCGATCTGTTGACTATCTTCTACCCTGAACCTTCTTTCTTGTAGTTTAATCCATTGCTTTTGGTCCTATCCCCTAGGACAATACAGAATTATCTGCTGTGTGATAACCCTTCAAATATTTGAAGACTATTATGATATCTGAAAGAAAAGAGAGAATGAGAGGGAAGATGACTAAGATATACAAAAGTATTCATAATGTGGATAAAATGGGCAAGAAGAAGCTGTGTTCTCCTTCCTAAAATACTAAAACCAGCTATCATCTAGTGAAATTGAATCTTGGAAGAATCGGAACAGACAAATATATATCTGAGATATATACTGTATATATATATCTCAAACAACACATAATTAAACTTTGGAATTTGCTACAAGATAAGATGCTGGCTACCAGCTTCTATGGTTTTCAATAAAGGTTTGGACGAATTCATGGATATCATGGGGATTAATGACTACTAGTCTTGATAGCAGTGAGATTGCTCTGAAAGCTATCTGCTGGGAACCTAATGGGTTTTTTTGTGCAGTTCATTGGCCACTAAGAACAGATTGCTGGACTAGATGGGCCAGAGATCTGATCTAGCAAGGCACAGTTTTTATTCTTATGTTCTCAGTCATTTTTTCTGCAGGCTAAACATTCTACTTCCTGCTTATTGAAGGAGAAAAAAAACAAATCTAAAGCTTTGGCATGCAAAGGTGGAAGAATGCAAGAAAGCAAAATGCAACCGTGGAACAATTCAATAAAGCAAAAAGTCAGTCCCTACTCCTTGTTCAGAAAAGCTCTGAATTCATAGATCATTTATATACAGTTCTTGAAAAGATGGATGTCACTGAATTACAATCACGAAAGGAGTGAGCAATGATTACATTTTCTGAAGCAAATGAAAGCAGTTTGACAGGATTAGGATAGCTTCTCCTTTCAGCAACAGAAATGCTAATAGGTATAGAAATCTTTTCATAGTCTTTGAATTTTTGTGAAGGGAAGTGAACCCAGAAGGCAGTGTGTTTCTGTCATGGCTGTTTTTAGTTGCCCCTTAGACATCCAGTAATTACCACTGTAGGAGCCCTCTAGAAAGTGGCAATGAGTTGCTATCCCTATGAGATAGACTAGACGTCCAAAGTCAAAGGCATATATTATTCTGTTACAGTAGCAGAATTTTGTCCGGTCTCCAATCTTCTCAAAAAAGATAGTTGAGCTAGAGTTTAAATGGATCATGGAGGATACAGTTTATCTAATTCATTTCCTGTCAGCGTTGGTGAGGGTCAAAAGATCCATCCTGAGATTTCTTAACATCTACATGAAACTTTTGGGAGAGGTCCTCTGTCAGCATGGAGTTACATATCATCAGTAAGATACGTCTTTGTCCTAGGCCCGCCAAGTGATGCTGTTCTGTGCCTGGAGCCCATGAGGGTTAGAATAGGGGAAAATAGGCACCAACTCAACCATGAGAAGACCAAGTCTGGGTTTTGGGGCCCCTGAAAGCCAATGCTTGATATTTTTTGAGCTATATGTGGGTTTGCACCTCCCTACTCAGAGCTAGTAGCTAATTTGGGGATTGCCAGTTTCCAGCAAAAAATGCCCATTGGGGAAGCTGGATTTTCTTTACATCTGCCTGATTCTCTTAGTGACTGTTGTAACAGTTATAAAAAAATCAGATCTGACTCAACTTCCAACTGCAACGACTGATGATGGAAATTCTGATGCCAATTGTACATAAGTTAAGGATTAAGTACAGAAGGAGATAAATATAATGTAAGTTCTAAAAGGAAAAAAAAGGGGGAAAAAGAGGGAGAGAAAAAGATGTTATCAACTTCTTGTAAGAAGTAATTTGGTTACAGATTTGGTGCAAGTTTATACTTATTTTTTTTAATTTTAAAAAGAATCTTTATTATAATTGTTAAAATATTAAAATACAATAAAATCAACAATAAGTAATAATCATTATATACAATATTTACAATTCATAATCTTTTTGATAGTGCGGCATTTCTCAATAATTACACACAAATTTATCTTATTTCTCAGATTCTTTATCATTCTAAACATTCTAAATATTTTATTCTCTCCTATTTCTATTTTTATCTTCCTTATTCTAAATTATATCCTAAAGTACAAGCTTCTTATTTATGTTGCTTATCCATTTATACCTTCTTTCCCAATTCATATATTCCGAATCCTCTTTATTTCTTAATCCCATTGTTAGTTTGTCCATTTCGGCGCAGTCTAAAACTTTCTGTATTATCATATTATCTGTTGGTACACTGTTTGTCTTCCAATATTGTGCCAAAATAATTCTAGCTGCTGT
>JAOYMU010000001.1:49512048-49525293 GCA_025802295.1 Psammodynastes pulverulentus
CACAACAAACAACATCAACAATTTAAAACAGCCTATAATTAATTTCTATAATTTTAAAATCTTGGTTGTTGTTTTTTAAATCCCATTTTTTTTTATTAGCCAAGTGTCATATCAACTAAACTGATCATGAGACACCAGCTCAAATAAGCTTTACTGAAAGTAAAAATGAGTTAAGCAGAGACAATGGAAGTACTACTGGTAATTATATTTTCAAATTACACAATGAAACAACTACATTTTAATTTTTACTCTTACCTGAGGCGTGGCTTCTGTGAAGTCAATTAAATTCTTTGTCTGTGATGTCAACAAAATCTCCATGCTCTCGGAGGAACTCTGCAAAATGGAATAGTTAAGTTACGCTCAATCACAGAGAAAAGTTCCAGAATGTTTTGCAAGGTTTCATTCACTTTTGAAAAAGCCACAAGGTTATGGTGGATGTTTATGAGTGCTGCCCAACAGCACTGTTTCCCTTTGTCATATACATTTTAGGCTGTGACATACATGGATTTAAATTTCAGTCACAATATGAATTGAAGCAATTTATTTATTAGATTTATAACCCACTTTTAATCTGTACCATTTAAGGCAGTAAATGAGTGGCTTCCTCTTTCTATTGTCCCTAAGACAACCACCCTGTGAGGTGGGTTGGGCAGAGAAAGAGTGACTTGACCCTGGGCTTAAGGGAGGGTTAGAACTCATGGTGCCCCATTCTCTACTCCTTAATCGCTATACCAAACTGGCTCTTGAGTCTTGTAAGATAGCATACACCAGTGGACTTAAATTAGATGTAAAAGTTCTTCTATATTTTTCCCCACAATTTTATAAAGTATCTGGCACTTCAATCTTTGAAAAATGCCTTTAAAAACAGGATTTGCATGCAATATAAATTCATACGAATGGCTTCCTCCTCCTTTTGTGCTTTTCACGATTAAAGCTGGTTAATATTTCATGATTTTAATTAATATTTTAATATATCATCAGATTTTTTATTGCCAATTCCAACCATTCTTCCCCCAATCTAAAGGTTCTATACATAGCACCAATTTTTGGTTTAATGAAAGGGAGACCATGCGTTTATATTTGGGGATAATCTATATATTGGAAAGAGCAGATTGTGACATGGAGGACTTCCTTACCTCTCCCCTTCCTTCCCTTTTTTCCTTCTTTAGTGAAAATTCTTGCATGAAAAAGATCTCATCTGCCAAAATCCCATTTGCCATTTTCATGCAAAATTGGGGGACAGGGACACAGTTATAGAAATTACACAACTCATTTTTTAATATTACTCTCTAAATATTAATCTGCCCCAGGAACCTATCCCAGGAACCAAGTTTTAAATTACTGCTCTGTTTAACACAGGCAATTTGCCTGGGACTTCTCATCTTGCGCTTCTAAAGACCCAGGCTGCTCACCACAAAGAAGCAACATACCTTTATAAGAACATCCTCTTCTATAGGAGCCAGATCAGTAGGATTTGCACAATCTTTGGACTCGGGGGCAGTAGTATTCTCATTGAATTCATTCCTGGAAGATGTAAAGACATCATTCATGATACAGAGCATGTGTGAGGGAACTGCTGTCACTTGCAATTCCTGCAAATCAGTGCCATATGAACGAACTGTTGACCTCAGGAGCAAATAATTTGCCTTCCTGCTAAGCCCTGAGGCATAGTATGATAGTGGGGGAACTTGCTTGGTTTAGGGTTCAACTGGCATACTCTTGCTAGAATCTGTGATTCTGCTGATCTCCATGCTTTCGGTGACCAAGTAGAAGGAATAAACAATATACCAAAAAATAGCCAACTTTCTAGCATAGAGTTATAGAAAGCGCTTCTGCCACAAGGAAGTCCAACAGTTTAACTACTAGTTTACTATATCAAAAATAAAGAGCAGATTCATATAAATTGCTTAACCAATAAATATTTTTAAATTATTCTGGAATTACATCATTTCATTCCTATGTTAGAGCATCTGGATCTTTCTCCTGCCAACTATGAAAAGTCACTTAATCATTTCAGTAATTGGAAAACTAAGGTTCAGGAAGGGGTCTTTCTTTTGCCAATTCAACAAGAAGTAATATTCAGTAGAGGGGCACATATCGACTCATGTTGAGAATGAAACTAGGCCAAATTTCTGGCTGTTTCGTTTTCCCAGAAACTAGAACCCTAACCTGATTGGAAATTACCAGAATTAACTGAGGGAGTCCTTCAAGCGCTCCATATACTGATCTTCGACTATTTTGTCCCAGATTTTCATGCGTTTCCAGTGGGAATATCCCGCCCTCCCCACAAGAGGACTTACAGAATGAAGGCATTGGTGACTGGGATGATTTTTAGTCCCTCTCGTGGTTCCTGACACACAGGACTGAGAGTTCTCAGAGGGCTGTTTTTCTCTTTTCCTGATGGAAGAACGCTTCTAAATAATGCAGAGCCAAAAATACAACAATTGAGTTCTTTTCCATTGTTGCCAAGAACATTCTTTCAGCATTGAAAAAACAAAACAAAAACACAGCAGCTTGGAACTCTCTTAATGCAAACCATTTCCTGGAAATATTTTGTCATCGTGGATATCGATATTGAGGCAAGGAAAAGGGACATTAATAACCTCCTAGGAAAACTGCAACTAGATAAGCACATTTACCTCATGTTTTGTGTTTCTGCCAGGATATCAATACAAGGAGAAGGTGTGTGATGCGACACAGCTCTATAAGCAGTGCTGAGGAATGCAGCATTATGACTGGAGAGATTTAGATTTACACCTTTTAGTGCTCTCTTTCTCCCTCTCACTAAACACACATCAACTTTAACCACACCTTTATTAAAATGAAAAAGAATGTAGCAATTTATATGGGTAGTTACAAGGGCAATTGGGACTGGAATTTTTAATGCTTGGCAAAGTAATTCTGGCTGTTCCAGTTATAACCCCAGGACCATGTAGGTTGCTAAGCAGGAAGTGGCGGAAGTCCTACTTGGGTGACCGCTTGGGTGGGTACTATGGACAGGTACTAGGGAACTTAGGCCAGAGGGGTGAGTGCCCAAGCAGGTGCTAGGAAGCACAGTGAATGCAGCAGTGAAGGCAGCAGAGTGCTAATCATAAATGTGGATTGGCCTGAACTTCAAGGACCAGTCATAGGTCCATTGTTTCAGCACCACTACAACTTTGAACAGTCACTGAATGAATGGATGTACCCCAAATGAATGGATGTACCCCAATCTCTACATTCTGAGAAGTGGTGGTTTCCTACCGGTGTTGCCACTGGTTTGCTGACTTTGTGTGTGCGTGCGCTCCTTCTCCCTTCTGCGCAAGCACGCACCTACTGGTACGTGCCTTTTGCGCATGTGCGCATTAAGCTAAAAAAGTGCCAGTTTGGCCGCACCGGTAGCTAAAAAAAGAGCGCCAATCAGCTGAGAGGATCAAAGAATCCTCTCAGATGATTGGAGCACACATGCAACAGTAGGTGCACATATACGCGGAAGGGAGGGGGAAGCGCACGCATGCAGAGGGGTTTTTTTTGCTACCGGTTCAACCAAACTGGTAGCCATATTTTTTCTACTGGTTCGCCCGAGCGGCAGTTTTTTCTACTACTGGTTCGGTTGAACTGGTGCGAACCGGTAGAATATCACCTCTGATTCTTAGACTCCCCCCACCAACTTTTGACAGAAAGATACCCACGATGGGGTGCAAGGCACAGGAATTTACCATCAATGCTACCTTCTTAAACAACAGAGTAATCTGTCCCAATGAATTTGTTCTCCGGGCTAGATAAGCATATTCAATTTTCTAGAATTTCAGTCGAATAAGACACAAGGCCTCCTTTTTAAGGACTAAGCACAAACAAGAGTAAACTACAACAATGCAAGTTGGGTTAATAATATTCCCTCAAAAATGTCATCCTGTAGGCATTTAAAAACCACTAACATTGGTTTTACAATAACTTTGTTACAAGTGGCTTCTTCCATTATTAAGTGGGTTCAGGAACCTGCTCACACCACAGAGCCGAACTTTTTAGCACATTTCAAGCTCCATATTGATACCTTCCAGCTGTATCTTGAATATTGGTGTTCTTGTTGCCAGATATGCTTCCCTCCCGCACCACCTAAAAGAAACACAATTACAACTCAGAAAAATTAATTTTATTTAGGATATAATCTAATTTTTTCCCCCGACAGATCAAAGGCAACGCAGCCTAACATTACACAAGTACCTTTCTTTACCACTACTTATGTGCTCCTAGAAATGCATTATTTTTCTGCTCTCACTGTGCCTGGATGGAGAATGTTCTGGATGACAGAAGATTGATTATGATGCCTCCACTTAACAGAGTTAGGTGGTAGAAGTTGGGATAAGAAACAGCAACCCTCTTCCTTTACAGATATTCTTGATATAGCATTAAATTAATCCAGAGAAACTGGCTGAGCCCAGCCATTTCTTGCTTTATTCAATATGGAATGGGACAACTCACTGGGACTGGCTCGCCTCGGTCAACTCGCTGCAGGACAACTCACAGTGGGATAACTCAATGCGAGACATTATTTAAAAAATGTTGAAAAAAATGGTGGAAGAGAATCATTAAAGAAAGGAGGCTAAAGGAGGGACAAAATGAAATGTGAATGACAAAAATTAAAATAATGTCAAAGAAACAGTGTCAGATAACAGTACAACTATCTCGTGTTGAAATGTCTCACATCGAGTTGTCCTGCATCAAGCTGGCTGCGTCGAATTGTCCTGGCCAAGTTGCCAGGCATTGAGTTGGCCGGGGTGAGCTGGCTGTGGCAAGTTAGCAATAGCAATAGCACTTACACTTATATACCGCTTTATAGTGCTTTACAGCCTTTTCTAAGTGATTTACAGAATTGTCATATTGCTCCCACAATTTGGGTCCTTTTACCCACCTCGGAAGGATGGAAGGCTGAATCAACCTTGAGCCTGGTGAGATTCGATCTGCCAAATTGCAGGCAGCTGGCTGTAAGCAGAAGTAGCCTGCAATTACTGCACTCTAACTTCGGCGCCACGGAGGTTTTTAAGTTGTCTTAAGACTCTTCAGTAAGCCTTGGAATGTTTCAAAGAGAAGGCTGAATATACTAGCGGCAATTTCTCTCTAGCACAGCCACCTTCCTTAGATCTGGATGATAAGAAGCTTCTCTTCTATTTTCTATTTCTGAAGATTCAGCATAAAAACTGCTATGACCTCACCCAACCATTCTCTTCAGTATTCTCAGATTTGCCTAAACCTCCAGCAGTGTAACACATCCCACTCCCATCTACTGAGAAAACACTTATTCGTGTAGAACAGATGGAGGGAGAGAGCTTCTATCAACACATCTGTAGGCGACAGAAGATTATGAACAGGCTCTGCATAGATGCTTAAATTATCTTAACTAAATTAGAGACTAATGACTCAAAGTATTACAGTTAGTTTTTTATATTAAAAAAAAAGATCACTACAAAAGCAAAATTCTTACTTTGTGCCCTGCCTCCACTTGGGCCTTCAAAATGTTACTTTTAATGTCCGGAGGCAACCGCATTGAGGTGTTCACAGGACTCTCAATTACATTGTTCAGGCATTTATCTGTCAATTTCACAACTTCCTCCTAGAAATAAAGAAAACTACACTCATAAACAGCACTCCTCATTAGGTGAACGCAAGAACAACACATTCAAGGAATTAATACAGCTTCCACAACCAGCACATAATACATGTATTATATATGCTTTGGACCAGGATTTTGCCTTATTACGTGTTTCCATGTGAAATATAAGATGATCATCACTAAAAACTATTCCAGAACAGAAACTATACTAAGGAGATAAGGCCAAGCCATTGTGTGCATTAATAGTCTATGTTATCTATATGCGGCTCTTTTCCTCAGTCACTCAAGAATTTTGGTATCTAATCTTATAGGTAATATCTCAATTTTAATGAAGATAAAAGCTTTCTATAAAATAAGAAACATCTTTCTTTCTATTCTTATCTAGCACAAAAATGCTGAAAACCTGGAAAGCAAATAATATTTCTTTACTGTTGAATTGTACAGTGTATATATATAAACTCTGGACAATTGCTATGGCTCAGAAACTTACACGCAAGTGGAATATACTCAAAAGGCTTACAAAACAGAGCTAATTTATAAGCGTACTTATCTGCTATGAGGTTCTACAAAGAAAGTACTTGGATTTTCTGAATTTTTGCATATATTTCACAATCTATGTTATCAGAACTTCATTTTATTTATTTACTCAATTTGTGTAGCTGTAGGCCTTAATGAAAAAGACAGCCTGAGTGAATAAACAACATCTGAATTGACTGTTTATTTATGTTTACAAAGTCATTCAACCTGTGATATGCCATTGTGAACAATCCTTAATATTCAGTAATTGATTGAACTGCCTTTAGCTGCGATTAACTTCAGCCAAATCTGTTCTGTAAATTACTGATCACTGCCTCACCTCAGGAATTATGGTCAATTATTGCATGGCTATAATTCCTGAGGTGATTCATGGGCTCACCACAGGAATTATGGTCCATTATTGCACGGCCAGCAATTTCTACTTAGTAATATTTGAGGATTTTATAGCATTAACTGTTCATTAGGAACCTTTTACAATATTTCTATGGGGTTTAGGTCTAGACTTTTGAGTTGACTAATCCACACCATTAGATGTATTCAGCACCTTACAGATTTTTGGTATGCTTGAGAGCACATTCTTGGTGTTATGGCCAGTTTCAGTTTCAGCACAAATAGCTTGATATTTTCCTGTAGAATTCCAATTCAAAGCATAATGTATGTTTCCTTCCTAAAGCAGTAAAACATTTCCCAAAGATGACATTGCCACCTCCACGCCCAAGCACTGGTATAAGGTTCTTTATTGTGAAATGTGTGTTTGGGTTCTGCCAAGCACAGTAACATCTATATCAGATCAGAAGTTTCATTGTCCGTAGAATGCTCCCCCTGGAAGTCAGAATGTCATCCAGGTGGGTTTTTAACACACTTGAGAGGAGTATCAGTTTTCTTCTTCTTAATGAGCAATGGCTTCCATCTTGCTACTTTCTCAGGGACCGATATTTATCTAGTATCTTAGTTACATTGAGAGAGATTTGCAGATTGTTCTGATTTTTTTTTTTTTTTGGGGTGATTTCCTGAATCATTTTTATACCATAGCATTTGAGTGATTTTGATGGATGAAATACTCCTTGGAAACTTCACTATTATAAATCTTATCATTGCAAGAATATAATTTTGCTTGTGGACTGTAAGAGCCCTGTAGCTTTTTCTAATTGATATCAATGATTTTTAATGGAGGACTTCATAATTTTATTTGGAAAGGGGAATGACATGCTATAAAACTGTGTGATAAGAATCTCACTGTGATGCTGAGAGCCAGCATTTGTGAAATTTATGTTGAACAGAGTTGGTCTATATCAGTTCTAATTGTTTTATGAAATGTTTACACAACTGGCCCTAGTTATCACTTTGATTGAACTGACTGAACTAGGAAGAGGCAACTATTTTTTTTTCATATTGGCAGCCTGCTAATGGATAACTCAAACGAAGCACTAAATCTGAAGAACCCACATGAATTTCTGATGATACCCAGTCAAAACAATATGCAAAAATTTTGAAAATTCAAAAGAGGCAAATACTGTTTTATAGAACTGTGTGTCAGGCAGGATTGATTAAATCAGTTCTCAGCATATCAATGTATACCACAGAAAGATATTTCCCAAGTTTTCCATTCACATGTAAAATATAATTCTTTCTATATTATATGGCTGAAATTGATTTCTATATAAATTTCCTTTCCCCCCCCAAAAAACCCCAGAATTAAGATTTTCAATTAATCTCCATCTGTACCCTCCTTAACAACATTGATTTAAGGTTTTCACTCCAAATCAGTTTTCATCACTACTTAAGCAAAGTTGGGTAGAAAGGAGAAAAGTAAAAGTTTTGCTCTCATTACTTATTTATTCTGTTTAGTTTTCAAAATTTATCCTCCTGCTTTATAATCAAACGAATACTTGTTAATATATGGATTCCTGATTCAGTGCTTGGAGCACGTATTTAATGTCTTATGAGGCCTTTTCCTATAGAGATTGCCATAATTTAATAGAACTAACTCAGCAAGGTGAACTATCCCATCTCACGATAAATATTTACTTGCCTCAAATGACAGGAAGCAGTATTTTTCTTAGGTAATTATTTTTTTCTAAGGAGAAAAGCACATGTCAGGTCAGATCTCTCTCCTGAAAACTGCCTAGTGTTTATTTTAGCCAAGGGCATTAATCCTACTTTAGCTGACTGTGTCACAGTGCTTAAGCGCAGGTCCAAGGATGTCTTGAAATGCATCCAGAGAAAGTGTATCATGCAGTTGCCTGGCCTCACCCTTAAGAGTTTTCATTATTATACGTGTAAACAGGATGATTGCCGAGATAAGCTCAGATTCTGTAACTTAATTACTGCATATTAGAGTATTGTGTTTAGGAATACACCGAGAAGTAGAATTTTAATCTTTTATGTTGAAAGCTTTTAGAAATGAGTCTTTGACTCTGTTGTGGTGGTCCCAAAAGACTTTTTTTTGATGTGCTTCTCCTTCTGCATGTCAATATAGCTTAAGCTTGTTCTTTCAAACACATTTTTTCACCTACCTACTGCTCATTACAGAATGTCCTTTAGAAGAGATGCTGATATAGATACAGAATATTACATCTTCCTAAACACATGGAAAATATAGTCAAGTCAAGCTTTTATCGTTCCCTGCATTCCAGAAGTAAAAGAGATTGGAATGCCTATCTAATTAAAAACTAATTGCTCCCTTCTGTACCAGCATGCCCTTCATGAGCTTGGCACTGCCAATCTGGCAGGCTTCCAAATTACCAAACATGGTCGCTAAGAGGCAAAACATAGCAGTTTTGATCTTGCATGAACAAAAACATTATGGGAAACAGCAAATGTAACAAAAACCCTGACTCCGTATTTCTGGGAAGAGAAAGTATGCAATACCTGCTTGCTGACATTTATGTTTATATTGGACTGGGAAACCAATACGGGAGCGAACTCGGTTTCCAGGTGCTTCAGTTTCAGGGGTGGTTCGTCAACTAGAAGAGAGGAAGAAAGAAACTGGATACACAGAACTCAAGACTGACATAAAGCTCTACAAATTTTTGGCATTTCATCCCTTGACATTGCTTTCACCGTAAAAACAGTTTTCTCTTATCTGTAACTGTTATTTTCTCTTAGGCTCTCTATACAATCACAGTTAAGAAGTACTTGTAGCTACATTATCTGAAAATCTTTGCAAAGTTTAATAATTTTACAGATCTAGTAGGTTGGAAGAGATAATTCCAAGGAAGGCTGGAGGGTTTTGGAAATTTTCAGTCATTACAGGGGCAACATGTTGCTACTTACAAGTCCGCAAGAAGAATAGTAACTCATGACAAAAATAGGTTTTAGGCAAATAAGTTGCTTGGCTAATGCCTGCACTTCCCTGAGCATAGGACTGTGCAAGCTGGTAACTGCAGAGCACTTATCCCGAAGGTGATTTTTTTTCAAGAGACAACTGGACGGTCTGTTTTTTTCTTTGAAGAGGTTTCGCTTCTCATCCAAGAAGCTTCTTCAGCTCTGACTAGATGGTGGGGAATGAAAGGCTTTATACTTTTTTCAGACAGCTGGACATTTGCATTCTTTTAGCGGGTCATTAAGGTTACCTGGAGGTTTATCTGTGTTATCAGGGTCATCGGAGTGGTGCAAATTGGTGTGGAGCCTTCTTGGAACTGTTGAAAGGACTGTGTTGTAGATTGGAGATAGATGATGTCGTATCCTTCCCCCACTGCTAGAGAGAGCTGTTCAATTTTGACAATTTTAACCCCTTTCAAACCAGCGATCCTCTGTCCAAAATATTAGACAAACTTTGTTGTCTTCAAAAGAGTAGCCTGTGTCTTTTAAATGCAGGTGGACTGCTGAATCTAGTCCTGACCTGTTTGTTCTCCTGTGTTGTGCCATGCATTGTTATGAAGTGGTTGTTTCATTTCCCCAATATACAGATCTGCACATGGCTCACTGCATTGTACTGCATATACCACGTTGCTCAGTTTCTGTCTGGGTGTTTTATCCTTGGAGTAGACAAGCTTCTGCCTTAGTGTATTTCAGATAAACCTCCAGATGACCTTAACGACCCGCTAGAATAATGGAAATGACCAGCTGTCTGCAAGGAGTATAAATCTTTCCATTCCCCACCATCCGGTCAGAGCTGAAGAATTAGATCAGAAGCAAAATGTCTTGAAAGAAAAACCAGAAAGTCCAGTTGCCTCTTGAAAAAAAGCATCTCTGGGACAACCATGACCTGAATGGCTGAGAATCTCCATAGTCATGCAAAGCACTTATGGAATTTACTGTTAGATGCTTCTAAAACAAAACAAGCCTATGCATCGGGGGAAATAAGAAATCATAGCAATTGTTATTTGAACAAAGAAATTATTAGGGAAAGAAGGAGAGAGATTGCTTGCCACTGCATACTTTTTTTTTTTTTGAATATCTGGAATCAATAATGGTCAATAGAAACCATTAGTTATGTTAAAAATGCTTACTTCATAGTGTAAAAACACATCAGAGACATAGTTGTAAGCCACTCAGCCTACCAATAAAGTGATCTGAGTGTCTCACTACCTAGGGTGCCTTACCAACAAGATTTATATTCTCAGAGGGGGGTTCCTTTGTACCATCTCCCTCTTCCAACGTTTCTCCTAATCCCTCAGCAGGAGGAAAACCAGCAGCACTGTCAGTACAAGTGTCCAACATGTCTTTGCTATCAAGCAAATCGGCAGTCAGAGGCACGCTGCATAGACTAGGAAAAGGAAAGAAGACTTTCAGAAATTCAAATAGGTCTGTATATTTATACACCTCAAATTGATGTTACTTATACAAATATTTTTTAAATGATGACAACGTATATAAAAGGTTTTTAGCATTTAAACAATGTTTCCTTTTCCCCCTCTATCAATTAGGTAGCTGTACAGCTGTTCGTAGCTTTAACTATTTCTAATTGCATTTATTTTGCTTACAAGTAATATAGATAAGTAACATACAAAAAAAAAAAAATCAAATTTGAGACGGTCCAAGTTTGAACAGTTGTTCCAAAGCTACTCTAACTAATCCTTCCAGGAGGGTCCCAGTATTGTTCATTTGGAAATGTTCTGAACAAAAATAGTCCCATTTTTAGCTCAGGGCTAAACATTTACAGGATGTTCAGAATTCTGTCAAAACGTTTCCATTAAAGGCAAACTTAAAACATTTTGAATTCAAAACATATTGCATACCCCTACTATAGATAAATGTGGGGATTTAAATGAATACGAAGACAAAACAAAATCAGAAGTGTTTTCATGAATCCACTGCTACCTTGTACAACAGTAGGACAATTGCTCACAAAATACTGAGTGCCCCAACACACAGTTGCTTCTGCAATAAAATGTGAAAGACAGACACACATTTTTATGTATGGATATACTTATAGCCCAAGCCCAAACAATTGGCATTTAATTGTTTTTCATACTTTACATATGTAATCAGAATAGAAAGCAAAATAAGATAAATCATGCCACCACCAGAGGTTAACATCCATTAGATCAGTGTTTTTCATCCCTGACAACTTTAAGAGTGTGGACTTCAACTCCCAGAATTCCCCAGCCAGTATATTCCAAAGGTTGAAAATCACTGAACTCTACTATCATTTTTTATTTTTTTTTGTAAAATTTGCTTCATCTAGTTCACAGGTGGCAAACTCAAGGCCCGGGGGCCAAATGTGGCCCGCCACGTCATTTTATGTGGCCCATGAGAGCTGCAAAGTTCCAATTGTCTTTAAATAAATAAAGCAAAACATTTAGGAATTTGGTTACATTTATACTGTCTTACAGTTACATGTGGCCCTTTGAGGGCAACCATTACACTGATGTGGCCCTCGGTGAAAATGAGTTTGACACCCCTGATCTAGTTCCAATACATGCAGCAGTCATTATCTTGTGTTGCTGAGCAATCCAAGGAGGGCAAGAAACCTGTTAAGGTGCTTCCATCTTATATGTGGCTGCCTCTCTTTTTATAACAGGATAGAATAAAGTTATGTTTTTATGCAGCGTATATAGTTTGCAAGTGAAGGGCTGTAGAAATCCTTCTAAAATCACAATGGCTTCATTGCTCCAGTGCGTTTTCAAACACAGTAAAGGGTTACTACAGATTGGGATCACATCCTAGTTAACAAAAAAGTACCCAGGATTAGTGTCAGGGTCAATTAATTTCACCCAGTATTGGCATACAAACTTAGGAGAGAGGATTAATATAAATTTAACTTTCTCTTTTGCATACAAGAACTCAGAATAGAATGGCTGTAGCTGCTTCATCTCTTTGGATTTTTTTTTTTCAGTCGGCACATATGCAAGGAGAGGGGCTGGAAAGGGTAGAAAGACAGTGAGGAAAATGAAGCCTTCTAACTGGTCCTTGATGGTACCGGCCCTGATAAGGTCACTATGATTTTTAAATTATTTTTTTCAACCTTCATCAATCCTCTCTATCCAGATGATTTACAACCAGTTGATAAGGAGCCCATTGGAGAGTTACAAAAGCATACGGCACTTTTGATCTCTTCTAAAGCCTCAAATGGAAATATGGTGTCTGTGGAGGATTAAAAAGATCAAAGGGACTTCACTTCAGTTATCAATCTTCAGAATTTTGAACAGGTGCAAATAATTCTAAAATCAGAGAAATAGCACCTCATCTCTCCAAATCTCTTTGCAGTGTAGAAGCAGAATACAAGGCCAATAATTACTGAAAAAAAACAGATAACTTGTGCTGGTCTGATAGAAAAAAAATCCCAGATAGCTGTGGTTTGCATAAGATGTGTAATTCCTTTGGGTGATTAATACAGATGATACCACTTCACTCCTTTTACCATTCAAGAATTTTAACCATGGTCTAAGGTGAGACTGTGAACTGGAAAAACTATGTTTCAGATTCTGATGAATGGTAATGGTAGGTACTCTGCATCAATTGCAATACTCAGCTAAGACAATAATTAAAATTCATGACATTCGTATAAAATGCCAGTGTGCCTAGTTGAATTAGCACCTTGTATGGTTCAGCATGTTTATATTAGACAGTAACATCATTGGAGCCAAAATGAGCAAAATTTTTGTGCTGCCCAGATTAATGAAGCTGGAAATTAAAGAAAGTGGAAAGGAGAAGCTGCAAGAATTACTTAT
>JAOYMU010000001.1:49566946-49584261 GCA_025802295.1 Psammodynastes pulverulentus
AGTTTTTAAGGGAGCCGCGGAAAAAATCGGAAGCGTTTAAGGGAGCCGCAAACCGAAAAAGATTGGGAACCACTGAACTAGATGGTAACAGAACTCTATTTCAGCAAAATAGAAAGACATTGTCTCACTCTACTGACTTTTGACCTAATTAGTTACATAATTTATACGTTTTAACTTTAGGCCTTTAGTATTTCATCTACAATGAGAGTAAAGAATAAAGTAAAAGAAATTATTTACAAATACAGAAAGTGGAATGACAACCCATCCATTATCCTGGCCAGAAAAAGTTCAAACAGCAGTTAAATATTTCAATCTACTATTAAGTAGATTAAACTAAAGCTGCCATTTAAAAAAAAAAAAGAATTGATGTCTTTTTTTGTTGTTTTAGAAACGAGACTTCTGCACTTTATCTTTTCCAATTATGAGTATTGCTCAAAAAGAAGCAAAGGACAAAACTTTATATATATAATTCTTTTCATCTTTAACTGAACTATAAATCAGCCAGAGACAGCGAACAGAGCATCTGGCTAAAAAAGGTCAGCTCTAGTTAATTGGGCTAAACAACATGAGAATGCTGGAGTGTTGGCTAGACAGGGAAGTTGGAAAAAAAAAGGATCCTAAAATCATACAAATCACTGCCAAGAGAAGTTCACAGATTCATTCATGAAGACTCCAGGAGTCAGATTTAATTCATACAAGTCTTTTTCTTTTACAAAGTACTCCTGAGCTTCTGGGGAAAAAAACACACAGAGAAAGCCAAAACCTTGTCAAAGCAGCTTTCTTTGACTGCTCTTTAATCTGAAACACACTGGAAGAAAAATATTCTCACACAACCCAAATCTGCTATGAAGAGTTCCCGAACTCTCTCTAGAAAATGTGGATAGCATGCAAGGGGCTACAGAAAAAGAGAGTGTCCATTCCCTCAGTAGTTTTTGTTCATAATACTTCTTATAAAAATTCTTGTTGGAAGATCTATGACCAACATCTTTAAAGAACCTTTTAACACATCACCAGACATTAGTAATTTTTTGCATTCTTGACCAAATCACATGAACACAATGTATTCCATTCAACTGAGAGATAAAGGAGGACACATTTTCTTAAACATTTGCCAAGATTCTTGATAAAATAAATTAAAATGTATCATACCGGCAGGTCCACACTGACATCCGTTCCATCCAGCAAAGAGACCCTGCAGGTAATTATTGATTTCTCATCTCCAGCTGCAGGGATGTGAGTTGCAGCTCGCTGAGCTTCTCTTAGCCGCTCTTTCTCAGCATGTTTATGCATAGACTTGCGTCCAAGTGTTCGGCGAAAGAAACTTAACATTGTTCCTTAAATAAGACCAGAAAAAGAAGCTGTGAAGGTTTTAAGAAAAATCAAGACTGCATTGTTTCGCGCTAAAGCAGATACATGTTTACATTTCACACAGTTTCTAAATGTGCCTGTGCTATGAAAAAACATTTGCAAAACAGATGTACATACGACAGTGGTACATCCCTGCTATCAGTACCAGAAGCTATCAGAAGGACTAATTGTAGAAACCAAGTAGAATCGATATATCACAACAATTCAGGAAGTAGATGCTAATATCCTTCTCAATCTGGAAGAGTTCCAGGCACTTTGCTGATATTAAGCATATAAAATAATAAATAACACCAAGTTTTCTTAAAACATTAGACTAACATAGGCACCAAAGCTACACAGCTAACACCTGAAGGTAAAAACTAACTTTTCCCCAGACTCTGGAAAACCATGAAAGTGGAGGATATTCTTGCCTAGGAAGCAAGCTGTTCCAAAGGAGGGAGCTCCCACAGAGAATGCCTATTGTTAGATCTGTTTCTGCCACACCTCCCTAAAAGCCTTGCCTCATTGAATTGGATGGACAAAATCTATCTGGGGAAGGCAGGCTATTAGGTACCCTGTCCCCGAGACATACAGGACTGTAAAGCATCTTGAACTGGAAATACACCAGTAATCGGTGAAGCACTGATAGCAACAGTGCAATGTGGTAGAGCAATGTCTGAGTAAGCACATATACTGAGACATCCTGGATCAGTTGGAAGTTTCTGGCTGGTCTACAGGGGCAGACCCACCTGAAACAAATTCTAGTTATCTAATCAAGAGATGATAAGAGCACACATGACCATATTTGGAGTGCCCTGTTCCAGGGTAATGCTGCAACTAAAACACTAGCCATAGCTTTTACCTGTTCTTCAAGCAGGAGCAGCAAGTCCCAGGGGACTACCCACTTAGGAGATGGCTCTTCCTGGAAAAGCACAATCTCCTTGAGAATTAAAAATGGTCACTTGGCTTTTAAATTAACACCCACTCCATTTTGTTTGGATTGGGTCCGAGTCTCTTTTTTTCCCACAATCAGAATTTCAATTGCATCTCCAAATGAGCCTTAGGTGGAAATGTACAACTGGCTATCACCCTAAAATGATGAGTGACTATTCCTCAAACTTTTACCATGTTTCCCGGAAAATAAGACCCTGCCTTATATTTTTTGGAACGCCAAAATATAGCCTTGGCCTTATTATCAGGGAGGTCTTGCTATTTTGGGGGGCAATTTGGGGGTGGCAGGTGGAGAGGAATGGGGCGGCCCATTCCTTACCTACCACCTTTTACTCCTAAAAGCATTGAGGACTCTTTTGGATCATCGCTCCACTCTGCTTGAGGAGGGAATCCTGGCTCGTGCATGCCATTCCAGACCTGAAAGAGCCAGCCAGGGGGCCATGTTGTCTTCTGGGAAGCCGCAGCAGCAGCTCGTGCTTCCCCAGACACAGTTTGCCTTAACGCCTCCGCTGCCCCCCCACAGACCCAGCGCCACCACAGCTTCCCAAAAGACAATCTCATGCAGCCCCCAGGCTGGCTGTTTCAGGTCCGGGGGGGAGGACTTATTTTAGCACATGCGCTCCAAAGCCCGATTGGGCTTATTAGCAGATGTCCTAGTTTGAGGGAAACACGGTACATAGGTATTAAAAAAGACAGGGAAAAGCATAAAGCCTTGGGACACCTGTTAACTATGGGCCCATCTCTCCCTTAGGCAGAACTGCGTCAATAAAACAATACTCAAAAATCCCTCAATACTTCTGCAGACCATCCAGAAGGATACAACATGTGTGGACAGCTTTGAAAACCAGTGGAATATCTAGGACAGGATTGGTTGTGCTCTCTATTCCAGTCACCGGGTCACCCATGAGAGGGACTAATGTCTCTCCTGTCCCTGTGCCTAGGTATAGGCAACTTCTATGCCTGAAGACACCCATGAATTCAGATAATCCATATTGCCTCCTCCAACCCTCCAGATTTCTGTAAATACAAATCAACCATTTTTTCAGCAACTTCCAATCCACCTAAATAGTTCATGATCACAGTGTTTGTATTCATATCAAAAGTAGGAACACTAAAGTTATTCTTGTAATCTCCATCCCTTGGACAGGTAAGCATGACACGACAGTGTCTCCCAATAAGATACAGTTCCACTATATAGAATAAAAACAATATTTTATTTATAACTTGATGATGCAATTATTGAACTATATTCAATAATTATTTAAAAGCATTCTGGGGTTCATACATTATTAAATTCAGTGACCAAGTGGCAAAAGAAACTTTTCAACTAATTTTCCTATTATAAGAAATTGGGAGATAGTCATGCATAAATTATGGTATTATGCAAAATGATGATCTTGACTACAGATAAGAGACTTTTTTGAGCTAGAGTAGGGGAAACCAGCCTACACACATAAAATACACACTAAGAGCATTCCTGGAGTTTCTACCCTGCATGACTAATATATTAATCCAAATGATGGCAGAAGTTTTACCTTCCACCAGTACTAGAGAGAATAAACTGGCATAAATACCTTCTTCTTTGTTTGCCTGGACTTGCCTTCACATGTTGTCCTTGTAAAAAGCCTGACATTCTTCAAAGGTCAAGTTAGCACAACTGGGAGATTTAAATTTTAATCTTCAACTATACTTTTTTATAATTAAAACCTTAAACTTGTCAATATAATCCAATTGTTCCTGCTTTCATTAACAATGGTTAATTCAAAGCTGGTTTGTTTTTTAAACAACTCCAGACCCTAACTTTAAAAAGTTATGAGTATGAAATTTAAATGTGTTGCACTTTTTGGATATATAAAGCTGCTTTGGCAGATTGGTTTAGCTACATAATATTGTTTACTTTAACTATAATCCTGTGAGATACAGAATAAATCTTTTTTTGTTTAACATATGATGTGGGATTAAACCTGGATGCTGTATACAAACCAGCTACCGCTGGCAGTTTCATACAAGATAACACATGTAAGTATCAGATCTGTTTTCCAAGAGGCTATTGTTTTAAGACTCACCAAAGGATATAGCACAGCTGCATATATTATTATTGGGCTGGGAACCTGCAAGAAGGTGTTGTGAATTTTGTCTCTTTGCTTAATTAATTTCAGTTGTTATACCTTCTCCCAATAATCGTTTACAGGTCCATGAAAGAACTAATTTCATAGCCTGAGAACCAAGTAGGAGCAAGTAGAAATATTGGCTGTGGTAAAGGGAAAATACTCATAGGAAAAAGGGTGGGTAGTTTCTCGATGAGAATACATTGCACACACTCTTACACATACATTAAGAAATAAGGCCGAGAGGGGGTGCATAGCAGGTGTATATGCATATGACAGAGTTCACTTGTTTGGTAAAGGATATAAAAATGCTTATTAAGTACATAGACAGTAGACAAAACAAGAAAGAATATTTGTCCATTCTGCTTTAAATTGCCACAGGAGTATGAATTTTATAGTGATTTTTTTTAACCACCTAACATCTTGTTCTAATATGGTACCTCTATCACAATTCCTATCAATACAGTAGTTCAAATTTTCTGCTAGCACACAAGAACGGATGCACATGGCACATTGCTGCATATACATGTATAATGTATATACGAGGTACAATGACAATAAAGTGAACTAACTAACTAACTAATCTCTTCTATTTATACAGTCGGTTTCACACAAATTATGGTCTTATTTAATTACATGTAGGAAATTTCACAGAGCACTCATGATGGGATTACAAACATATTTAGGAAAATAGAACATGGGAACCATTATATACAGAAAGCACCTACCCCATTCCACTAAGATAAAAGTGGGAATTGCATTAAAATCCAATTTTAGAACAGGTTAACAAAATAATATCTGGGCCAAACACTTATAATATCCTCATCATAATTTACTAAGCAGATCAAGTTCCTCCATACATATGGAGAATCAAGGCCTCCCAGCAAAATCTGGGGAAACGAAGATTTAGCGAACCTTCTCCACCGTTAAAAGAAGGGATTAAAAAAAATAAAACAAAACGATGCCATGGAAATATGGAAACAGGTGGGGAGGGACCAATGATTCAAGTACTTCCCCTTTTCCATATTGGCCGGATTTCGGAAGAAATGGGAAATTTACAAGGACTGAGCAGAGAATCTTTCAGAAACATCACAAAATTGAGCCTGACTCCAGGGCAGCGGGAGACGACTTCTCACTCTCGTGGGTGAAAAGATCAAAACCGTTCGAGACAGAAAACCACGGCCTTAATCCTGCATTTTAAAATCACTTTTTGTTGTTGTTATTCCTGCCCCGACGCACTTTGGACTTACTTCGCTCCCACCTCAAGAGCGCTTTTGTCACAGAGAACGCGACACCTTTTGGGGCCGCCCGACAGGAGCAACCGGATAGATCCGGGGAGTAGGGTGCGGAGGAAAAGGTTTACACGGCCATCTGAACAAGGCGTGACGCGCGTGTCTGTGTCTATGTGTGTGTGTGTGTGGGGGGAGCGGTGGCGAAGGGAGGTGGCCGCCCTGCAAGCATCCAAAAAGGCTGAAGAGTCACCAACTCCCTCTCCTCACTTCCAGGGATCGACCCAACCTCGCTGGCCACAGAGAAGAGAGACGAAACTTAGATCTCTGGAGAGTTTCGAAACCCTCCCCGAGGGCGACAAAGAGAAAAGGACGGAGGTAGCAAAGGAAAGAAGCAACAGCCTGGTTGGGATTCTTCGGGGAAACTTCACCTTGCTTTTACAAACACCACCACACCCCACCTCCTCCCCAACTTACCGGCCCAGCCGCCTTCGCTTCCAAAGGGCGCTCCTCCGCGACCCGGCCGCCGGCGCTAAAAAGCAGCTCTAGCGGGATCGGATCCCGGTGGCGACGAGGAAAGGGACGAGGGGCGGAGGCAAATGGCCGCCGAGTGAGACTAGGGAGCCGCCTCTCTCCTCCTTCTCCTCCTCCTCCTTTTCCCTCGGCCGCCTCTGCAGGAGGTTATCTTGCGTTTCGAGGCGAGACAGGTCGCCAAGGCGAAACGCGCGCGTCTTTTTGTGCGTGTGTGTATTTTGGCGAGATGCGTAGAAAGGAAGGTGCCCGGGTTTTCGGGGGTTTCCACGTCACGTTTGAAACTCGTTTCGTATATATTAAAAAGGTCGCTATCTCTTTAAAAGCAACACTTACGACTCCTAAAACCCTACGCGAATCGTTTTAGTAGTTTACTGACTGGGTCTTTTCAAGGCTTTTCAAGTCAGCCCTGTTTTTTGAACGTTATTCTCAAAACACCGCTTTGAGTTTATGGAAAAGGATAATAGGACAGCTTCTATATCCGGGCTACCCAAATCCGGACCATCATATGCTGACTCTGTAAAACCGCTTCGGGGGGCAGGAGGGGGGCTGTAAAGCACTGTGAAGTGGAAGTCTTAAGCGCTATTGCTAATAACAGGAGGGTCAAGAAGCCAAGTGTTAAAAAGAGTTTTCTGTACTTGGACTGGCAACTCGCGATCCTGCGGATATTATATTTTAAAACAAAAACCAAAGTATGGCAATTTTTTGTCACACAGTCAATCTAAAAAAAAAAATCTAATCCCGGAGTAGTTATTAGGAAAGCATAATCAAACAGGCATGTCTTCAGCTATTTATCAAACAGATGTTTCAACAAGTGTTCCAGGAGGATGGAGACCAAATCCTATTCCAGGGGAGGAGTAACATGCTGTTACTAGCTCTACGGGTATTAGAAGCCATTCATATATTTTGAATTAATTCATCCTAACATCCTCAGGTTCAGCTGGTATTTAAATCTGGAGAGTCACAAACTCTGATCCCCACCCATTTTAAACTTTAGTTAGCCGTCAAAAATCTGCTAAGCAAACCTGTAAATTTAGACTAAAATTTTGGCAAATAATGCGTCTTTTCATTTTACATCAGTCCAAATGTAACCAGGTAGGAGACTAGAGTTGTAATTCATCAATGACAGATAGTGGATTGGACTACTATGATGTGCTCAGTGGTGGGATTCAATTTTTTTTACTACCGGTTCTGTGGGTGTGGCTTGGTGGGCATGGCAGGGCAAGGATACTGTAAAATCTCCATTCCTTCCCCCTCCTGGGGGAAGGTTATCACCGGTTCTCTAAACCATTCAAAAATTCCCCTACCGGTTCTCCAGAACTGGTCAGAACCTGCTGAATACCACCTCTGGATGTGCTCCAACTTGATCTATCTTTTATGGTGGAATACAAATTCTGATGGAAAATAGTTAATTGTAGTGGCGTTTTGAACTTTGAAGCTATATCCTTATCAACCTGCATAAAATAAATGAACTTGTGGTTTATGGTTTTGATGATTAGGTAGGATAAATTATAGAAAGAAAAGTAATGTAACTTTAGGGAGAGAGGTTAAAATGTATTTGTACTGTTAATGCTGTGAATATCAGAAGTTACTTTTTTTTTCTATTTTTCCTCAACTTTTCTTTTGTTGCTTTTTCTTTGGTTTTTTTCTCTTCCAGCTTTTATGGTGACACGATCCATTATCAACTTGTTATTCTGTGCAATATTAAAATAACCTACTGCACAGCAAGTAATCGACATATTGAACTAACTTGGCATTGTCTTCACTTTTGAGGTTTTTGGAGTTGCTCTTCTGTATCACTTGTACACTAACAATATCATTAAAAAAGGGATTGAAACTGATCTTTCTGGTAGCAAAAGAAACAATGTATGTCTGTTTTGAACAAAAAAATATTTCAGATACAAGGTTAGAGGGCTTTAGGAAACTTATCTCCCACCTGCTGCTTCAGATTCAAGTAAGTATCTGTTATGTAACAAACATGTAAAAATATACATCACACACACACACAGATCACTTTTGGAAAATGGGAATTAAGAATGGGTGTGACACAAAGATTTATATTACCCAAGTTGTTGCAGTTAGACAACAGCCCTACCCAAAAGATAAGGCAGTAAATATTGTGAATAAAGTCATATAAGCGTCAGCAATTATGGAACTTTCCTTCTTTCCAAGTAGGACTTAGGCCTTTTTCCTCTGAGAAAGTATGAAACTTGGGGGTTGTTCAGAATTTGGGATTCCTAAGAAAAGTGATCTCGCTGGAATCTTAATCTTTATTTTTCTGTTGACAGGCAAAACAGATGCCTAGCCTTTGATATGTCAATGTACCACTGTATTTTGGCAGCTAAAGTTATATGTAGTTCTGTATTTAATCAATTTATTAGCTGCTTCCAATTGTTGAAGCTACTCAAAGCAATGCTACATAATAGAGATTAAAAACAAATGCAGCAATATAAAGCAGTGGCAGTTAGAAGTGTAGTATCAGTGTTTGTCTTATGGTTGAGCTAAATTCACCATTTGTTTCTAAATATGCATTAATTACACTGCTTATATTTTCTGGTTTCTTAGCTGGCTCCAGCAATGGTCTAAAATGGGATACAAGCAAATAAATACATATGAAAACATAAGTTAAACATCTATTACAAGACTCTCTTCATCATTTTCATCTCAAAGTCTAATTGGCTTCTGAATAAGATGCTGGGAAATGTAATCCAAAAAGCAATGGGTGGGCCCAGAATAAAACATCTCATTTGTAATTTTTAATATAAGTAGGATTAAACATAGCTTTAATGCTGGTTGGGGGCAAATATGTGCAAACTTAGAGTATGAATTCCTATTTGTAAGGAAACAAATACCTAGAATTTCCAAAAAAAGTATACAATGATAGGGAGTAATATAGCATAATTAAGGCACAGGTTTCTATAATAAAAACATCCTTAAATTTTTTACTAAAGCACATCTTTATTTTGCAATTAAACAATTAAGATTCACAAGTAAACTATATATTTTTCAAGTTTGTACCTAGACAACTATTTGTCAATCAAAATTAAATATATCCACAAAATATGTATAACAGCATATGTTTCACATAATTGAAGAAATTTGCTCTTAAGACTAAAACAAGATTTGTTAAATGTTAAATATTTATCTTCCTCTGGGAGGTGCTGGTATTGTATATCATTAGTGTACCTTATTAATGATGAGGACTCTCCTTATACTCCAATGCAGGCAAAATATATAAGGCCTTTTTAACACATACAGTAGCTGCAGTGATGAATGAATTCTTTCCACATTGTCCAGTGTTAAACAAATCCAAGTGCATGTTAAACAGAGCACATTTCCTGCTATTTAATATACAGGCTTTTAGTTGAATAATCTTGGTTTCTAAAAAATGAAAACACGCAAGTTCAAAGACAATCTCTATGAGAACAAATTTGCACAACGAACAAAAGATGGATAGTTATCTTGGCTTTAGATATGAGATGGTCAAAGCCCATTCACTGAGCAGTGTAAATCCAGAGACTGGACAACGCAAAATCACAAAAAACATGCAAATTCATTCCAGCAAAAAATAAATATGGCCACCCATAGAACAGTGGATATGATCCAGACACTAGATTTTATATCCTTTATTATTTACATACAGAATAGCACCTGTGCCAGAAAAAAAGGAAATAAAGAAATCCTACATATAAATACAAAATTGTTTTAGAATTTGCTAGGAGAATCGCATCATTAGTTAGTATCCATATTAACATTACACTTGAAACCAGCCTCTAATGTGTGGAAATAATCATACTGGTTAGTTTATTAAACAATAGAATACAATACAACTTAGTGCTAATTGTTTTAGAACCTCCAATTCTATCATAGACTTTACCTACATAAATTGCAACTTTCCCCTCTTAAAATTATTTTTGTGCACTACCTACTCTTTATAAAGTTATACAAACAACTCTTGCTGATTTATAGATTTTAAAACAAATGTAAAAATGCTAAACAGGAATCAAAGCATTCTGTGGGCATGTAAATCCTTCCCACATTTATATTAAAGTTTCTATAATTTTTGCTTTCATAATTAAGCTGCATTTGAGGTTTTCCTCCAAGGTCTCCCAAGTCTGAAAATGTCTAAATAACTAGACATTGAATTGTACACTACTGGATCCAAGGCCATTATAAATTTTTTATTTATGGCAAATATCAGATACTGAGAAAATTAAATATAAAAAAACTGATAACTATTTGTGAGAATATTTTAATCTCATTGTTGATTATTACAATTCTGAAACTAAATTTGAACAAAGGTGTTGCAATTCAGAACTGCATTACTTTATCATGAAATATGCTGTTCTAGCACTATAATGGATACCGAAGCATTAATATTAAGCATTCATCTGGAAGATGGCAGGATTAAGAATTTGGAGTTAATGCATTTTAACATGGATGGAAGCAAACTGGAAAGGTAAGCTTTAAAGCATTCACATTAGGAATCACCCCAATAAACTCTCATTAAGTTAAACATCTCTCTAATCATATAAGATTTGTTTTATCTAAAAAGTTTTTCAGTAGTAAAGCATTACATAAAGTGCTACTATTTTGAACTTTTAAGAAATTTAGATAAAAATGAAATACACTTAAAATGATGTTAAGTAAATAATAAGTAAGCAAATATTGTCAAACTCTTACTTTCCAAAGTATCCACTTTTGTATCCCAGGGGAATAATTTCCAAAATATTAGTATAGTGGTCTTCAAAGTTTTGTGTAGGAGTTATCATGCAATAGTAACATTTTACTTAAGGCAATATAATTTTACCATATAGTCAGTGAAATTATTTGCTTAAATATTCTAATTACCCAGATTGCAGCTGATATGAAGGAATATTTAAAATTAGGGAATGAAACCTTCAAAGCTCCAGATAGGCAATTATCCAAACCAAGATGATTTTTTTCCTATTTGTTAGTATGCCACTCAGGAGATTGAGAAACAAATATTTTAGCTTTGGTTTGCATTTCTAGCTTAGCCATTATAACTAAATTAAATTAAAACAAAACACATGTATTAGTTTGTCCCTTCTAGCGATTCCTGTATGTTTTAAATGTCTCTCCATTTTTTAAAATAAGCTATTTAAATGTTACAGTGAATTAGATGATTTAGGTTTGTACCCATGTTCCTTATTTTGCAGCATGAACAATGGCACTAACTGAAAAAGTTAATCTTCCATGTTTATGAAAACATGGCAACTGCATATTAAAATTAACCAGTCCACACACAATCACTGGAAACAGATTTGTAACAAATGCGGAGCATATCAGAAAAATGAAATTATCATCTCCCCAAAATATAAAACAGACTTCTTAGCGAATAGACCGAGTAAAAAAACCTTTTACTTTTACACCTCTTTCTGAATTTAAATCCCATTCTGAATATTAGGAACCAATGGCATGTGTTGTGGCACAGTTCTGTAATAACAGTAAACAAAAATTGTTAGGCAGGCCTTTTCCAATCTGGGAATCTACTGGATGTATGGATTTTAGCTTCCAGAATTCCACATTAATTTGGAAGATGTCCAGATTGGGGAAGGCTGTTGCAGGAATCCCCTTCTGCAATCCAGAAACCTCTCACAAATGCAAGAGTATCTTTAGATCCAAGTCACTGTATTTGCAGTTAAGGCATCTCTCTCAAAAGGCATCTCTCAACTCATTTGCTTGGAAGCAAATCCAACTTGCAAAATGTTTTATGTTCAGTTAGATATACTATAAATCACCACCATGGCTATTTTAATGCATCTGCGGATCTGCTTTTATGCCTACAATATTCAGCTATAAGCGAACAGTGAATGGCTGCATACAGAGCAGGATATATCTTTGCTGGAAATTTTTTTCCAGCGGAAAGCCTTATTGTAAAATTGAAAGGAATTCTGGAAGAAGAAAAATCGTTCTTCTGGTCCTCTGCTCTTTTATAACAGCTAGAAATTTATTAATAACTAGTGCAAGGTGAGTTTTTTCCTGCCACTTTATACACTATTTATCATATGGGTGGAATACACATGCAGACAATATTTTGGTCAATATTTTAAAACATGTAGAAAAAAAATTGTGATTGTTGTCAACTATACATTAAGATTACTAGTACCAGATGTCTCCATTCCTAGTAGACAGCTTAGTCACAGTGAAGAGGGATGCTTGAATGAAACATATATGGCTTAATACAGTGTCTGGGGCAGACATGCTATGACTCTCAGGGACCTGAAGGCCTGCATAGTTGTAATCTTTGTCCATCAAGCAGAACCCTTCTAAAAATATAAGGGAATTCTGCCTCCACCAGATGTAAAAATTTCTGAAATCCCACTTTCTCTCTTCCCCTTACCCTCCCTACACAGCTGCAACTGAAGCAATTAATTGCACCTCCCATAGATGTTACCTTGTAATCTGTGTACTTTGCTTCCAACAAAGTGCCGTCTATACTAGTTCTATCAAAAAAAACAACCCCTCTCTCCAGCTCTCTTCACTTGCGTTTTGGGCCTTCTGATTAGAGGAGAGCAGCATTTCTAAATAATTAATTGCAGGATACTACTATTACAACACTTGAAGATATTAGAATTAATGTGCATTTTACAAGTAGAAAAGGTTTGTGAAATCTTTATATAAAGCTGTTGATGAAAGCTGCAGCATGATTTTAGGGGGAGGGGAATTAAAATAGTAAAATATTTTGGCCTGCAGAGTTACATGGTGGAATTTATTGTTTTTATAATGGCAGGTAATGCTGTACTTCAACATAGTCCAATTTTTATCCTAAAGTTACTTGTCCAAATGTTTCCATCAACTATACCAAGAACAATTTTCTTCACATACTACTACTACTAATAAAAATATAGGGGCATGGCTATTTTAATGCATCTGAAGAGATCTGCTTCTACGCCCACAAATGGTGAATGGCTGTTACTAGAGATGCATATTCCACTCAGATTTGGAGAGATTTCTCTAAGTGGTGCAATTAGCCAGTTGTATTCCTCAGAAGATGACTATGGATACTTTATATTTAACTTGGTGTAACCCCACCACCCCAAAGCCACACAACTTAAATAGCAAAAAAAAAAAAAAACCATTTTAACAAGTCTTAGAGTCCTAGATTTCTGCATGAAACAAATCTTCAAAAGTACCTTAAATAGTTATAATTTTCAACATTTAAAAAAAAATACATTGGCACAAAACTATTACCCTATTGCTCTTATTTACAATGAAAGCAATTTGAATTAGAAAACAGGAAATGTTACATTTTTTCTCCCCAGTTTTTAGCAAATAGTAAGAAAATATTTCTCCATAAAATCCGACATCCATAACACTTATCATATTATATGACATTATGCCTGAAACACATTTTCATGTTTTATACAGGATGAAACACATACAAAAATATTCATTTCAGCTTGATGCAGATCCTCATAACCCAAATGCAAAAGCAATTAGCAGTATTAATTTTAGGTCATATAAAATATTAGTAAAATATTAATATAGTGGGCAGATGAACTTTGAATATTCATTTCAAAGACATAAGGATACTTTTATTATTCCATTTATCTAATTTAGGCATTTAAATCCCTTTAGTTTGTGACCCTACCAAGGAAATATAATTTCAAAATGTATTTGTTGGCATGGATTAGTAAATCCTAAATCAGCTTGGAGGGAAGACATTAAGATAGTTAAAATTTCTGTCTCTATGTTGCATAAATATACCAAATACCAAAACTTTGCTACAACAATACTGTATCTTGTTGTAGCAATGTTTCTTGTAGATTTAAATTACTTTGGCAACCTCACATACAAATATGAGTGTATGTACAATATTAACAATACACATTGCTGAGCCATCCTAGATTTTTCCCTTCAACAATCTTACAAAGAGACAATTAATTAATATATATATATATGCAATAGTAAGATCATTAAGTGGCTTAATTAAAGGTATAATAGGCATAATAATTTAATATATTTTAACTTGTTCCAAATGCAAACCAACCTTGCAAATAACCAGCACAATGGTATAGCAATTTAAAATAGTATCTAAGTCAACACCCATTTTCCAGTTACGAAGCTTCTTTTTAAGCAAACACGAGTAGATGTACATTTATTATTTGCATTTACCAAAAACTAGCAGTAGTAAGAACGACCCCTGTAGACATTCCATTAAAAGGTTTACATTGCTTACACCAATGTGTAAGACAAGTTTAGATGATTGCAGACTTCGACGCCTGTTCCCACATTGCACTTTATCATATGAAACTCCCCTCTCCAATCTCTTATTTCTACAGAATAGTAACAGCCCATCAAAAGCCTGTGGATCTTTCCATTATTTCATCTACAATAACCTTGATTCCATCACTCCCTTCACTTTCACTGCTGTCAGAAATAGAAGTGCATTTCGCATTTGCTTCAGTTTGTGAAAACACAACAACATTTCTACCGATTGGAAAAAGCTCTTTTAAGAATGTGGAAGTTTTTGAAACTCAAGATTCAATCTTACTTGAACCACAAGATGGGTAAAAAAAGAATAGCTGATCAGTTCCTTGATAGTAGTACTGGTGTGTGTGTGCAGGCAATAAAGAACTATTAAAGAAATATGCTAGATTTGGTTTGTGAAGAAACAATACTGCTTAGCTTTCAAGCCTTTTAAAAAACAAATCTAAAAGATTTTGTTAGCTCCTTCATTTCACATCATGGCATAGGGTTATATAATAGCATTTAAACTGACTGGGAATTTCCTCAATGCATCATAGTTGGATCGAGGCATCATGTTACATACAGAAGTTTCTCCTGTCCATGGAAGACTCTTAATCTAAGATGAGGGTTCCCTCTGTGGAAGCAGTTATGAGAAATAGATACCTCTATTTCCAGCCCTCTACAAGATCTAAGAAAGTACAACTGACAGCAGGAAAAGGGGATTTGGAGAAAGTGCCTCCTGATCTATTGACATATCTGTAAGTTTCTCCCACTACAATAGAAGTGTGTGTGTGTGTGCATATCTATACATATGCACATACATGCTCATTCACACTCTTTCTATACATGCACACATACACACAAATGCATTTTACAAACTTCATACTCTTTCCATATTCTGCATATCTCGCTTTTTAAAAAACCTGGCAGCAAATCAAAATATTTAACTACAGACAGACTTAAGTTCATAAAGAATTAAATTGTCCACTTAACAAGGGAAGGATTATTCATTGCCTAGTGGGTTTTAATTGCCCTAGAAACATTTCTGAATGAAACAAAAAACAACCCTATATGCAATCTGTTCAGATACTGCTAATTCCAATGGTATATGCCAATTCCTGAATGAAGTATCATAGAAAGACCCAAAGAGCTTATCAGAAAGCTCTTGGGGACAATGATAAAACTTTAATGACACATTTTTCTTTTAAAAAAATATAAACATGACTTTAGAAACAACAAACATGAACTTGGAGAAAAATAACTATGATAGGGAAATCTCACCTTGGATCTTCACATTTCAAGCAGAAGATCAATACAATTAAAATGTTATATCCTAGTCAAGTTACTACTTTTCAATGCGAGGGAAAAACAGAACAAATTCTAAATCAATACATTGGCTTTCAATTATAAATTGCTAGCGGTTTACCAGTTGAAAGGAATGTGTCAGAATTTCCATTTCAATTCATAGCAGTAAACGAAGGTTATATACTTAATAGGCTAGAGTGCTTTTGCTACCCACAGTAAAATGTACCCATAGGTACTTATAGAGAGAAAAGGAACAGCAATTAGGAACAGTATTTTTTGACCCCTTACTGTACCATATTCTAAGCACCAAGTCTCGTATTTCAAAATGAATCTAATTATGACGATAGCTTCCCCTTGAGGGCCACAAGTCCCTTGCCATTAAGACATACACTGTAAGTCTCAAGGCACTTAAGGGGTTAAGACAAAATACACACATTCATTCCCATAGGTAACGCCATCAATGTTTCAGAACACACTGGTGCTATAAATTGCTGAGAAACAGGAACAGAAGTAGTAGTATAAAGAATGTTCATATACCAACTAAACAAAATGCTGGTTCAGTGGGTCATTATGCAGCTATTATTGGGTTAGATCATACTGCAGCCTTCCGTTAGTAATCAGGTTAGGTTCTAGAAGGGCACAGGGAAAAGTGTGCTGTTTCAGTAGGCAGTGTATCTAATAAAAGGAATATTGCTAATATTTTACCAAAATAAAAGGTAGCAAATTACATGACAACTTTAGCATTGGAAGAAATAGCTTTGCATGTATTGTTGTTGTAAAGAATGAAAGTATTCCAAGCTTCTTCTTTTTTTTTTCCTTTTTCTTTTTTATAGCATTTCGAACAAAAGGGCTATATGGCACTGCAACCAAGTCTGGAAAATTATCCAGAACTCATGGAGCTCATTAATTCTGTGGCTTGTTTGAAGCAAAGCATGAATGGAGTCTTTCAACACAGAAAAATCATAGTGTTTTAGAGACTGATTTTCAGTTTTAATGTAAAGTGCAATAGTGCTGAAGTCCTTTTCAGTTCTTCATTATTTTCAGACATCATTTCTTTCAAGAAACATTATAGCACAAGTACAGTTTGTGTCTTATGTAGAATCTTCTCTGAAAGTTATCTTCTTCCTATTTGTTTAGTGATGTCTTTAAAGGTCTAACAAGTTCTTCTTTGTACACTTTCAAAATAGCCTCACAAACGAATCTGTATTGACTCTGGGGAAAAAAAGGGCAATTATTTATATGGCAAAATGAAACATTTTAAAGATTAACAATAAACTTTAAACATACCGTGCCAAATGTTCAAAATATTTAAATATATAAAACTCTTAACACCAATGAGAAATGTAGTATTCTAAATCTAAATCCCATATTCCTAACCTTTAAGAAGCAAATCTGAACTTTTCCAACTCTGAATGATATTCTTTGTATACTTTATGCTTAATACCTTATTAATTATTCTTCCTGATTAATAGAATTATGAATTCTAGTTTCTTTAATATATAAAAACTCTACTTATCCTGCTATTTGCTCTATGAACTACTTTCCAAATTAAAAAAATAGCAATAGCAATAGCACTTTAGATTTATATACCGCTTTACAGTGCTTTTTACAGCCCTCTCTAAGCGGTTTA
>JAOYMU010000001.1:49652997-49664237 GCA_025802295.1 Psammodynastes pulverulentus
TATCTATCTATCTATCTATCTATCTATCTATCTATCTATCTATCTATCTATCTATCTATCTATCTATCTAATTTTTAAAATGTGCAAATACCTCACAAATTGGCAAGGACCAGATGACTTCTATAGGATAAATATGCCAACTAAAGTGAACAGATACCATTGTCAAATGACAATTTCCACATGTATGATACATGTTGAATGTTATCAAAAAGTAGGTGATAGAATCTGTAAATGAAAGAAACAGTTCAGCCTTCATCAAAAGATGAAAACAATAGATGTAATTAATGTTCATAGCCTCGGTACATCCTCCAAGGCTAACTAATATGGAGGAAGAGTTTCTGTTTTGCTGACTACTGTTGTGAAAAAAACGTTCACACATAAGTAAAGCATTTGAAGATAGATGGCATGATATATTTTTTTTATTACAGCCATCACTGTTTACAGCCATGGCCATGATGAAAGTCAGGCAATAGGCTATATATCCTCAGAAATGTTATACAGGAATAATAAAGACAGAGAGGTAAATCATTCAATGGCCCAGACAGCTGGAATGTAGTGACAGCACCACAAAATGGTATTGCCATGAGTTGCCCAAGCGCTTCTAAATTCCATTCTACTAACTGGACTCCATACCTGCTCTACTGATGCTAGCACCATATACCACAACAATTATTTTTTTAATTGTGCCTATTATTTCTTCATATCAGAGGAAAGACAATCATTTGTTTCCTCTGATCTGACTCTTTTCCCACCAGAGTCATGAGGTGGTTTAACTTGTTCCTTTTGCTGTTTCTGTGCCATGTAAATATTAACTCTCCAACTAGAACTACAACAGGGAAATATATAGCTTTTTCTTTTAAAGAAATCTCTTACGCCTCATTGATGTCTAAATGAATATTGATACATTTGTAGAATTCAATAAGTTAAATGCTTCAATTCAAAATCATGAACAACCAAGAATTGTGCTAATAAAGAAGTTGCTAGCTTCTTTATTAAAGCAGAAAGTTTAAAGGAAAGCTGAAATTATGAAAGCAAGATACATGACTTAAGACACCCTTTCAAATAAATAGCCATGGTTTGAAAAGCTTTGAAAATTTATACAATATCAAGAATTGTTTTAATATAATAATTATAAAGTCAACAATCTCATTAATATAATATTGTATTACTATAAAATAAATAATATTGCATTGAATAGCTGCTTTAATTTTGTACTGTTCTTCAAATATTTGTCCTTTATAAAATGACTATTTACTTCCAATAAAATTACTTAACGTTTTTCATTATATAGTACTATTGCCTAACTTCCTAATCATTTGTTGTACTTTAGTAGTAACATAACTGACTTTTATAAGAAATGGTACAGTAGTTAATAGGAAAACCATTATTAAATCAAAACTGTACAATGGATCATAAAATTACCTTCCCTCCAATATATTCAGGGTCCCAGTTAAAAAAGGTTAAAAGAACCCTCAAAATCAATCAGAAATATATATTTCAAATAAATTTGACTATTTGAGATTATAATATAGTTTTGTCATTTTGCTATTAGTTCAGATAAAGTAGCACGATAGTGATAAGGTACTTGCCATATGGTGGGGATTAAGAAGTTTTAGTTTTATTAGAATGGATTAATACAAGTCTATGATGATTTTCATTTGATATTCACTATTATTATAATGATTTGTTTAGATAATTTGGTGACTAAGACAAAAGCATTAACATAGTATTTTATAACAACTGTACATAATTATTTGCATTACATCATATGTCTTACTTTTCAGGCAATTAATTTAGCTCATATTCAATGTTTCAAATTAAAGACTACACTTTAGAGGTCTTGGTTCACAGAAAGAAGAGTATACTGAAGAATATAGTGCATTAGCAAGCTTTAAAGAGTATCTTTAAAACACATGCACATATTCACACACAAAACATAAAAACCAACCATCCCTAGGACACATTCAGAAGTGTTAAATTAACTGTACCTCATTTTAAAACACACAACTCATTTCTTACAGGGCAGCATATACAAATATTGGTGCATAATGTACCAAACAGCAAATGAAAAATGCAGCTGCCTCTAAGAGGATTAATGACATTAAAAATGAATTAATTCACACCAAGACAAAGAACACAATGAGATCTCAAATCAACAACTCATAAGATTCAGAGCAGCATTCATATGAACATGTAATGTAAATATAACAGAAACATGCACTGATTAAAAAATAATGTCCAGAAAAAGTATAAATTTAAATCTCTTACATAATACTAAATGTTCATAAAACAACATTTTTCATAGTTTGAAAAGATGAAGAGAATTCACAGCTACAAATTTTCTCCAATCAAATCAAGCTGGAGAAGGGTATGTTGGGTATATTTGTTGCTGTCAGTTATTTGTAAAAATAATAAAGGTGGGAGAGATGGATGGACGGACAGACATTAATTTTTCTTTCATTATTGATTTAAATATTTGAATTCTTCAAGAGATTTTTCTCCCAATCTCTGGCATCTTTAACAAGTGTTACAATTTTAAACAAAGTTAAAACAGCCACAGATGAGGGAAAAGTGAAGAGCTTTATTTTAATTCAATCAGAATATAGCTGGAAGGGACCATGGAGGTCTTCTAGTCCAGACCCCTACTCAAGCAGGAGACCCTATACCAGTGATGGCAAACCTTTTTCAGGCCCATTTCCCGACTTCTGGTTCTTCCTCCCGGGCTTCCCTAGGGCCTCTGGGAGGGCAAAAATGGCCTCCCCTGGGATCCAGAGGCTCTCCGGAAGCTGGAAACCGGCCAAAAATCAGCTGGCTGGGAGGCTGAGCGTGCATGCGTGGCTGGGCGACAGCTTGAGTGCTCACCGAGGTGGCTGTGTGCCACCTCTGGCAAGCATGCCATAGGTTCACCATCATGGCCCTATACCATTTCAGACAAATTGCCAGTCTCTTCTTAAAAGCTTCCAGCGATGAAGCACCCACAACATCTGAAGGCAAGCTGCTCCATTCATTAATTATCCTGTTAGGAAGTTTTTCCTTAATTCTAAGTTGCTTCTCTCCTTGATTATTTTCCATCCAGTCTCTTGTCCTGCCCTCTAGTGCTTTGGAAAATAAATTGACCTCCTCCTCTTTGTTGCAGCCTCTCAAATACTGGAATACTATCATCATGTCCCCCTTTGTCCTTTTTGCTAAATTAGTCAAACAGAAACCCAAATCCTGCAGCCATTCTTCATGTTTTAGTCTCCAGGCCTTTAATCATCTTAGTTGCTCTTCTCTGCACTCTTTCTAAAGTCTCAACATCTTTTTTGTAATGTGGTGACCAAAACTGGATGCAGTATTCCAGGTGTGGCCTTACTAAGGCTTTATAAAGCAGTACTAATACTTCACCTGATTCTGATTCTATGCCTCTGTTTATACAACCAAGACTTGTATTAACTTTCTTGGCTGCTGTCACACACACCTGGTTCATGTTTAAGTGATCCTCCACTAAGATTCCAATGTTCCTCTGTTACTGTTACTGTTTTTGAGCCAGGTTTCACCTAATCTGTACTTGTACCTTTGGTCCTGTAAAATCTTGCTTTTCTCGATATTAAATTTCATTTTATTGGATAGGGCCCATTGTTCAAATCTGTCAAGATCTTTTTTTATCCTGAGATTGTCTTCTGGGGTCTTAGCTATTACTGCCAGCTTAGTGTCGTCTGCAAATTTGATGAGTTCCCCTTCTATTCCCTCATCTGAGTCATTTAGGAAGATATCGAAGAGTTCTGGGCCTATCTCCCTCCATGTGGATATAGTACAATTAGGGTTGCTCATTGAATATGGTTTGTCAGCCAGTTACAAATCCATCTGGTGGTAATGCTGTCTATCCCACATTTTTCTAGCTTATCAAGAAGTAGGTTGTGGTCTTCTTTGTCAAATATCTTGCTGAAGTCTAAATATACTATGTCCACAGCATTTCTCTGGTCTACTAGTCACTTGGTTAAAATGAAATGAGATTGGTTTGGCATGATCTGTTTTTAACAAACCTATGCTGACTAATTATAACTTTATTTGTCTCTACATGTTTACAGATGTTTTTTGATGTTTTTTTCCAGTATCTTCCCAGGTATTGATGTTAGGCCGATTGGTCTGTAGTTTCCTGGGTCTGGGGGGTTTTTTTCTCCTTTTTTGAAGAAGGGAACCACATCAGCTCTTTTCCAAACCTCTGGTAGTTCCCTGGTGCTCCAAGATTTTTTAAACATGTGATATGGTTCTGAGATAACATCTGCCAGGTCCTTCAGAACTCTGGGATGTAATCCATCAAGTCTTGGTGATTTATATTCAAGGTCAGACAGGTGTTCTCTTACCATTTTCTTGCTTATTTTAATTTTATTTATATTTATAAAATATAGTGTAGAATTTATTTCACATGGTGGACCTCAGTAAATTTCTTAGAACCGATAAACCTATTTTTTATTGGGGGGAGGGGGAAATTCATAGTTTAATCCCATACATTTATTTGGAAGAATGTTCCACCATATTCATTGGGACCTACTCTCAACTTTAGAAATCAGAGAACTTTAGATTTGGATTCTTAATTCCTAGAAATTAAAGAACTGAAACAAAATATTCTAATGAGAGGGATTTATGCTAAATGTTCAGTGTAAAAAATTATCAAACATATATTTAAAATATTACAGATAGCTCTTCAGAAAATAAAGATTTGAAAGAATGTCTATGGAGATTCTCATCCAGATCATGGTTGTCTTAAAGGTGGTATTTCAAAAGGCAACTGGACTTTCTTTGTTTTTCCTTGAAGACGTTTTGCTCTTATCTAAGAAGCTTCAGCAGTTCTGACTGGATGGAAGTGGTAGGGGGAATGGATAAAGCTGAAGAAGCTTCTTGGATGAGAAGTGAAATGTCTTCAACAGAAAAACCAGAAAGCCCAGCTGCCTTTTGAAAAAGCACCTTTGAAGCAACCATGACCTGGATGACTGAGAATCTCCACAGACATTTAAAAGGTTATTTTCCAACTTCATTAGTAGATTTCTAGAAAAATACTATAATTACACATTTCAACTTCTTTCTGTTTCAAATTCCAAAATTTCTCAAGGCTAGGCAAAAATTTGCAACAGTTATAGAAAAATTGCCTTTTCCACCATGTTGTCAATTCTACTGCTTACCTACCCTCATCAGCATCAGTACAACATTTTCTGATTATTTAAAAGTCCACATCACTATTTACACTTCCCATCTTATATGCTTTAAGAGGCCATAAGAGAAAAATATTAGTTTCAATTTCAATTTATCATGATCAAAGATCAGCCAACATTATAATTTCACACAATACCTGAAAGAAATGGGTAGATTATCCTATGTAATCTGTATGTCCAGCAACAATTACAATTTGACCCAGCAAACAAACACCTATATGGAAAATAACCTAAACTCAGACCATTGTTCATTGTGATATCAAAAAAGTAAAGTCTCTCTTAAATTAAGGTCAAAGCTATGTAACTACACAATCAGTGAGAGAGGTGCAGCGCAGGTAGGGGACAGTGTGAGGGGCACATGGATGGCTGGCATGATGCAAGGGCAGAAGGGCTGGAGGAGTGTGCATGGTTGGGGGGAACTTACCCAACTACTTGCTGGGACAATCCATGTAATTGCTGTTAAGTACATACTCCAATCTATTTCAAAAGTTTTTGTGTTAATTCAAACTTGATAAGGCAGATCATAAAATCCTATTTAAACCAATGCTATGGCATGCAGAGCAGATGTACAGATTGTTTTATATATCTATTGATCTATTCAATCACACTCTGCTGAATTAGGAGCGTGGTTATAAGAGCTGTTACGTCCCAGAGTTATTTATCATTGCTTTTAAAATTAAAAAAAACCCTGAAAATAATTGTATAATAGCCATCTATTTTTTCTGTAATGTCTTTAAGCAATAATCTGGCTTTCCTGAATGTCTATCTGTAGTCATTCAGGAAAGTAGTAGGCTGAATAACTAAAAACTTGAATTTGGTAGATCAGAGATGTCATGATTACAGAGAAGTGGTAGAGTTGCTTTGTTTTTAATGGAGTATCATAATCTCAAAAATATCACATACAGTTGGGAGATGCTTCTGAACAATTTTCTCTTTTTATTATCTTTTAGATATGATTCCTTTGATGAAATGATTTTAAACATGGAATGTACGTGTTAGTGGTTTCCAGATTGACAACTGAAACACATCTATGTAGGCTGCACTGTGCCTGATCCAAAACTTCAACTCTATAGAACTCAGCAGCCAGGTTGGTTTCTGGAACAACTCGATGACAACCCACTGCACTTTGTTTCCAGCTGAAATACAAAAGGCCGTTCACAAGATAGATGGGCTGGATTCCATGCTACTTCTCACAATGCTTCTTTCTAGATGACTACCCTTTGTTTGCCGAGTTCGCCTCAGAAAAGTTTCCTGACACTTGCCACAAATTCATCAATGGGAATCCCAGTTCTTTGCGTGGCACGAGTTAAAGATCTTTTAATACAAAAGCTGTAAAACATAAGCTTTTTTAAATCAGACTTTGAATAATTAGACATGAAATTAAAATAATTAATTGCAAGATCTTAGTGTCTAATGCTACTATGAGAAGTTGATTATATAATTAACCAGTTAAATGACTTATATGTCTTATATAGTTAGCATTAACATAAATCTACTTGGAAAATATTCCCCCAATAATTAGTTGTTACCATTTTAAGTTTGAGCTTAACAAGATACAGGAAAACTCACAATGCTTGTATTTCTGGAAGAAGGAGATTTTAGTTGTACAAACATGGCTCTACTATGTAGACCAGACTAAAAAATAAACTCCAGAGGAAGGTTGGAGCTACTTTAACTGAGGCTAGTTATATCAGAATCTTGAAAATCTGGTTGTCTTGTATTTGGTCCTCCTTATACCTGTGTGAACTGCTTCTGAATGTTATTCAGACATTTAGGTTTAGAAAATGTCTTACCCCTTATTGCCTTGGCAACAGAGCCTGTAGAAATGCTTTACTAAACTACATATTAAGATAAAGTAGGATTACATATATTATTAAGCCACAATGTAGCTTATTTTTGTTTAGTGCAGTGTATAAACCCAACTTTATTCATTATGCTTTATGCTTCGAAACTATGAATAAACCACTTCACTGTTTTCTTTCAATAGTCTATATTTTAAGCAAAGTGTGATTTAATAAAATGTTTTAATCCAGCTATGATTAACCACTGTGCTCAATCTGAGATAATGAATAAAAAGCATCATTTCCTACATATATATCTAAACTGGACATTTTTATTAATGATCTAAAACAGAAGATCAGACAATGCTGGCAATGACATTGTTTCAGACACAATTGAGGCATCTGGTCCTTTGTATTTCTTTTCAAAGCATATGGCAATAATATTCAAGCTGTTCTATTGCAGTGGTAAAAACAAGCAATGAAAAAAAACTGCAATCAAATTTAGAGAAATTGTTCTATTAGCAAATATTGATAAAAGAATTTCAGAACAGAGCACATTTTTAAGTCATTTGTAAACCCCAAATGTATATTGAGCAAAGTGACTTAATAAGTGAAAGAATCACAATTATGGAAAAGCATCCTTCTTGTGGAAACTGGTACACCAAGAAAAAAAACTCCCAGTCTAACTATCTTCTGGAAATTGAAACTGTTAATGTTGATTAGCTAGGCTATGAGCTTGTTTTGTTTATAATCTGGAAGAAATAGGATTACTTAACATATCTGTGCAATTGGTTTGAAGGTGGAAAATGAAGATTTTATCTTGGAACTTCTCCAATGCTAATTAAAAAGTCAGGTATTTAGATCACCCAGAATTATGTTCTAGCTGAGGGGTAAGAAATCTGGTATTCTGACTGTAATTCTCATATTCAGTGACACGTAACAGAAATTGTTCCAGAAATAAATCAGCAAAACTAGATTGTTACCTGTTTCCTAGTCTATTTTCCTTGCCTGTTTTTTTATTTTACTCTAGAATTTTATTTAATTTTATTTATATTTCATATTTCTTAACCGACCATCTCCCTTGCAATGTACAATATAATAGCTATCTCCTTGAAAAATGTGCAATTGCCTATTTTAGACTTGCATATGCAGTTGCAGTTGCCAGGCTAGGCGTACCTTGTCAGGAGGAGAAAGATAGCGATGATCAGCTGGGGACAGTGGAGTTCAAGAGAGTCAAAAGGGGAGCGATGGGGTGGGAGATAGGCAGGAGGTGGGAGTTTGAAGTGAACAGAGCAAGACTGGGAGAAGCATTGTGCATCTTCTTTCTAAACCTCTGCACTTAGACCTCCCCTATGGCGAGAGCTACCTTAGGTTGCCTGATTAATTTCTGGAATCCTCAGAGATTTCGCTCTGCCTCCTGCGTTCTGCTGTCAGGCTGAACTTGTTGGGATGATCTGACCTGGGCAAATCGCCGGGTGTTTGAAATCTTCCCTGCTTGTACATGATTTTCTGGAAGGTGATGTCAGATTGCCTAGAGATCTTTTCCAGATTTAGAGGCATCTAATATGTTGCCTTCTTTCTGAAGGTCTCAGAGAGTTCTTTTGATCTAGACATGGTGATACTACACATTACATACTTCAGCAAGAAAAAGCAAATCAAACTACATTCCTCTCCAGATCTTCTCTAATAATGTTCTAATCAGATTGCACCAAATCTGGTGAACCTGATTTTAATTTTAGGTATTTGAGACAGTGATAAATGGAGGGGTACTGATTTCTCACAAAAGAATATAATGTTAAGAAGGAATAACCTTGAGGAACAGGAGGAGGAACTGCAACCATGACAACAGATAAAAGAACTGCCTAGTTCTCACAAAATAAAGGCATGAAGGTGGGGAAGCACATTCAGACCGGCAAGATTTGGTTACTTTAATCTTATAATAAAAGTAGTATTAGCATGCATGATTTCTATAACTCTACATATGTTCAGGTGAACGTGTTGGTATTAAATCTTAACGCAATTGTCAAATCCAGTCCATGATACACAATTACTGGCATTCAAAGTATAAGAGAAGGTTACTTATCTGTACCACAAATAAATCCAAATTTGAATTATATTCATTCTACAATTACATGCTTTTAGCAGAGCTGTATATTACACAGTAAACTGCAACTATTGAGCAATATAGAAATAATTATTTAGCTTATTATATTTAGAAATGTTATATGGTCACCCTTTAAATAAGTAATTCTGAGTTACTTATCAATTTACCAAAAAAAAATAAAAATGAAACAAGAATCCCATAATAAAAAAAAAAACCAAAGAAAAAACTGAGCTATTATACAACAATTTTATATAACTAACTCATGTATATGAGGATAACATCCCAGTCCTAATATCTGAGGATAAAGCCAGATCTTAAACAGCCTCCTGGAAGGCCAAGCATCTGAATCTCAGGGGGGGGTTTCATAAGTTTGGCACTGCTAATTCTTGCAGAATGATACTGTTTAATAGAGGAGAGCAGATACATTGAATGGGCAGAACCCTCAAAGACAGGAAATTCTGTAGGTAACGTGGTCATGTCCATGTAGGGCTTTAAAGATGACAAACGCTACCTTGAAGAATGACTGGAAGCCAATGTGGCTTAGGCATCTTGCACAGGGGAATTCTGGAGCATCCAAAATTGGACTTGCTGCACCAGTTAAAGCTTCCAAGTGTTATTCAATATAAGCCCCATGTAAAGCACATTGCAGTAATCCAGTTAGAAAACGAGTAAGGAATGAGTGGCAGCAAGCAGAGTTTTCTAATCCAGGAATGAGTGCAACCGGTGCATAAGATGAATCTGTGCAAAGGCTCCTCTGCCCGTAGTGGCTGTGTCCAACTATGTCCATAAGCGTGCAACTCCACGTCCAAAAGTTGCAACTCCTTCACCCGGGCTCATTTTTCATCTTTACATTAATACATGAATAAAAATAACACAGATTATATTATCACCTTTATTTCTATAAAATAGATATGTGCCTGATAACAGGCTGGTTGAGTTCTCTATATGGGTGGCTATATTAAGTGACTCACACAAATATTTTAGCACAATAGAAGAAAAGCTGACATACCTGAAGGGCTAGGTATATGCCTGAATAATAAGAGATAAAACTACATTTTATAGAACAGACTTAATTCATATATATAAGCAGTTTTAAATGATCAAGTAATCATTACCAATGCCACAGAAAGCTTTAAAGTAATTCTGAATTGAATTTGAATCCAATAAAATGTATGGAGTGAAAAATTTCTAACCAAATCTATAAACATTTATCAAGGCACACATTCCATACATAGCCAACTTTTAAAGTACAAATTGCCAAAAGACAACTCTTTTTACAACAAATTTCCTATGTCCCACCAAATACCATTCACAAGTGCCACCACCTTAAAAAATGCATTTTCATGTGTACAGCAGACAGAAAGATCAAATGTCAGCTGCACTAGCAAAATGTCACTTAGTCTAAAACAATAGCATTATTAGTACTACTGATATTATTTAATATCAAAGCAATTTATCCTGGTATTTATTTTAATTGGCATTATAGCAGAGTCAACATAGTCAATGAATAAAACTGATTAGAGTGTTATTATGTAGTGCAGGTAAGTATGAATTTGGCAATTCTCTTACATAGACAGATAGGTGTGTATGTATACAAACCCACATAATACAAGCTACTATTTGAAAATAAGACAGCATTTCATTTTATATTAAATGCAAATACATAAATATTATAAAATGCTATATGTATTTACAAGTATTGTTCTCCCATTATAAGTTTACTCTCAATTAATCAATTTTATTCAAGCCAATTAAACAGAAGTGTAACTAGGATTAGTCAATTTGCTATGACAACAAGCTGCTATCATTATTATTCTTCATTCATATATCATAATGAGTAGAAAGCTTCTAGTAAAAAAAGAAACAGAGTAACTAAAATCATATTTAATTCAAAACAGTCAAAAATGTAACAATGGCACAAATATTAGTAGTATTTATATTGCATTGCCCTTCTTGGCAAATAAGAAAAAGTTGTTCCAAAGGTTAATTACAAATATTTACATTCTATAAATATGTACTCAGAAGAATATCTTATTGATTTAGTGTTGTTACTTGAAAGTAAACTTTAAGCCATGCAATAAAAATGATTAGCAGAATTGTACCTTAAGTATACTGTATTTAAGTCTAGTAGGATATACTTCTGAGAGAAACTCTTTAGAATCTACT
>JAOYMU010000001.1:49665739-49675912 GCA_025802295.1 Psammodynastes pulverulentus
GCGGGATGCCTGGCGACCCCTGGGAAAAGGCCGATCGACCCCCAAAGGGGTCGCGACCCCCAGGTTGAGAACCGCTGGTGTAAAGCCATAAAACATATGATTTACTGCTCAGTTGAGCCAAGGAGAAGCCCCTGCCCACCAAAAAAAAAAAAAAAGTTCTTCACCCTACCTACCTTTTTCATTTTTTATATTGAATAATAAATCTAACAATCCTTTGCAAAATCTGAAAACTATGGCTTTCAGTAATTTTGTAAGGCAACTCTCCTTATTTAAAATAGGAAGGATTTCAGATGAAGGAATAACCAATATGTCTATCTTCTAATCTAGTTAAAAGAAAGAAATTAATCAGAAGCCTTCCAAAGTCAGTGCTTTTTAGGGAACGTATTTTTAAAATCTATTATTTTTTACTTTTTGCATATACCTCTCCACTCATATTATGTTATGTGAATTTGCCTTTGTTTCCTAATTGTATCTTTTTTTTACCAATCTTTATTCTAGCTTTCCATTCTTTTAAATTCTAACTTCCCCATTTCAATTAATTAATTCACTATCCAAGTCTCACCATAAACATAACTGACCTATATTTGGCCTTTTAAATTATTGAACTGATAGCCAACAAATTTTACTGGCCAAAATTACCACATTTAGTTGTTTAAAATTTGGTTGGTGTAATCATGTCTTCAAAAGTAGTAGTATCTGAAAACACAGTATCTAGACACTTTTTAAAAATCTCAGAATTTAAAGAGCACAGTTCCAAAATTCCTGTACCTCGTCTGTGAATAAGCAGATTTCAGTCCCCAAAAGAGATTATGGGTAGTCCTCGACTCACAACCATTTGTTTAGTGACCACTCAAATTACAATGGCACTGAAGAAAGTAACGTATGACCAGTTTTCACATTACTACCGTTGCAGCATCCCCATAGTGATCAAAATTTGGATGCTTGGCAACTGGCACGTATTTATGACACATCATGTGACCAATTTGGAACTTTCCAGCCAGTTTCCAACAAGCAACATCAATGGGAGAAGTCAGATTCACTTAATGACCTCATGATTCACTTAACAACTACAGTGATTTGCTTAACAGTACTTAACAGCTGCCTTGTTAAGCAATGGAAATTTTGGGCTCAATTGGGATCGAAAGTCAAGGACTGCCTATACTGGTCCTAGACCAGTAAATGGCACCCCATTCTAAAATAAAAACAAGTTGCAGGCTGAGTTTCTTTTCTAATTTGCAATGAACATATAAAGCTTTAATTTTTCAAAAATATTATTCTGATTTGGGATCTCAGTAAAAGTTGGCAGTTAAAATTTAGCTCAAACATAAACTGGATTCATTTCACATACTGTGATTAATGAACATTCCTGTTTTGTTTTTTAGAAAAAGAGAATTGCTGGAGAACTTCTATTTCACTCAATATGAACCCCATAGACCTAGGAGCTCTAGAGAGAAAATGCAAGATATTAATCATTTTAAAATGTGTATATGTAGCCGAAAAATGAATAAAAATAGTTTTATGCAGGAATTCAGACAACCAAAATGTTCCATTCTGTGCAACGGAGCACTCCCTCATGCTTTCAAATACAAAGAATAGGAGAGAGAAAAAGAAAGGGAACACACATATATATGCTCATGCACTACAAATATCAGTCTTTTTATGTGAGCAGTTGACTTGCATTTCATATCGCAAATTGCTGTTAAACTCCTCTTAGTATGCTGTGCTTTGCTATTTAAGATCAAGTTTAAGTTGATCTCTCAAACCAATAACTCTGTCTTCCTGCATTATAATATTATTTCAAAGCATGGACACACTGATTTGTATTTGCATATTTCTCCTGTTATCTTCAGGATCCATAAAAATAAGTATACAAGTACCAAGTACAATACTATTTCAAAGTTCAAAGCCTTTATTGTCATTGTACATCATGTATACAATGAAATTGGTTTAGCCTCTACTGATGCAGTCCCTAGAAGACAACATGAATAATATAAAGAATAATCCTTCTACAAGTAGTTAGGGGAAAAAACCAAGTCTTATGTACATCACATTCTATGCAACATGTATATTATTCTAGTGTAAGATCTTATATCATGGTATATACAAATTACACACTACACTGGCATCAATGAAATTCGTCATACTTATCTGTTTGTGGTGCTATATTGTGTTTAGGAGTCTGACAGCCTATGGGTAGAAGCTCTTTTTAAACCTGTTTGTCTGGCTGGCTATACTTCTATGTCTTCTGCCCAATGGTAAAAGTGAAAAGGGACACTGGCCAGGGTGTGAATCATCATATGTGCTTCATTCTTTTTGTTTACTTTCATACAATTTAACTAAATGTGAACAATTTCAGGACAAATTAGGTTCCCCCTAACATAACAATAGAAGTATAGTCTGATCTATGATAAAATGAGTTAACAATCCTGGACACACTATAGGAGGGAACAATGGCAGAATATGTGGTTGAAAGGAATGAAAATTATGGTATAACTTACAAAAGGATTCTAATAAAATGATGTAGTATTGGTACATGATTTCCAAACAATTATCCAGAATATATAAAATTCCTTCAAATCTAGGCTGACGATGTGGACAACATGAATGATAATTTAATCTTGCCTGCTGGATTTGTAAAAAAAGAAAAACAGGAAATTTGAGATTCAAATACATACGGTGATATCGAAAATTTTAAAGATCACTTGTAACTGAAAGCATAATTTTTCTTGCTGGAACTAATGGACAATTAGAAAAGAATTATGGAATATTATTTTGTGCATGATAGCTGCTGTGAGACTATTATATCAGTCTGGTCATCTGGCCTAGAGGTGGAGCTCTTACCTCACAATCAGGAGGCTGTGGGTTTGATCCTAGGTAGAGGCTAAATTCTATTGTTTGAGCAGGGGGTTGGACTAGATGACATCCAAGGTCCCTTCCAACTCTATTTTACTATGACTCTGAAATACCAACAGAGGAATTGCTGTTGAAGATGACAGAATAAACAGAGATGGCAAAATTGACTAATTTGATTAGAAAAAAGGACAACAACTTCATTTATTAGTAACTGGAAATCCATGGGCTTTTTGTTGAAAAAAAATGAACAGGTGATTTATGAGTTTGAAAGGATAGATGATGGAAAGAAGGAAATTATGATGAATTGATAGAGGGAGAGGGTAAATGTGTGTATAACAGCTATTGAAAAGATTGGAAACCCCTTCTTTATAACCTTTTATCTTTTCCTTATCTATTTGCTATTTTCTTCATCTAACTTACATAGCCATATCTCACAAACAAGTGATTATAGACAGTGTGCAACAAAACCAAAACAGTATCTAAAATATAATTATCATTATTTTTAAAAACAAACGGGGCTAAAACAAATAGTAGACAAAGGGATGCTAATAGTAATGGAGCGTCCTCACTTTTCCTCCTGTCCTTGAGGTCCCTAGGCCTTTTGGCATAATCAGGTCTTAAGGAACCTTCAGGAGCTCAAAACAGATGCATCCATCCTCATGTCAGGGAGAGATGATTCTATAATGTAGGTACTACAGCAGAGAAAATCCACCATATGTAGAAGGTCATGTGTTGTTGCTCATCTGAGGTTGTATTTACCTACTTTTAAGAACTCTAAGGACTAGATGATTTTTACTATGACCTGATATATAAAACCACATAACTCAATGAGCATGTACTCTGTTTTTCACATGATTGTAACTGCGAAGGCAACTGAACCCGTAACAGTTGGGTTGGGCAAGCAGATGAAATCAGGGACAGTGGTCCCTCAAATAATCTGATCCCATGTCATGGAGACCTTTACACGTCAACATCAACACCTTGAATTAGACCCAGAAACAAACTGGTAACCAAGGCAGCTCATACAGTAGAGATGTAACTTGTGCTCTATCAGAAACAGCCATAATGCTTGTGTTGCTACATTTTGCAGTGGCTGAAGTTTCTGAATATTCCTCAAGGGCAGTCTCATGTAGAACGCATTGCAATAGTCCAATTGGGAAGGGCCCAGGGCATCAGTGACCACGAGCAGGACTCCTTGATATAGTAATGGGTACAAATGGTGGCATAATTAAAGACCCTTCTAGCCATGACTGATACCTGCTTTTTCAGCAGGAGTCATAAGTCCAGGAGGACCCCAGATTATGTACAGGGTTGGTTTGGGGCAATAAAACCCCAAGTTCTTCTTCCGGCACTGGTGAGACACCGGAGCAGGAGGCCGAGCGATGCACTGGTGCCATGGCCATGAGGCAAGAGGATGGAGCTGCTACACGCACCCCATATCGGCTTACCTCAGGGCCCCTGCAGCCAGGCAATCCATGCCCCAACAAGTATCTTGACTCACAGCTGCAACACCAGCACATTGCTCAGCCTCCTGCTCCAGTGCCGTGCTGGAAGAAGTGGGCCGGTGCTGTGAAGTGAGGCAGGTGTCAGAGCATGGATGGCCTGGCTGCAGGGCCCCTGAGGTAAGCCGGTGCTGGGCATGTAGGGGGCAATTCCACCCCTCGGTCTCACAGTGGTGGCACTCAAAAGAAATAAGACATCACCTGAAAATAAGCCCCAGTGCTTATTTTCAGAGCCCAAAAGAATATAACACTGAGTCTTATTTTTAGGAAAACATGGTACTATGCAATCTGCACAGTTAATTTATACCAAAAAGTCTGGAAGCATGCCAAGGTTTCTTCCCATTAAAACCAGTCAAATATTTTTGTGCCCAAACCTCGTCTTTACTCATACATTTACCATCATGCTGCATCATTATTCTGGTTGTGCATCCTGTCTCCAACTTCTAAACCTGCAATAGTTGGTACTTTTATTATGGGTTTAAACAGACTATCAATATTTTGTCCAAAATGAAAATGCCAAAATCAGAAACAAAGTTAGATGTATTACATTGTGTTGAAGCTGAATGGCATCTTCAGCCCTAAGATGAGCTTTTAACTTGGGCAAAATTACTGTGCACAATATAACAAATGCTAATTCTTATGCTTTGATGCATTCTACCCCTTTGTCTGCCAGATATCCATGAGCATGTAAAAATACCAGAAAAATTGACAACAATTCTTTCACTGCACACACAAGCCAAGACAAGAAAGCAAACATGATTGAGTAACATAGTGCTTAAGACTAAATGTATGAGAATTATGGGTGAAAATGGGGACAGGTGGACTTTGGAAGTCATTACTGCATTCCCACATTTAACCCTCCTCTTCCCAAACTGCTTTAAATCAATTTTTTTTTCTTCCAGGACAATTTCTGACTTTTTATAGAGGGTTGGGATTGTTTTAAATGTAAGGACAGGAGCATTTACCTTTCAGGAGAACTCCCATTCACTTCTCCACTCTTAAGGCCTACCAAAAGCATGGGCTATTGAGAAATTAACATGGGAACGGGAGGAGACTTTCCACCTTTTTCCAGATTTGATTCTGAAGAAAGATTGTGTCATAATTTCAAGGTGTGCCTCATACAGTGGTTTCTTGAATGGCTTTGATGTTAAAATATAGACTAGGAATCAGAGTATTGTTCTTTATTTGGGGGGGGGGGCAAATGTGCCCTTTGTCATCCTTGTACAGTCCCATGAAAAGTATTTGAGCAGATGTGCATGTCAGGTATTTTAGCTAATGTCTGTTCCAGCTGAAGATGTCCAAAACATCTATTCAATGTATATAATGAAAAAGGTCCTAGAATCAATCTCCACATCTCTAGATGGCAAGAGATTCCACAAGAGTGAAACAAAACGAAATGAAATCTCTTAAGCAAAAGCTTGAAATGAAATCAGGTAAGGGAGGGGGGAGATTTTCATAATATATTCAGCCTGCAGCAACATTTACTTATGTTACTTTGTAGAAATCTCCAACTTTTCAGAGCAAATTTTCAGAGCAACGTTTTGAACTAAAATTATTTTTCCCTCTTCTTTGACTTAAAGTATCTCACTGGGGAAAAAAAATCACCCATAAGTAGTCTGGACTGAATCCAATGACTGGCCTCTTAAAAGCTATTATTTATTGCAAAATTGCTTGTCAAATAAAGTACGATTGGTTGGACTTATATCATATGATAAGCCACATTATGGCTTAATGTGATATGTGAACTAGTCAATGGGTTGGAGCATCTTAGAAATGAAGAACTGCTGGCTGAGCCACTCCAAGTTGAAATTCAGCAGCTATGAAATACTGTGCTGCAGGGCTGTCAACTCCCGGCCTGCGGGCTGGATGCGTCATGCGCTGGCCACGCACACATTTAGCAAAGGGGAGAAAAAAATCCCGATATGTCACGTGATGTTGCCCTGATGACGTGAGTTTGACATCCCTGCTGTACTATATCTTCTCCATCCCTGAGTTTACAAAAACAGGAATCACATAATGACACTGAATATCAACAGAAAAATTTCTTCACCCACAGCATTATTAACTATTTTAAGGTAGTATTGAATTTCTTCATCATTAAATGAGATGTAATGAGGAACACTTAGATGGATTACATTACAGGAAGTCCTCGGCTTACAACCACCATTGAGTCCAAAGTTTCCATTGCTAAGCAAGACAGTTGTTGAGTTTTGCCCCATTTTACATTTTTGCCACCGTTGTTAAGTGAATCATGCAAATCTGGTTTCCTCCATTGACTTTACTTGTTGGAAGCCAGTTGGGAAGGTTACAAATGGTGATCACATGACCCCAGAATAGTGCAGCTATCATAAATACATGCCAGTTGTCAAGTGTCCAAATTTTGATCACGTGATCGGTCCTGGGGATGCTGAAATGGCCATAAGTGTGAAAATCTGTCATATTTTTTTCAGTGCCTTTGTAACTTCAAACAGTCACAAAACAAATGGTTGTAAATCGACAATGACCTGCATTGTTTTACAATAAGCTATTAGGTGCCTCTTTAACTCAAAACAAGGATTTTTCTATAACTTCATAGCTATCAAATGAGTCCAGAAAAGAGAGTGCTTTTTTTGGGAGGGAGAAGCACAGCAGGTGGGCAAACACCAAATCTGAAGTACCTTTCCTAGCTTTGGAGCCAAACCCTATACACACTCAGTTCTGTTGTATATTTCATTTTTGAAAGCATTTTTTCACATTTTAATATTTAACTCAGCAATAACTGTTAACCAATCAGACAATCTATATACCACTTCTTTAAAGCTGTTAAGTGTTACTGAGATGTACAGTCTTGGCACATTAAATTTGCTATTCACATTGACCACTGGAATCAATGAGACACGATTAGTTATTTCAGAAGACACTACTGCAGCTATGATGTCATCCAATTTAGTCAAAAGACAGGCAACAGTTGAATTATGAGCCAAAAGTTTTATTTATTCTTCAAATTTATATAGCTGCCCATCTCATCAAACAACTGATCAGTTATAATTTCTTACCCTTACCATTCCGTGTTATACCTTGGTTTCCATTTGCCTACTTGTAATATTATTCTTCTATACATAATTATGTTATAGCACTTTGGTTAAAAGAAGCATGATTGGTGGCTTTCTATTACTTTACAAACGGTGATGGTACCAGAATGCACATGGCACAAAAGAAAGAACAGTTGTTAGACTCCAAAGAAAGATTTGCTTGTTCACTAATGTTTATAGTGTGAATAATAGGTGGCACAGTCAGTCATACTGAAAGCATATAATTAGTCAATTTGAAAATAAAACGACCCAAGATTATTTTAAAAAAGGAACCCAAATCAGTATAGGAAGGTATTTGATGCCTTCTTTAACAAATCATCCTTAAATGTAGGTTTTGTACTAATCAGTTCAATATATACAAGTTGTCTTCTAGACATGCTACTTTTCAATATCACAGTAGTATCTTGCTAATACCAGATACAACCATTTTTCTTAACCATTTATCACAGCACTCCTAACATTGCAATAATTCAACTCAGTAATTCAAAATCAAATTTCTCCAAAACCTCCTCCCTATTATAAAGGAAACTTGCCTTCTTTTCAACCTTTGATACAGATTAATAATACCAAATCCTTTTCAATAGCCCACTATTAGTGGTAGTTGTGACATTAAAACAATTTCTCTGGATTCTCCTGTAAGCAAAAGGATGGTCAAGCCAAAAGATTGATGCAATCCATAAAACACTTTTGTGCTGTATCTTTTGTGCTAGTTGTAATCCCAATACAGTAGCAAAAGAGTAAAATAAAATAGGATCATTAGAAAGGAAATTTAATTATCCAACATCAACATCAACACAACAGACATTACTAAAGAGGACTGAATCCTCCATGTTTCTCTTTATACCATTCCCATTAACTATATTATTCCCCAACCAGCATATAAAACAGCAGCTAAATAGAAAAAAGGGAAACATAATTTCTCTGTGCTGGAAGAAAGAATAGGTGATTTAAATGTTTTTGTAGATGTGATCCTATATATACCTTAATGTTAACAGCATGGGCAGTAGAATTGTAGATCAAACAATAAGTTATCTGTTGAAAAAAGACCTGGATACGTTGCTACCAAGGAAAAAGCCAATAAAGGAATAAATTGTACACGTTTGTTAACTACAGTTAGCCTTCGGTTTATAACCATTCGTTTAGTGACCGTCCAAAATTACAATGGCACTGAAAAAAGTGAGATATGACTTTTTCACTCTTATGTCCACTGCAGCATCCCCATGATTATATAAACAAAATCCAGATGGTTGGCAAGTGGTTCATGTTTATGAGGGTTGCAGTGTGTTTATGATGGTCATGTGATCACTTTTTGCAACCTTCTAACAAGCAAAGTCAACAGAGAAGCCAGATTCATTAAACAACCCTGTTGTTAACTTAACAACTGCAGTGATTCACTTACCAACTGTGCAAGAAAGGTCATAAAATGGGGCAAAACTCAACAATTGTCTTGCTTAGCAGAAATTTTGGGCTCAGCTGTGATCATAAGTTGAGGTCTATCTGTACAGTATGTATCAGAATCATTCCGTAGTATACACTAAATATCACAAGATCAAAGTTAAAATTAGATACATTAAACTTAAAATTAGAAATAAAATAATCAACATCTACAATGTATTTAAAACAATGTCTTATGTGGGCCTTCTGGAAAGCTACAAAAATCCCCTCCATAGAATGCAGAATGATTTCCAGAAACTCAAGAGTGACTACAGAGAAATCTTGACCCCAAGTTACCAGAAAACAAGGCCATAGCAATTGCAGGAAAAACTTATTGGATTCAATGTATATGAAATAATAATAAAAAAGAAATCCAGCACTTTATAATTAGCTTTAATTGAGTTTAGGTGTGGCAATTCCATTTACTGGCTTGCCACTATAATAGGAAATTGCAGCAAGTTCTGGCTTCCTTGTACATACAAGATACATTTGTGGTGATTACATGTTTATAGCAAAAGCAGACTGCTAGTTTTCTCCTAAGGAGAGGGTGCATACCAAATCTAGCTGGAGTAGTATTTTCCAAATGCTACAACAATGCCCAATGAATACATATTAAGAAAAGCAATTTTATTTGCAGTTTGAAGTATTTAAATCTACAGAAGTCAATGAGATGAAACTTTAGATGACAAATATATTAAACACATTCATTTACTCCAAATTTCATTCCAATCCAAAACAGTGATACCAATATAACTCAACCACGTAACGCAGTATTATACATAATGGGTTTTTTTTTCATTTTCTTTTATACTTTTCTCTTCAGCTAAATGAGCAAGTAACAAGAAACATAGGAAGACACACGGATATGCCATTTTCTGAAAAAGTGGTCTACTGGTCTAGCTGTGTGACTCAGTTCTGTTGTGGTCCAGTTTTAATGTAATTCAGGCAGAGGTGGTATTCTACCGGTTCAGCCCGGTTCAAGTGAACTGGTAGTAAAAAATACCGGTAGTAAAAACCCCTGCTACCAGTTGGGCAGAACCGGTAGTTTAAAAATGCTACCAGTTGGGAAGAACCGGTAGTTAAAAATGCTACCTCCTTTTTCCAATGATCAGCTGTTTTCCCCCATCAGCTGTGCAGTGTGATTTAGATTAGCTAGAAAGCAGGAACTCTTTGGATTTTTTGCTTTCTAGCGAATCTAAATCATGCAGCACAGCCGATTTCCCCCCCCCCTCGCTTTGCCCAGAAGGCTTCCCTGAGGCCTAGGAGGCAAAAAAAAAAGAGCACGGGTGGTGGTGGTAGTGCTGCTGTGTAAC
>JAOYMU010000001.1:49686685-49697526 GCA_025802295.1 Psammodynastes pulverulentus
AAAAATATATCTTTTGGTAATTGAAAAACCCCTGACATTTTCTTCATAAAACTTTTTAAATTTGGAAAATAGAGCAGTCAATCATAGGAAACTCTGGTGATAGTATATGATTTCTCCCAGCACCACAGTTTTATGTTTTTGAAAACCTATTTATTTACTTACATCATTTCTATACTGCTGACTCTCCAAGGTCTCTTGACAGTTTACAGAAATTACTCATGAAACATAGAAACATTAAAAAAAAATCCTATCCCTAGCAACATTCAGCATCCAGTAATAACTCCCTTCTATTTCATCGTTAAAAGTTCTGCAAGAGTGTTAGGGAAGGCCGGATCCTTGGAGATATGTTCCAAAATATTAGAGCATATCTAGAAAAAAATACCAAGTTCTAGCCCCTTTTTCTGATTTCACTGGCAAGGATGCTCAGTCAGCATCCTCATTCTGGCTGAATAAACCAGACCAGTAAGTTTTAGCAAAAGCAGGCAGTTCTGTGCATACTGAACCACCAAGGTGTAAAGTTTAAAACAAGCATTTCAAATTGTACCCTGAAACCTATTGCCAGCCAATGCACTGCTCACAAAACCAGAGTTCTATGGTGCCGATGGCTCTCAAACTTACACAAATAAGCCACTGCATTTTGTACCCACTGCAGCATTTGGGTAAGTCAAATACATGGCAGGAATTGATGCTCTAGGAAGGGATGTAGTTGCTATCTCTGGGCACAAACAATTCCACATTTATTGATTCATTTAGTACACTTACTAAACATGAAAGAGAACGGCCTTAATCCAGTGGTGGGATTCAATTTTTTTTACTGCCAGTTCTGTGGGTGTGGTTTGGTGGATGTGGTGTGGCTTGGTGGGTGTGGCAGGGGAAGGATACTGTAAAATCTCTATTCCCACCCAATTCCTGGGGGAAGGTTACCACCAGTTCTCTGAACTACTCAAAATTTTCGCTACCGGTTCTCCAGAACTGGTCAGAACCTGCTGAATACCATCACTGCCTTAATCTAATAACTCTAGACATGAGTACAGAGGTTAGGGTACAGAGTTAAATTTGGTTTTGGGTGAAATTTGGCCTTGTTCAAATTCACTCAATAATCTTCAAAACAAAAAATATGCGAAACTGTTTTTGCAAATGTATATTAACCAGCGTTCTACCTGTTTAAATGAAACAGTATTATTTACAGAACCATTGAAAAAGAATAGCTGTCCTGGACAAATGAATTAAATGATAAGGCTGTTAGTGCCCTAGCTGCACCTACTGTTTGGAAGAGGTGCTTCAGAACACACAGGTGCAAATGCAACTCATTAAAGCAGTTGTATCTATTTCAGAATTAGGATCCTGTGGAGAAAACCTCCCTGCAGATGGTCCTGAGGGTGGGTGTGATTGCATTAAGGAATTGCAGTATTGCATTCTGAAGGGTTCCAAAACATTTTACCAGCATAACCTCTCAAATACTGTACTAGCTTTCTATGCACTAGACTAGAAGATGGAGAAAGCCAGGTCTTTATAAAAAGATTTTCTCCATAGAACAGGCAATCTGAAGAAGCAGTTTAAAAATAAGGCAGCTATTGATGAAAGCTACTTTTTAATGAATTACAATTATGTTTGCTGGTAAGAACTCAGTTTAGGGCATACTCTGTTGATGATCTTGTTTAACCTTACCATGAGTCATCCTTTCGGGTTAGTAGCTGGTATTTCATAAGCTAAAAGATACTATCAATTTTGCCCAACCTTTGCATAATGCATTAATAATATGTAGGCTGTTTGGCAGTGTTCACTCCTCATTGCCATGAGTTTTAGTATTCAAGCTAAACTACAAAAAATGTAATTATAAGTAAGTGTATTAAACTCAGGTGGATCTTTCTGTATGGAAAGCTGTATGCAAAACGAACAAGGCTGAAAAAAAGGGATTCAGAAATAGCAGGCATTGCCTTAGTCGTATTGTTGCACATAAATGATTTAAAACTTAGTAAGTCCCTACAATGTCTTCGTTAGCTAAGAAATACTTCTGTATCATTTTTTTTCCTTCTAGTATACCACACTCTGGCTGTATGACTACACATTGCAAATATCTCCTGGGTGGCAAGAGTCTGGCTCTGGCAGCAGTTTTGATCAGAAATCTTACTTTTCACAGAATAGCCTGTGAGGTTTGTGGCATGGGTACAATTACAACTAAGGCTGGTAACTAGTCTGCACCTCTCTGTATTATTGCAAAACCAAAGGGACATATGAATGTGGAATATGGAAAAGAATGGTGTACAGCTGTTTGATAGATTGTTATTTATTGGATCTAGCATATCTATGAAATTTGTCAAACTTGGGGCATTTGTTTAATATCTTGGTATTGGTTTTTTTAAAAATATGATTTGTTTTAAGCATCTTAGACTGTTCAATCTAGTTTTCTATTGATATAATAGGTAGTTAAAATTCAATTATTTATGGTAAGAATAAATATTAAATGAATGTTATACCTCTAGTAATAGTCTAAGGAGGATCCTTACATTAATTCTTCTGACAGTAGATACTTTAAACAGATTGTTTAAACATTACAAAGATAGTCTTTAAAGTAGACACCTGAGGGTTTTTAAAAAAAATTCTAGACTGCAACTTCTGTGGGTAGATGGAGATGCTCTTTTGCTGGAATCCAAGCGATTTTGGACACAACTACACACATAAACATTCCTGCCTTGGGGGGGAACTTAATTCTCCTTTCAACTTTTTTTTTCTGGAATTAAAGATTTCAAGAGCTATATAGAACACTTAGGGACAGAAGTTTAAATTTGACCTCTGTGCACATGAAAAATTGACACTTTGAGATGATTTGAATTAAACAGTTTTAGACAGATGCTGTATTGTGCTATCTATGCCATGCATTTTCCTTTTCCTTCCTTCCTATTTCGGCAAAAATAACTTTAATGCTGTGGACCAGGTTATTTTCAATAACTTCTTCAACATTTGATGTAGTGCAAGAAGAATTTAGATTGCCCTAAATTTTCTAAATGGCAATATATTCAGTTAAAATACTTCTTTGATATGCTAATAACTTCTGAAACTCCTAAATTACTCATTCTGCTAGGTTTTAAATGTCTAAACATACAGTTTTTATAGGCAGCTTAAAAATATAATTAAGATAGATATTGGTATGAACTTGGAGATATAGAGTTGGAATATCCTATTTTAATAAAACAATAGTCTTTGTGTTTTAAAGACTATAAAATGCATTTGCCATGACCTTGAGATGTGATTTCAATAATGAATAAAAAGCAGGAGAACATGAGCAGAACGAGATGAAAAAGAAAGGCATTTGGTTGACAAGTACTTTATTACAAAACCTCAATCCTGACATTTCAAGTTGAAACCTAATTTTCAGAGAATTGCTGAAGTAGGAAAAGCACTCAAAACAGACTATAACTGAATTGGAATTGGGTTTTCTTTATGTCATGAAAAGACTGATCAATAAGATTCAGATTTGGAAAGAATGCATTTAGTTAAAAACCAAGTCAGTATGAGCTGTATATGATGGAAGTAAAAGATGGATAAGATTTAATGGAATGCTTAGCAAATGGTTCCAGATGGATTGAGGAATAAGATAAGGATGTGCGGTGTTCTAACTTGAGCTTATTTTGGGCAAAGATATCAAGAATGCTTTTGGTGACATGAGATGAGTATTGCTGAGATATAAATGTGAATACTATAAACTTTAGTTCGGAGACAATGCCATATTGTTGACTAAGACTTTGACTTGCAGTAAACTTTAGATGGCATAGTGCCATGGAGAATATCTGAAAATTAATATATCAAAGATCAAACAGAAAGGGTGTGGTAATATTTACGGTAGTTTTTTGCACAGAATGTCATTTGTGTCATGGTTTTACTGCTTGGCAGAAATTGTGTGTGTGTGTGTGTGTGTGTGTGTGTGATTAGTGCAATGAGTGCTTGGATGTCATCAAACTAATTTGTTCCTGTAGGGCCAACGCAGTTGAATTAGAGAAGCTGGGAGTGACCTTTTTGGGTGAAATAGCATTACTGTATCCCAGTCCACAGTGATGATGCCAAAGCAGTCATAAGAATGAAGCTTTCTAAATCCAGTGGAGTGGCAAAGTGGCAAATGGACAAGATCAGAGATGCTATTAAAGGTAAAAAAATCATCCTTCAAGAGGAATCAGTGAGCAATTCTCACCTTGGTGAGAGTCTACGAGGGATCAGTCAGTGCTTTATAACTTTATAGCTGGTATATATCACTACAGAGTAGTGATATAAACTAGGAGAGTGGTTTTATCTGTTGTGATATTAAATTTAGAATAAACAATTGAAAAAGAAAAATTGTGAAGTCCTGCAAAAGAAGCTAGTTGGATGAAATGAACAATTTCAAAATGGCAAATATCATTCAATGCAGACAAGCATAAAATATTTATGCTGACATAAAATTACTTCATCTGTATGTTACTGGGTTTTAATCTTGGAGTAGGAAGGAAGAGGAAACTTGGAGATATGGTCAACCTTTGATGAAAAGGTCAACTGCTGTTAGAAGAGAAAAGACATGCAAATTCATGCTTGAAATCTTTAGGAGGGAAATGAACACTGCACTGATAAAGGTGTCTATGAAGAGATATGTATCATTTTGGTCACTCTTTAAAAATATAGATTTAGAAGACAGGGCAACCCCAATGTTCAGAGTTGGCGTAAATCTACTATAAGGAAAACCTACAGTAATTGGGTTTCATTAGCTTGAAATGAAGATGAGTAAGGGGAGGTATATAAGATCACATATAGCATCAATAACACAGAAAATTTTCCTCCATCTCTGACAGTGTTGGAGCTTGATGTATCCATTAGATGATTTTAAAAGAGTATAGGTCGGTTCAACAGTGGCTAAGCCATCAATGGCTAATAATAATTGTTGTTTAGTACGCCTGAAAATTTAGTAGGCTATAATAATTGGCTGATGGAAAGAAAAATTAAAGTCCAGATTTGTGAGCTTCCCAATTGCACCTAGGTGGTTACTGAACTTGTTGGACCTATGGCCTGAATCAGGATGGCTCTTCTGTCCTTATGTGTGTAGAACAATTATTTTCACAAAGATTTGGGACATTTAACATCCAGGACTTGTCCTCTTCATAAAACTCTCAGGTGTCTAAATTTAGCCGGAATTTTGGAAGATAACATTAGACTTATTGGCAGGAATGATTTTGATACCATCTGTTATATTGTCAGATTTGATCAATCTGCTATTCTTTGAAGTATTCATATGCAGTATTTACAAAAAGTGTTGGTTTGATAGACCCTGAATATTGTATCTTTCACTGCATAAAATTAAAGTTTTTAAATATTATTTAGGGTGAAATCAAAGGTGCTATAAATGAAGGTTTGTTTGCACAGCAGAAAGGGTGGGGGAGCGCACGCACGCACAGGCGCACAATCAGCGAACCGGTGGCAACACCGGGAGGAAACCACCACTGCCGTTACTTTAGAAAAAAGTAATCTGAACTGAAACTTTTAAAACAGAAAGGGGTAAAAATAATTATAATTAACTCATTATAATGAGTTTTGTCCAAATTTCAGGCAATAACAGATTTTTCCCCCCCCAGCAGCGTTTGCTGCTTCCCCCAAAACTGTTTTTCACTGTTATCAAATAAAGGAAGATTGTTCATGTACAAAAGTGTTTTTTGGCTCACAATGTCCCATTTACCATTTAACAGTCTTAATGGACAATTAGACAATCCATGACCAAGATATTCTCTTACTCAAGCAGAGAAACAAGAGTGACCACGGGCAGCCAAAAAATGCAGTGGGAACAGGAGTGACTTCTGACTTCCTGCTGACTTCTCTATTGATGTTTTTTGTGTTGAAAATAGCTCTTCCTCCTCCTTGACGGTCCCATGGAACTGCCTGCCACTTTACTGGGAGGGAGGGGGAACAAAGTGAGCCAAGGATCATGAAGAAAACTACATTTGCATTCCCCATCCTGGTGTGTCCTCAAGAACCCCCACCAAGAGAGGAAGAGTGCTTACCTTTCAATCACCAGTGTCCCTCAGCCAGCCCTTTCACTTCAGCAGGCAAGCCACTCCCTTGTCTTTCCCTTGCTGTTCACAGCTGTTAAAGAGAATTCAAATGTCAGTTTGATTCAAAAGCAACCAGGCATTGGCTGCCTGTCAGTGTTGCCCACCATCAGATTGGGATACACCCTTACATCTTCCCTTGAACCAACATAATCTGCAGATTTCTGGGAAGTATAGCCGGAAAGCACGGTAGCGCTGAGGCAGCCACAACTTTGCCAAATTTCAATTCCACAGAGTGATCCTAGTCTCAGATTTTGGATGCATTCTGTAAGTTAGCCCATTTGAGGAACCTTGGTTTAAAAATGGTTGCCCTTTGATGCCCTGTTTCACACTGTTGAAAGGTACAAACAGACAGAAGAGTTTTCATAGTGTATAGATGCTTCTCCTCTATCAGCCTATTAAATGGAGTGTTTATTATATTTAAATAAAGACTGATAATATATCCATAACAATTTTCTAAAAATGCAAGTCCAGTTTCCATCCCATGTAAGTAATGTGCTGTTCCTTCTAAACAAATTTCAAGAATATTTACAGAGTTCCAGGTGAGCAATCTGTATTTAAAAACATACACAGGTACTACCTGTGAATTACCTACTATACAACACTCCCTAGTACGCAGTTTGTGGTTTCGCAGCAATTCCTTTCAAAAGGCTATAACAAGGTAGGAGTTATCATCTTTTGTTCCAGCACTGAGAGAACAGTTTTCTTGAAGACATTACAGAGGTGCTTGATTGATCATTTGATTGATTTAAAGTATTTTGAATCCCTCCCCCATTTTTTTTAAATAAATAAAACAATCAGAGGCCAGAAGAATACATGGCGATTTCTTTTAAGTGTGAGATAAATTTTGATCTCGGGGAAGATAACTCAAAATCACATCATATTAAACAGGAAAAGGAATTGGTCGAGGTTTCTCGACGGAATTCAATACTATTACAAGATTGTGGGGCGGGTATAATGCAATTCAATTTATTCAATTTAGGCACCACCGAGCTTTAAACCGACTGCTCATGATAAAAGGACTTTCAAATACAATAAATAGGATAGTGAATCTAATCCAGAGTACCCACATGTACAACAGCCTCCTGCCACCCTGCCACCACAGCCCAAGGCTTGGGACTAGCCAGGTCTTTAAGGTTTTCCAGAATGCCAACAGGTTAGGAGCTGCCCAGAAATTCATTCCAGACGGCAGGAATCACGATGGAGAAGACATGTTTCCTGGATCCCCATGGTTCTCTCAAAGGGCCGTATTCGATGCCGACTCCTGAAGGCTTCTCTAAGGGGAAATTTCCTAAAGGCCTCATTCAGTGCAGTCGCTTGGAGAATTACTTTTTCTCCATTAACGGAAGAGATGCTGTGAAAATTAACTGCACATTCTCATGCATTAACATTTGAGGTAATTTCAGTGGAGATGAATGCGGTGCTGGCCTCCCGCCTGGTGCCATTCAAGCCAAATCCTGTGATGTGTGTTTCATTGTATATCTCATGCAGGATTCAGTGAAGCATCACCGACATCAGTAGGAAACTACAGAAAACATGAAAGAAAATGTGTCCTTTTTTGTTTTGTTTTTTTGGGGGGGGGTTGTTTTTCTGCTACAGTTGAGTACTGATAAAAGAAAACTGGCTGTGAGGTAATATGGCAATATTAGTAGAATTTTGCTAAAGGATATTTGTGGGTGAAAACAACGGATATTCTGAATGGGTATTTTAACCTACAAACTCTTAAGGCTTGCTTGATTTTTGTCTAACTGTCCTTAGTTCTTCAGCTCAATATATGTGCAATATAATATTCAACCCTTCCACACCTGTAATCAGAATTCTGAAGATTTTTGCCAATATAATTCAGATTGCAAAGCATGCCTAGACCATTTTTACTCCCAACAGCATTTTTAACATGAGGTCGTTTTACACAATTTATTACCAGATAGGACAAATTAGCCACTTTATCATTCAGGTATTGGAAGTGATGGTTGATTGGAAATATGGACTGAGGCACCAGGCAATTTTCCCATTTGCTCACGGGATCTCTGATATCAGAGGTGGAAGATAGTGTGGTATTTACTGTTAAAAATATAAATTTAAGTACATGAATATAATGCAAATAATCACAGGCAATATACTTACCAGGAAACACTGCACACTTTACTGCTGTCTGTTTGTACACGTTTATGTGCCAGATAGTTGTTGCTTTAATATAAACTTAAAATGCTCTGGGTTGTTTTAGGATTATAGCCAAATAAAAGCAGTATATAGACAAAGGGCAGGGAATAAAGGCATGGACTCCAAGTGGTACTAAAAGCACTTTTACAAAAAAATAATAATGGAAATCTGGAGATGGAAAACCTTGAAAACAGGATGGGGACTGAGATACGTTTGGATGGAAAATGCATCTGCATCTTATAAACCACAGCTTTACTCACAAACACTAACTGCCACCACTGAATCTTGTTTTAGGAACCTCTCGAGTCTTTGGGTGTTCCAGTAGAACTGGTTCCCAGATGAGTGTCAGTCAATTCAGTTGCTGCACGCCAAAGCCCTTGATTCAGTTCTGCATATCTTGGCAATGCACAAAACTAGACATGCCTGTTAAGCAAGGGTATTTGAGACTTACAGCTCAGCGGCAGAGCATGTGACTTAGACTTTGTCTACTTGACAGAGCATAAGGTCCAAGGTTCATCATTTCTACTGATTAGGCTTTTATAGCAAGACCAGGGGAAAAAAAGACAGACCTGTGCTTTGGAAAATTAAAAAAAGACTGGATTCTAAAACCATACCAACTTGGAGTATAGTTTGGCTTTGGACATAATGTGGAACTAATCATGGTAGACTGCAAGCCATGGTTTGTGGCTCAGTGAAATGTATGAATCCTTCCTTTTTGTAGCTTAGCAAAACTAAAGTTATGCAAAACCCAGTTTACGATATCTAAATCAGGTTGCAAACATGTGCAAGGAGTAATCATGACCTATATGTACCAACTTATACAGTGTAGCTAACCACTTTGAAGCAAAGAGGTAATTTGCAAATGTCATTATACCAAGAATTACTCAAATGGAAGTCTAGGTGAATCAGATATGTTGAATTAATAAACCATGACCCATTTCTCTCTATCTGTAGCTGAAAAGGAATGTTACACTTCTCAGTTCAAAGGATTACTCACCCCTTCCTACAGGTCATACCAGAGAGCAAGCTAGGTATCATTAAATGAAGGTGTTGCACATTCGCTGAAATCTCCTGTAACATTAGCAACAAATGAATACTATCAAAGACAATTATGCTCTCAGTTGTTGCATAATCCTGACTATACTCCAACCTGGGGAATGTTTCAGGGTGTGGCACCTATTGGAGGTTTTCAGGAAATGTTTGTGTTTTAGAAGAACAGGTCAATCTTGACAATCTCAGATACTTGTTTATTTGCTGTTGGCCAAATTTATCCACTGCTTCTGAACAGCACTCAATAGGTAGGGGAGGAGCCCTGCCGTTCCTTAGGGGTTGCCAGATTTACATATTAAACTATTTTCTTCTGTGTATAATATCTCCCAATTATGGCACACTTTCTTTTTAGAATAAAACCAGGAGGAGTCAATCACTACTTAGCAATATGCAATTTTCTCTGCATTTAATAACTGCACAGAAATCTTGTATCACATTTCGTTGGCTGAGAAGGCTGATAATTTGGAACATCACATTTTTAACGGCAAAGATCTAATGAATGCTCTTCCAGCTTAAAGTTGGAATATCATTTGATTTTGGCAGTCACGGTGAAAGACCATTTTGTTTCTTTCTGTTGCCTGGAAGTCATAAATCTGTTTTGTCTTGCACAAAGGGGAGACTACTTCGGGCTTTGGAGGTGAAATATAAAAGGTTTCCTTCCCAGCTGATTTTGAAGAATCAACCTAAGTCAGTACTCACTACAAAACCTTTGGCATACTTGGAGAGTTGAGAGGATGACATGTAGTAGGAGAACAGAATCAAATTACATATGTACCTTCTAACCAGTCAAATATTTTGGCAGGGAGTTAACGATAATCTAATGTTATCTCCTTCTGGAGAAGACATATATATACAAAATATTTTCTTGTGCAAGAAATGAAACATTCATAACCATGTCATTGGACTTGGTCATTCGTGTCATATGATTATGGTTTTTATACATGTCTATGCTGTAGTAAGTATAAGTGAAAGATAACAAGAATTATTTTTTTAATGAAAAAATCCCTTCCTTCCTTCCTTCCTTCCTTCCTTCCTTCCTTCCTTCCTTCCTTCCTTCCTTCCTCCACAGTGAATTCTGTAGCCAAATAGGCGGAGGAAGGAAAGGGTTTTTATTAAACTAAATAAACACATTTCTGTTCTTATGCGTAATATTGCCACTAATTTTTTAATTAGTGCCTGTTTGCTTGGTTGAGGTTTAGTGTGATGTGTTAACATAATCATTGTGGTTTGTAAATTATGTTTTATAGCATATTGCAACCAGCCAGTATGACTCACTTAACAACTCATGGCTAAAACAATCATAACTTAATGCAATGTGTGAATAATTTCCTTGTCAGTTAACATATCTGAGATATATATGCATTTAGGATTTTATTTATTTTTACCTCAAACTCTTAACAATTTAAACTTCTTACATTGCAATTATATCTACCCTGTTTTCCTTTTGGAGAAATCTGTTTGGGATTCTTTATAATCTCTTAGATTCTAAAATATGAGTAATGTTTGGTAATTTAAAATTTATATTTAATTAACTTTTAATTTAAATTTAAATAGATAATAAATAAA
>JAOYMU010000001.1:49697641-49712730 GCA_025802295.1 Psammodynastes pulverulentus
ACTCCTGGGGGAAGATTACCACCGGTTCTCTGAACTAGTCAAAATTTCCGCTACCGGTTCTCCAGAACTGGTCAGAACCTACTGAATACCACCACTGACTCTTTTCCTGAGAAAGTTAATGCAGTCATAGGTATCTGCCTCAAATCTGCCATAGTGAAGATGCAAAGAAATTGTTCAGTTTACTTCAGGTTTACCACTTAATGATAATCATACAATGATCAGCCAGCCCTTGATAAACAGTTAACTATAGTCATAAGCTTTGCATAATTCAGAGATTTCATCTAGACCTGAGGCCTAAAAATATGCTAAACTACTGAAGCTCTCTTCAGAACATCCATGATGGGTAGATAGCTTCCTTCACTTGAAATAACACAATTAGCTATCCGATCATCTTTTGTTCTCTAGTCCAATTCAGCCAGATACAAACTTTTCTGGAAACTTCTGCCTGAAAAGAAAAGCATAACATTTCAGTTGACATCAGGATGTAATATATTGCATTTAAACATTATTCAGCCACCAAATCCAGATCGATTGGGATGAATTAATATGCAAATTATTTCCTGTGGTTTTAATCTTACAATATTTATTTATTTAAAATATTTATATACTTTCCCATCTTTCACCCAACTCTGGTGACTCCCAGTCAGAGTTGGATTGATATGCATTGCATTGATATGACCAACATTAGAAATTAGTGGCATGTAACAGCATATCTTTTTCTCCTCTTAATTGATGAAGTGTAACATCAACCATTCCAAACAAGTTCAACAGTGAAACTGTGGAATTAACTGCATCATAATCTGCATCCATGCTTTATGGCCAGAATTAGGTTACTCTCAGTTTATACACAGGCTGGAACATGAAAGCACAAAATAATTAATTATGGAGCTCATCAAGTGCAGTTAAAATGGGTAGGAGCTTTTGATGTAAATATTTTATAATAAATTTATTAAACTCTACAATTAAAAATATAAGAACTAATACAAATTAAAAATTAAAAGAATAAAAATTAAAGTAATAGAAGGGAAAGATGTCCATAGGATGCCACAACATGATACATAATTGCGGGTAGATGCTAAGCTCCTAAATTGCAATCACTTGTTTAACAGGGACCGTGTGATGGCCACAACTATGAAGACCTGTTGTAAGTTAACTTAATTCAGCATCATTGTAAATTCAAATGGTCACTGAATGAGTGGACGTTAAACAAGGACTACCTGGACAGCATAGCTGGTTGCATAAACCTAGAAATAATGCCTAAACTTTGACCAGCAATGAACTCCGAATAGATAGACATTACATGATCTTATTCAATGTTACCTACCAGGAACGGATCTAAAAATGCTTCAACCAAACAGCTGAATTTCTGACATCAGAATAGAGCCAATCTCACTACTAAAGAATGCACCAATGCAAGTCCACTAAGGGCACATTTGTTATGTTCTTTGTAAAGCAACTTTACAATCCATAGCAGTCACAGAACAATGGATATTGTAAAAGTTGTATCATTCAATTTAAAAAGACATGTTTGGTAAAGTCAGATATGCTGCCAATTGCAAGGTTTGGGACGGGGTGAGGTCGCTGGCCAAAATGGTTTCCTTTTCCTGTGTAGCTTCACCTTTTCCTGGACACCATTGTCACTACTCATTTTTTCCCTTTCTGGATCTAGTAGGTGTTACAGCGATAAAGAAAAGGCAAGATACAGTATGTTAGAGCTAACTGCTCATTGTGTTTTATTGTTCACTCACTCTCAATTAAAGAGCTAGAGGATGAAGATCAGGAAGCTCCATGAATTGGCAATAGTCCTGAGGAAATTTGAGGAAAACTAGAAGTTGAAACTAGAGATAATTGAATTCAGCAGTTCTGTTAATTCAAAATCCAGTTCTAAACATCCCAGCAGACTTTCTTAAAACTGCATTTTCCCAACTAAAGAAACAGGTTCCATAGACATTATGATCTGTATAACTAGATTTTTTTGTGAAATAGCACAACAAACCTTACTTATAGTAATAAGCAAAATAATAAGGTAGATGTTTATTTCAGCATCATCAGTTGGACTGTTCACACAACTAGTAGGTCATATATACTATATTAAAGTCCACTATACCTTGTTTGAGTTTTAAGATTAGCACCAGCTCTAATCAAAGTTCATATCCCAAGATCTGTATCAGAAGTGCAATTAATTTTGCTATAGTGGCAAAGTTGACAAAGAAGCAGGGCACAGTGATTGAGGAGGAAATATTAAAAGAACAAGGTTTGGTATACCTATTTTCACATAAGTTTGCACATAATGACATTAGATTAAATGTGATTATGATTTATGATTAAATGATAACAGAAAGGGAGAAAACAAAGAAGCTAAGAAAAGTGTTGTAAAAACATTTCTCAAGTCTTGTAAAAGCATCACAAATATATTCATGTCATATTATACAATTAAATTGTCCACATTTCAAAATTGAGTAGGCGAACATGCAAATGACTACCTGTATTCTAAATTTCCAAATATTCTTCCATTTGAACTTCCCTATCCTTGCTCAAATATAGCAAGAGAAAATGCAAGTCCTGACAGGATTCATCTTTCAATACACGAACAGACCCAAGCACTTATATAAAGAATTGCTGAGTGAAAAAAGCCCCACCCAATTAGAGGAAGCAATTCTTCCAGAAGTTATTGGAATCCTAACAATATAATCATGATCATAAAGAGAGCCCTGGTGGCACAGTGATTAAAATGCAGTATTGCAGGCAAACTCTGCCCACAGCCTGGAGTTCAATCCTGACGGTGCTCAGGGTTGACTCAGCCTTCCATCATTCCGACATTGGTAAATGAGGATCCAGATTATTGGAGATAATAGGCAAATAATACTTCTACATTGTAAACCTCTCAGAGAGTGTCACTGGAAATGCCATCTTTTTCCCACCAAAGTGGTACCTATTTATCTACTTGCATTTTGCATGCTTTCAATCCACTTGGTTGGCAGATGCTGAAGAAAGTGACAGGAGCTCATTCCATCACACGATACTAGAACTTGAACCACCATAGACAGACCTTCTCCAGTGTCATTAAGAGACTGAATCACTGTGCTTCATAGAAAAGGAATATATCAGTAGACAATCTAGGGCTTCATTGTACTCCTAGCAAATGAAGACACATAGGATCTTTTCCCATTTTGTGGGTCACAGAGCATCATAGTGCAGCACAATTGTAGGCTAGGCAAATAATACTTCTACATTGTAAACCTCCCAGAAAGTGCTATAAATTTCCATGGGATGGTATATAAGCCTACATGCTATAAGCCAACCATCTGTTTCCCAGTTGAAAACACAAAGCGTAGCTTCTCCATTCTGAGGAGACAGCCCTATAACCAATATTTCTCAACCTTGGGAATTTAAAAATGTGTGGACTTCAGTTCTCAGAATGGTCATGCTGGCAGGGGAACTCTGTAAGTTGAAAGCCACACATTTTAAAGTTCCCAAGGTTGAGAATTGCAGAAGGAGCAGAGGAGGTAGCTGCTTGCTACACAAACAGTTTGATGGAAGTCCTTTCCCCCAATATCTCTCACAAGGGTTGTATGTTGTTGCAGAAGATGGTCGGGAAGAGGAGGAGCCAAATCCTAAATCGTACAGACAGGTTTTGGGGAATTTCAGTTTTGAAAGCAGCAAGGGCTGACCCATTTTTGACTTAAGTGTAAATTACTATTATTATCTCCTCTACATACTCAGGAGTCCAGGAGAAAGGGAAAGAATGAAACTGACAAGAGGCTGTTTCTCCTTGTCTTCTTCAAGGAGCCAGCCGGAGTAGAGTACATGATGCTAAGTTATTTGTCCCGGACTGATTTATTGCAGCTTAGAAGCTGAGAAGTAAAAGCAAGAATTTGTACTAGGAACTGTGTTCAGAGAAGATCAGTGTTATTCAGTTTAAATAAATTGACAAAAAAAAAGGCCACTTCAACTTTCAGAATGAATGAACCAATGTCATCTGATCAGGGCTAGTTTGAAAAGGATGCAAAAGGCTTGTGTGATGGTTGCCATAGCTTTGCTTTGTTTTTAGTTAATTATTAAATTTTCTACCCATCCCACCACAAGGTTTTAGTATTATTTCAGCTATATACTATAGTATAGTATTTCGTATATTTCAGCTATGCCTCTTTAAGCTGGTACTCTTGACATAATGAGATTTCAAAGATACAAACAGATTGGATTGGAACAGATTCTTCACCTGACTCTAGCTGATAATGTTATTTAGTGCTAGATTGTTGAACCGGCAAAGAACACAAATTAAATTAGGAAGTGAAGTTAAGAGGTACAAATTACCAAAGGCGGAACTTCACATTTTGTTCAGCTCTGTAATTTTCCAGTCTGAGAAGGCACAAAAGCTAATGAAGGAGTTTCTTGTGAAAAGAGGATGTTTAATCTTTTCCATACCCAACAACAGTTACCTCTTGGAATTACCTTCCTTCTTCCCTCCCCATTAACGGGGAAGTATTAAAAATGGAGTGTAGAAGGGGAAGATTAAGCATTCTTTTCTCATCTGCTGCTTCTTGGTTGGAAATGCCAGTTTTGTTTTATTTTATGCAGAGTTCATATCTTGTTCCTTTAATTTTCTGGTTACAAGGAACCGCCTCCACCACTTGATCAGGATGAGTTGTTTCTCACTCAGAGTAGATACTACGACAGCCGGACCAAATGGGTACTGATGATGTTGGTTTTGTTGCAGCTGTTGCCCTTTGTCTCCTCTCTTCTATCATGTCATCAGCAAGGATGCCAGCTGGCAAGGGTTCCCTGGGAAAGTACACAAGTTCCTATGAAAATACAATGGCCCAGTCGTCCAACGTTGGAGATTATGCCAACATGACTTTACCTCTCAGTAAAAAAAAAAAAGAAGAACCAGAAGGTAGAAAATGAAAAATGAGACTTAGCGGTCTTGGATTTGATCCTCACCGTTGGGGGGGGGGGAAATCTTGAGGAGGAGAAAGTGGTAAAGGCTACATCAGCATGTAATAACAGGAATGTCTATCATAGGACACTAACAGAGACTTGTGGCTAGAATCTCAGAGCTTCTATCACTGATTAAACTCCTTGGAGAAAGAGTGAAATTAAGCGATTGGAGCCAAAAGGCGATTAATGCGCCAGCTGCAGCCATTCTTGATCTAGTTGGACTAGTTCTTAGAGGCATTTCCAGTTCTATAATCCTACATCTCTTTGTCTGCTCCCGGATCTAACACAAGCATCTCACTCCCCCCTTTTTTTGGCCTTTTAAAAAATCCTTATTGTCCAGTTCAAATGTTTTCTGCCACCTAAAATGTTTTGCTTTTTTACTTCTCCATGCTATCTCTTATAACATTGCTTTCTACCATGCCTCCATGATGCCTCTTATTTTTCCAGATAGTTTTCAAAGCTCGGCACAATTCAACCTAACTGGGAGTGGATAGTTATCAAGCATGAGGGCTCAGCTTTGTATGTATGTGTGCCTGCACACATGCATACGTAGGAGGAAGGAACCCAAAACCTGGGCTAGGTACACAAAACATGCAGTTGGTGCTAAAGAATGTTGAACCTGTTAGAAATCAAGAGGAGAAATACTTTGAAACCTCCCTGGCAGTCTTCCCCCTAACCAAGGCTTCGCCAATTAGATAGTAAGCATCATCAGTCAGATTGAGCTTCCTAATACCTACCTAGTTTGTCAAGTTAGGGATTTTTAGCCCATAAACTCAGATTTTTTTCTACCTTCAGCTCACTTCTAGGAAGCTTTCTATTTCCTAGAAAGGAAGGTGATTGGCTCTTCCTACCCAAAGTCCAGAAATGCCATTCCTGGGGGAAAACCCTCCGGTAATTATATAACCATGTAGTTATTGCAGGTGAAGAAGAAACTAATGAGAAATTCCCTTCAAAAACCAGGGAAGCTTAATCTTTAGACCAGGGGTCGGCAACCTTAAAAACTCAAAGAGCCATTTGGATCCATCTCCAACAGCAAAGAAAACACCAGGAGCCACAAAACCTACCAGGGGTTGAACAGCTCAATAAATTGCATGCTGGCGATTGTGACACATATTTTGAGTGACAGGGAGCCGCAGCAAAGGGATGAAAGAGCCACATGCGGCTCCAGAGCCATGGTTTGCTGACCCCTGCTTTAGATATAAAAATAAATATTCTGGCTAAAGGGTTGGCTCCAACAATGTTAGTCTTCCTTAAAGGTTGATAGACCTGTCTATGCTTCTGAAACTGGGAAGTCAGGTGTCTTGCTTTGTATATACTCAAATTAGAGCATGTTTTCATGTTTGTTAGTGTTTTAATGGTTTAATGTTTTAAAATGTGTTTAAGATTTTAATTGTAATATGTGTTTGTGAATTGTGAGTCGCCCAGACTCATTTGCTGAGATGGGTAGCTACAGAAATCAATCAATCAATCAAATAAATAAATGGAAAACAATGGAAGCAACTATGATGCATACATAGAATTCCAAGTAAAATCAGCCATGGTACACTAATTACACATTATTACTATTGACCTCCTTGAATAAGATTTCATTAAGGACACACATTAACACAGAGAGGATGCTGGAAAGAGAACATTTTGGCTTGTATTTGGAAGTTTAAAGACAGGAGTTTATTTTTTTTCTCCTTGATTTTATTTCTGTTAATCCTTAATAAGTAGGAGCAAGCCTTTTGTGGGGTGGGGAGGCTGTTTTTTGCTTTGTCCAGTCAAGGGCAGCACTTTATCAATGATGTCCTAGAAATAAACCCACCTTCCTAATTATCCTTGATGGAATTATAGAGAGAAAAAAATCTAGGTTTCACTGTTTCCTTTTCTATAATGGCATTACATGGGAAAGTCTGGGAAAATACAAATGCAGTTCTATCTATTCAGGCCATCTAGTCTGAAAATTGGTTCCTTTATCAGCTGCTTTAATGAGCACTGTGATACCATGCCAGCTTATTATTTAGCATATGGCGATATTACATTAGCCAGAAGACTACTGAGTTAATACAAAGTAGTTGCTTTTGTTGTCTACAATTGTTAGTCTGTTCAGTTCATGCTTGAGCGCTATCCAGAATGCACCATGTGGGGCAGAGTACCTCCACACTCAAAAGGCTTGATAATGTTTCCAGAGTTTCCCCCACCAATTGCATTTGTATTGTCACTGGAAGTGCCATCTTTTTCCCACCGAAGTGGTACCTATTTATCTACTTGCAGTTGCATGCTTTCAAACTATTTGGTGGGCAGATGTTGAAAAAAGTGACGGGAGCTCACTCCATCACAGGGTACTAAAATTGAACCACCATAGACAGACCTTTTCCAGTGTCACTGAACCACTGTGCTTCACAGAAAAGGAGACAATCTAGGGCTTCATTGTACTCTTAGCAAATGAAGACAATAAGATCTTTTCCCATTTTGTGGGTCATAGAGCATCATAGTGCAGCACAGTAATGGACTAGGCAAACAATTCTTCTACGTTGTGAACCTCACAGAGAGAGCTATAAATTCCTGTGGAATGGTATATAAGCCTAAATGCTATAAGCCAATCATCTGTTTCCCAGTTGAAAATACAAAGGGTAGCTTCTCCATTCTAAAGAGGAGACACATTGCGTCACTAGCCAATATTTCTCAACCTTGGGAACTTTATAATGTGTGGACTTCAGTTCTCAGAATGATCATGCTGGCGGGGGAACTCAGCAAGTTGAAAGCCACACTTTTTAAAGTTCCCAAGGTTGAGAATTGCAGAAGGAGCAGAAGATGTAGCTGCTTGCTACACAAACAGTTTGATGGAAGCCCTTTTCCCCAATATACTTGCATTTGCATGCTTTCAAACCACTTGGTTAGCAGATGCTGAAGAAAGTGACAGGAGCTCACTCCATCACACGGTACTAGAACTTGAACCACCGTAGACAGACCTTCTCCAGTGTCATTAAGACACTGAACCACTGCCCTTCACAGAAAATGAATATACCAGTAGAGAATCCAGGACTTCATTGTACTCCTAGCAAATGAAGACACATAGGATCTTTTCCCCATTTTGTGGGTCTCAGCATCATAGTGCAGCACAGTTATGGGCTAGCAATATCTTCTTTCTGCCTTGTCCTCATGATGTGGCTTGCCTTCTTGTCTCCACTCATGAGTGAAAAGGGTTGAAGTTGTCCTTTGGAGGTACAATATCAAAATGGTATTTTCTCACCTATACAATCTAAGGCAGTATTATAACAGGTAAAATCTAGTTTTTGACACCCATTACCATTATAAAGTTTAAAGAGAAACAGATTTCAGTGATTTAAATCAAACTCAACTGAGGGATTGGAAACAGGCATGCCAATGTTGTTAATTCCACCCTTGCAAAAATCTTACCACTGAAGAAATCTGTTTGGAAGGTTTATTTGCTGATGATTTCACAAAATAAGTACCAATGCTCTCCCTTTCAACTGAAGAAAAAGCTAATTTCTAGGCACACATTACATCATCTTTTTAGATGCTTTACTTCCTTAAACATAATAGCACTTACTTAGCAATAACACTTAGATTTATATATCACTTTATGGTGCTTCATAGCCCTCTCTAAGCAGTTTACAGAATCAGTATATTGCCCCCAGCAATCTGGATCCTCATTTTACCAACCTCGGAAGGATGGAAGCTGAGTCAAACTTGAGCGGGTCAGGATCAAACTTCTGGCAGTGGGCAGAGTCAACCTGCTATACTGCATTCTAATCACTGTGCCACCACGGCTCCTAGTAGGATGAAATGCTCTTACCTTGACAAAATTCTTAACAAAATTCCATAGGGGTACCAATGATTTATATGCGTAGTTATACTGTTGTACCTGGAAAAATGGTGGCTCATACCAAAATTTTTATCATACCTCACGATGAAAGGTTGTTGTCACTCAGCTTGAACCTTCTTCTTTTTAAATGCATCAGAAGGGTAAAATGGAAAGCAGCCCATGGTGTACACTTTGAAGAAAAGGAGTGAAGAAACACAAAGATGTTTGTTGCACAATTAAATAAATAGAAAGTTTGACTCTTCTGTCTTTACGCAAGGTGAATCCACTAAACTAATTGGTAGACTTTCACAAATTCGACAAGGCTATTTACAAAAATAGTTTTTTTTATTGCTAAGCACGCTTTGAAAATGATTTGGAAGAAGTCTTTGGATCTTGGGTGAGCACAGCACATTTCTGCTAGTCATTGAAGTGGTATGTCTTATTGGGTTCATGCAGCAACTGTGCAGATCTTCCAAGGGATACTTGGATTTAGTGGATATCCAAGCAAATGCCATGAGATGAAGTAGCATCCTGCTTCTAAGTGGCAAAGCAGAATGGGCAGCCATGCAGACGTGGAGATTAAAATCCACCCATAAAGATAAAATGAGGAACTTCACCATTTCAGATATATAGGTGCATTTGCCAATATACAGATACAGATCCCATGGACATACAGAAGCCAGGGTTGCTGGGATCTGTTTGGCTTGGTAGGTCATAACTTGTGCTGGTTTTTCTTGATCCCAAAACATTTATTTCAGGTTACTTTTAACTTGTGATAGGCCTCTGTAGGAACCTTTGCCAAATAGAATTCCTTGCTAATCATTACGTAGGCTGAGGGCAAATAATTTTCTGTCACAATCTCTATTCCTACAAACCCTCTGTGTCTACACACACACACACACACACACACACACACACACACACACAGAGAGAGAGAGAGAGAGAGAGAGAGAGAGAAAACAGGATGGATACAAGGTGATCAGAAAAATTTGTAACTTTTGTCCATTAGGATAATCTATGAGCAGATTGCTCAGCAGTAATTACCTTTATGATGTTTTATTTTAGTAATAAACAACATTCTTGGCAGCACAGCTCATTCAGAAGAATGGAAAGAAGAGAGGTGTAAGTGATTTCCCCAAAGCTATAAAGTCTGCCTTTCTTGCAGGAACTTTTGATACTTCCCAGACTACTTGACTTTTAATTTCCCAGGAAAAAAGTGCAATCAACCTGTGCACTGAATATTTTAAATAACTATGTGCAACATCTGAACCTATATTAAGTTTATATTTTTTAAGTTAACAGTAGGATATTGTTTTCCTAATTTCCCTTATGCAATCGCACATCATGGTAACCCATTTCTGGCAATTTATTTAAGTGAATAATCAATGCATGATGGGAAAATAAGAACTCTGGCCTTTCTTGCTCAGTTATGAAGAAGCAATGACACAAGAAGTAAACTAATTGAAGATCCACTTAGTTCCAAGTCTGACATGAACCACAAAGGAACTAAACTTAGCGCAAGGAACATGTGTAGGAGCTTCTGCAAAAGAGGTTCAACTTTCTCACATTCCTGTTTTTCTAAATAAAGTAACTTATTTGTGAAACTTTCAATACTCTGCAGTTACACTGGTTGAATTCTTGATCACATCTGTTCTGTGTTGTTTGTAATAACGTGTGTGATGATTTTGCCTCCTTCAGAAGAATCATAAATAATGAAAAAAGAATATTCTTTATGTAATTTAGGCCCTTGTTGTATGCTAAAGATGAAGCCAAACAGTGTCTTTTGTAATACCCCCAGATTTGTGATACTGGCAAGCAAGATTTTGAGATTAAATTTATCATTCCCATGCTCCTCTGAATCTCACTCAGGCAGGCAAGGTTAGGCTGGTCTGACCATTTTGGTTCTATTTCTCCCAGATGCTGAATTTCCTGAACTTTTTAAAAAAAATAACTTTTTTTTTCAATTTAATATTTGAGGACTACACTTTTTCTACTCTCACTGACTGTGCCTTTCTCCTTTGACCTCCTATACAAGTAGGGCAACTGTGGATATATCATTCATAGAATGTTTGGACCCAGGCTTCTATCTATCTGTCTTGTAAACTATACTGTAAGTGGACCATTCAATGATTACTTTAGCAGGCTGAATAATCCCTCGTTTCTATTCCATCATCCAATTATGCTTTAGTTTTAATCTTATTCTCAATCCTCTACTGGTAGATTTCTCATAGCATGTGCCATTCTTTATGTATTAAAGAGCCATGATTAGAATACAGTACTGCAGGCTACTTCTCCTGACTCCCTGAACTTAGTTCGATCCTGACAAGCTGAAGGTTTCCATCCTTCTGAGGTCAGTAAAATGAGGACCCAGACTGTTGGGGGAAATATGCTGACCCCGTAAACTGCTTTGAGAGGGCTGTAAAGCACTATGAAATGGTATATAAGTCTTCTATTGCTATTAAAAATAATGTAATGACTTATTGGAAAAAAACAGATATATACCATGAAAAAAAACCCCTCGTTTATCTGATTAACCACAGAGATGTTTCTTTTTCAGTGAATTTTATACTGACTGAGACAGCACTATTTGTAACTTTTCAGATATTTCTAGTCCCAGGATGGTTCTTCATACATTTGATAATACCAATGTTTTTTCTATCATACTGATTTTCGCTTTCAAAATGGGTTCACAGCCACTCAGTGTGGCTTTTGGGTTTTCAGTATCTATCTTTAGATCTATGGCTATTGAGGAAAAGTCTGGCTTAGCCTTTAATCAGTTGCAGTTACTTTCCGCTCTTAGACCGAATTGCATGCTAGTGTCAATCTTATATTCAGTGGGGTTTCCACTAGCGAGAATTGTTTGAAGCCAGTCTCCTTTCTCACGCCTGGAATTGTTTTGGGTTTTTTTGTTTTTTTTTTTGTAATTTTGCACATTTTAGCCATGTGGTTATTCTTTCCACACTTGCAACATTGCTGCTTATATGCTGAATATTATTTTTAGGCATGCATCATACCACATTGATTATGATGTTTGCATTTGCTATGCCCTGTTTCCAAGCTTTTTTGCCTGAGAGTGGGTTTCTGTTTTCTTCTGCTTTTGAGTTGTGTTTCTGACTGTCTTTCACTTGGATGATGGCCCATATTGGAGCATTATTCTTGCTGTATCCTATCATTTTCAATTTTGAGTGAGTTCCACTGCTTGATATATACTGTATCAGAAGTGTTTTCCAGCTATACGTTCACCACACTAAATCTCCTTGTACTATTTCGCTCCTTATGTACAAAGCAATGTGATCTTTGATCAAAGATTCAATCTATGCACCAGCATTACAAGATTTGCTCCTTAGTTAGTTTTTCATATTATAAATTATTTGACTATCTCAAGCTCCTTTTCTAAGCATGACTGGAAGATAAATCTGTCATGTGTTAAATTCTTTCATGGCCTTACTTTTTTGGCCACAGGGCTTTTTTCCTTCCTCCATGAATATAAGTGTGCGGTACAATTCAAAGACATCTGCTCCAGACACTCATCAAGAGTGCTATTTTCTATTTATCCTCTTCTTCATGGAAGGCTATTGCTCTCAGATACAACAGAAATCTTAAGCAAAAGCCTCACCACTGATTTACCACATTGCATGTAAAACTTTGATTCTGCTGAACAGCCTCAGAGTGTCCATTTAAAAATAAATAAACAGAAACCATCACTATTTAGCTTACCCCAAAGAGGGTGCTATTTTTAAATGAACTCGATGTATTGTTGCAATTTGCCTTCTAGGAGTCTGCTGACTCTCTATGGTTTGACTGGGCATCATACTCATTTTTTTTTTCTTGGCTAAACCAGGGTCTTCAACACACCATCACTGCTGGAGAAATTCAGCTTGACTTCTGATCCCATAGGTTGCTTCTTTATGGTGCAGTGACACATGAGATGAATTGAGTGTCTATTAAGGTCACCTTGGATTCAACTCTGATGGAGTTTCACATGTTACAGGGGTTCTAATGGTAACAGTCATTATGTCCTGACTATGACAGTTGCATTGTGTTGTTGTTGCTGAATGGCATCGTCCTGATTTCTTATTACTACTTGTAATAAGCGAAGGGATTAACTTTCTCCTTTGGCTTTGCTACCTTTCAGCATGTCATCAACCAGCATCAAAAACATGTACATGTTAGCACACTAAAGAACCTTGCCTGTCTTCACAAGGATAATTTATTTGCTCCTCCTCTTATTCCCTGTTCGGGCATCTCCTGGATTAAATGGGAATATATAACAGCACAAATGGCCCCAGGGAGAAGGGGCTCCCAATCATGCACTTAGCTGAGCTTATAGAGCTGGAGAATTGTCACTGAGTAGATAATGCAGACAACCAGGTTTTTACATTAAGGCAGAAGGAAAGGATTTTGACTGAGAAATATAGTGTAAGGTAAATGACAAATAAGCCACACACACCAAGTTCAACATCTCTTATTTTTGGGGACATTGTGATGAGGAAAAATGAGGCTGCTGCAACTAAATATAAGGCTACATTTCGAATCTGTGTTAACGTGAAATGGTGAAAAATGTTCCTTCTTTCCCAGATAAAGTAGTGGAGTTCTGTTTTGTTCTCCGTCTTGTTGGAAGCCCAGAGATTTACTGTCAAAGAAAAGGTGGATTGCAGTTAATGGATATGAAAGGAACACAAGGAGCAAGTGTAATGGAGAAATCAAATGATGGATGGGAGAGAGATGGCTGCAGATTGGGCTGGCTAGCAACTGGATGAGAGGAAGGGGGCTTCCCCCCACAACACTTTTCAAATACCTCCAACCATACTTACAACAGGTCAGCTGGATTTTACACAGTAATGGAAGGCAAAACATAATGGCTTTTATACAATTTGTGGTTGTAGAGATTTGAGATTTAGTTCTCGCATAGCCAGCAGAAAGCAACCTACCTGTTGCCAGAACAGAAGATGGATGGAAATTGGCCCTTCCATCTAGAAAAGACCCATTACATAGTTTGAGCAGGCAAAAGAGGAGCAAATGTTTGAATATTATCTCATTGATACCAGCATTATTAGAACTCCTCCGTAATGGCTTCTTAGCCTTTGTACAATACATTCTACTTATCAGGAATTATTGGACAGTTGGTATGTCTGTTTAACTTGTTCCAAGCTAACAATGTCTGAATAAAAGGGAATTGCAGAGCAATGTTGGGGTTTAGGGATTAATGAACATGGTCTAGAAAATAGATTTCTTATGTTTGGCTGGCAAGTCTGGATGGCATTTTTCAGAGGCAAAGTAGCCAGCTATGCTGATATGAGGCAACTGAGCAGAGACTGACTGGGGCTCCTTTCTCTATAGCCAGCCATCCTGACTTCTGATTGGTCTTTAGCAGATGTGATTTCTGATTGGTGCAGGTTGTCGAGGGCTGGTCTGTCACCAGTGGCCGACAAAATATCAGGAAATCTGTTCTCTGAACTACAGTCACTAAGTCCTGAAGCCCAATACCGCCTAAGAGATACTGTCTGTGAAAGCCTACACCAGAATAAAAGGGGAACTGTTCCTTTTATATCAACACAGCTAATAGTTATTTAAAGTTCTCATAATCAGCTGGGAACAAAATAAGTGCAAGGTCATGGCAACAAGAGTGGAAATTAATGTTCACAGACAAGGCCAAAGGTAGCCTTGAAAAAAGTATGCAACAGTTATTATAAAAACAACAGCTTTGTCCAGGAAGACAAGAGGGTTGATGAAGAAACTCAAGATTGTCTGTCTTGGAGATAGAAGGAGAAAAGAAGAAACTCTGTCAGGCTTTTAAGATTCCATTATTGCAGCCTACATCAGTATTTCTCAACCTTGGTAATTTTAAGAGATGTGGACATCAACTCCCCAAATTCCCCAGCCAGCACGAAGTTGAAATCCATAAATTTAAAAGATGCTAAGGTGGGAAAACACTGGCTTATATCAGTAAACTCCTAAAATTTCTCACAGTATTTATTTCCTGAACTGGCTATTCCAAATTTTGTCCTCAATTGTACTATGATTCAGGGCAAATAGAGACAGAGCTGGAGTCTAAGTTTAGGTTAAAAAGCAGTAGATGCATTCTCTTCCTGATAATAGCAATAGCAATCGCAATCGCAATCGCAATCGCAATAGCAAAGACTTATGAATTGCTTTATTGTGCTTTTTACAGCCCTCTCTAAGCGGTTTACAGGATCGGCATATTGCCCCACAATCTGGGTCCTCATTTTACCCACCTTGGAAGGAGGGAAGGCTGAGTCAACCCTGAGCCTGGTGAGATTCGATCTGCCAAATTGCCAAATTGCAGGCAGCTGGCTGTAAGCAGAAGTAGCCTGCAATT
>JAOYMU010000001.1:49946816-49958498 GCA_025802295.1 Psammodynastes pulverulentus
CAGTTCTCTGAACTACTCAAAATTTCTGCTACTGGTTCTCCAGAACTGGTCAGAACCTGCTGAATACCACCTCTGCTGCATTGTACTTACAAGGATCATCTCCTACCTCTCCTTTTTCCCATACAGTTTAATCTGCACTAGTTACACGTTAAGTACTGTGCCAATTTTTAAGTACTGCATTTTGGCTAAATTGGAACAGGTTAAGAGAAAAAGACAATGGAAATGATCGTGGACTAGAAATTAAACCGGACAGAGATTTTGAAGGGATTGTGAAAGAGTGGTTTGAAAAGAGAAGAGTAAGAATAGTAAAGTAGTACTTTTCAAAGAATCTCACACAGAAGAATGTCAGTACTTATTCTCTATTGTTCCAGAGTGCAAAATATGAAATGTATTTGAGTCACAGAAAGCATCTCATCAAACGATGGAGAAAAAAAATGTTAGAAGTGAGCATTTGACAGTGGAACCAATTACTCAGCCAGCTGGTGGTCTCCCCTAAACTGGATGAGTACAAGTGCAGACTAGACAGCAATCTGACATGGATGCTGAATTTAAATTCCTGAATCTCGGTCTAAATGGCCTCTTCCAATTCTATGATTGCCACGGTCATCTTTACTGCTGTATATATTTCTTTTAGTAATGGCCATTCTTCTATTTGTCCTTGTATTTTGCACATGAAATAGTACATTAAACTTAATATACCATTAAAAAGATTAACTTCCCACTAACGAAATAAGAAAAAAGTAGATAGAAAGCCACTTCCAACTCAACTGTTTTATTTGGATTAGCCAACATTCTGCTGTATGAAGCAAAGGTTATTCTGTGTCCAGACATCAACTGTACAAGTGGTCCAAAATTATTAATGGTCGGGATGCTCCACCATTTCAGACAATATTTGGTTAGTTTATAAGTAACTGAAGAAGGTATATGATATTCACAGCACTCTCTTCTTCTTCGAAGAAGGGACTTTTAAGTGAAGCAAGACTTGGGAAGATGTTGCTTTAACTGGCTGTCTCTGTCTAATGGTAAAGTTAATATTGGATTTTATGGTTGTATAATTTCATTCTGACAATAAAAGAACTGCTTAAATAGTCAATCACTATGCAGCTCTGGCTTTTTCCGGGAAAACAATTGGGGAGTATTCTTCCTTGTATTACAGAGATTTTTCTATATTGCTTTTTGAAAGAAGATGGCTTATTGGAAATTAAAGCTTAGTTTTCCTGCTGATCCCTGTGGGAATTGATGTTATGAAGGCTGATGAGTTGGTGAAATATTGGATAAACACTTGTATGCCTGAAATTTTTCCCCTCCAAGGAACTGGGTGCAAGGGCACTATCACGAATGCTAGAAGTTATGCCACTTCTGAAAAATGAAATTTAAGACTGTTAAGGTAAATAGCAAAAATAGTGTTACATGCAAGTAAAGAGCCTAATTTCAGTATCATTTAAGATAATGCAGAAGATTCACACTCTGGCCAATGTCCCTTTCACTTTTACCATTGAGCAGAAAACACAGAAGTATAGCCAGTAGGACAAACAGGTTTAAAAACAGCTTCTACCTCTGGGCTGTTAGACTCCTAAACACAATATAGCACCACAAACAGATAAATATGACGAATTCACTGGTGCTAGTGTAGTGTGTAATATATATATATATATATATATATACCATGATATGAGATCATACACCAGAATAAAATTTATGTTGCACAGAATATGACGTACATATGGAAATGTATGACTAGGTTTATTCTTTATATTATTCATGTTGTCTTGTATTCTTGTCTGGGCTGCACCAGTAGAGGCTAAACCAATTTCATTGTATACATGATGTACAATGACAATAAGGCTTTGAACTTTAAATAATTAAATAAAGAGCTGGCTTTTACTCCGAGTATTGGGATAGTATGGGATTTGAAGTCAGGATACTAACAGTCTGATTGTGCTGAGGCCTAGTGAGAAGAGTAGTTTTGGTTTTCTCCAAAAGATCCTGGATTAGAGTACTTTCATAATTTCCTTATAGTTTTTCTGAGAATTGTCAGTGGCCAGGAATTGGAATCTTTCAGATGAAATCCACAAATGGAGAAAACTATGAAGAACTTTTCAGGGTCCAGAATGACATAACAGTGACCTAGTGTAAGTCTAGCCCTTGTCTGGATCTCTGAAATTTAGAACATAGAATAACATAGTTGGAAGGGACCTTGGAGGTCATCTAGTCCAACCCCTTGCTTGAATAGGAGAGTCTATTCCAAATATTAGCCTCTACCTAGGATTGAACTCACAGCCACCTGATTGTGAGGCTAGAGTTCCACCTCTAACCTCTGCCACTGCCCTGCCCTATATTCTATAGATAGAGAGATAGCAATGTTCTATCCTAATCTGTATTTCTAGAATTTTAGCCTACTGCATTGGCAAAACAGTGCATAGCTACTGTACACAATAGATTTAATGGGTACAAAGAAAAGCAACAATGAATTATAAAGCCCTCTCGAAATATACAAAATGTACATTTGAAAAAGTGTACTTTAGTGCCTATATCACTATCAAAAGTATCCATTTATGGTACATTGGTACCTCCACCATCAAAATTCTCCCATCTTCATCAGTTTAGGTTTGCCTGGCATTTCTTGTTTCTTTAATATATAAAACTTCTTTTCTTTTGCTGTGCTAATGAAAAATATAATTTCCCAATTTTACGGTGTTCTAGTGATTGTACTTGCAAAATGTATCTTGCAAGAACTGGTACATCTGGTGACACTGCATATAATAAAGTTAACACGGTATTTTTCAGAAAGGTTTTTATTTTTTATTTATTCAGCATATGGCATCTACAGAAGTCATGCAATCACTGATATACAACACTAATAGGACACATTATACATACTGACACAAATATGAGTTTAAGTAAAGCATCAGCAAATATATTTGCATATGTGTGTGTGTGCTACAATATATGAGATAAAATATTAAATTAAGTTAAAACTATGATAAAATTGTCATAATATGGCACTACAGTCTCAATAGGATGGATAGTATATTTTGATATCTAAGGAAGCTAACCAACTAATGTGGCTGCAATGAGGTCATCCCAGATGCCCTGAAATTTTCTGAAGGAATCTTCTCAAATTATATGTGTTATCATTTGTTCCAATGCCTCACAGTTGCACTCTGGCTTTTGGCCATTCTCCCCTTAAAGAGATCTGCCTTAGTTCTGGCATGGTCTGTCCTGATTCTATTCAGGAGTTCCATATTTTTCAGGGCGACTGCCTTCCTGGAAGTGGTCTTGTTGGATCTGCGTGATCTGTTTAATTATGTTTATTAAAAGCCGCCCATTTTCATTGCCATTCCTCATCTAGATCATAACACTGTTATGTTATCCCACATTGGTTTCCTAGAGCAGAGTCCCCCAACCTTTTGAACTTTGCAGACTGGTGTGTATGTGTGTGGGGGGAGGGGATGGTTCCATGTGAACAGTGGGCAAGTGGGCGTGTGTGTGCAGCTCTGTTTGCCCAAGTGGTAGGCATGTATGTGCACGTTCACCTGTTGCTCATGTGAGTGGGGATACATGCATGTGTGCTTGCCCACCCTTCTATGGCCCAGTTCCAAAAGGCTCAATAGTGGGCCGCTGTCCAGGGTTTGGGGACCATTGTCCTAGAGTTAAGCCTGGTGTGAGGTTAAAACATTACTATTTAATGTATCAGTAGATCTGTAGTAGTTGATGGCTAGTTTATCTTATTCTACTCTTGAACTCTCCATTATTGTTACCTGAGATCAGGAAGGGCAATGTTAGAAAAAACATGGAGCCATGAGAGTGATGTGGATTTGAGGATAACAGATATTATTCTCATTGGGTCTTTAAGGTAAGCATCAATCTTGTTGGAATGACAATGTCTTTCCTATACAGGTCTGCAGTATTTAGCAACAGAGTATTAATAATGATTGTGCCACTACATGTAATTAATATTTTTGCTTGAGCTCTCCAGCCTGTTTATAAACATGTATCTTAGGGGGAAAAAAATCTATGGATTAGAAATAGTTTGTAATGGTTGAAATAGAAAAAGGGTTTTCACACTAAGCTTTCCCAGACCTGTAAAAATGCACCCACTCTCCTATGCCTGTGTCCTGAATGTGGAACTGCCCAATTATTATTTTGGAACTGCATTTATTTTTCTCCCTAAAGATGCACATGTTGTGTCTGATTGCACATTTAACAAGTCCTAACACAAGTGCCTAGATAACACTTTCCTTGAGGAATGTAGAATGGGAGAAACAATACATAGTGACATTGTAAAACGGATTATGGACACATTTTGAAATATCATCAATTTAATTATTCTATATCTACCATCTATTTTCCTGTTCTGAAAGAAACCAGCAATTGCCTGTGCTTGAGAAGTCCTCAGTCATTTCAAAATGTTTTATAGAAATGTTTTATAGCATTAGTGATAATAGATTAGCAATGGGGTTGCTGGAGAATCATTTTTTTTCTTTTACATTTGCTACTTATCTGCCCAAACTCTTAAAAAAAAATAGGCTACAAATCAAAATATACTTAGGATTAAAAAGAAGTAATAAAGTCTTGAAATATATTCAGTTGAAATATATTCCTTAATAAGCTAAATACATTTATAACATAGATGACAGAAAGAAAATATCAACTACCAATAAAAGTCTTTGCACAGTGCTGCTTTGATCACTATGGTTACAGGACAATAACAGAACTCCAGGTTTCCTTTTTGCCATTGATTGGTATTTTGTCGGTTTATTTCGTACAAAAAAAGAGAGATGTATTTTGTTTTTCATAAACTCTAGGTGGGTAATGTAATGTGTGGCTGCACACATGTTTCACATGTGTCCTAGGTCTGTAGCTGTCACTTCTGTTTTGATATTAGGCTGCGGATTAATCACAAGACAAATTGCACAAACAAAATGGTGTCAAAAGCAAATTAAATTGGTTTACGGAGCTTAGCATAAACAAGGTTGAGGTTGTCATAATTAATTAAACAAACTTGACAACTCCAAGTCAGGAATCTTGTTGGTTGTTTGTGGGGTTTTTTTTACCTGAAATAAATGAAACAAAGTTGAGAAGATAGCAAATGGAAAGTCTTTCAGTGGAACAATTATCAACAGGAAACAGTTGCTGTTGGAGAGGCTGTTTTTCAGAGAGGGGAGGTCAACTCTTCATTAAGCTGATTCTACGGCTTCTGTCAAATAAGTTGTTGTTGTTGTTAGTTGCAAAGTCGTGTTGGACCCATCACGACCCCATGGATGACGATTCTCCAGGCCTCCCTGTCCTTTATCATCTTCCACCTAATGAGAAGGAAGGACTCACTGGAGAAGAGCCTAATGCTGGGAAAGATTGAGGGCAATAGAAGAAGGGGATGACGATATGTTTGAATTTCGTTGTTATTGTTGTTTTTAAATTTTGTAATAAAAGGTTTTAATTATGGGGAAAAAAAAGAAGAAGAAGGGGATGACAGAGAATGAGGTGGCTGGATGGAGTCATTGAAGCAGTAGGCATGATCTTAAATGGACTCCAGAAGATGGTGAGATAAGCTAGGGACAGGGTGAAGTAGGAAATGCATACTTCACAGTGATTTATAAGGTGGAGATCAATCATTTGACTGCTCTAATGTATCAAAATTGGTGGGAATTTCAACTTTCTCCTTGAAAATGCATAAAATCTGGACTGGAATCTTGAAGATCTACAATATCTTCATATCACAACAGAGAAATTGTGATCTGAACAGGCAGGTATGAAATATTTGCAGAGTTTGTATATAAATTTAAAAAAAGTCTTAAAAAAAACAGAATTCACATGCCTGTGAAACAGACACTTAAGGAAGGCCAAGGACAGACCATGTGAGGTGCTCCAGATATTAAATCCTATCAGTGCCAGCCAACCTGGCTGACAGCAAAGGGCTACATTGAATTGTAATTCAAAACATCTGGAGTTATCTCATTGCTGCTTCTTTTTTCCCCTGCTCTGCTTTAAAATTATTTTAAATCTTCCTTTTTGGTTGGGTTGATGGAGATGAATAAATTCTGCTGAAACTATTTTAGAAGCAGCAGGCAGAGGGGTTAATGGGTGAAGTACTGATATTTTTGTATGTGACTTGGCTTGTAGACTGAGGGCAAGAAGGAAAAACTTCAAGCAAGGCTCAGAAGAAAAGGAGAACGGCTGAACTGATTGCTTGGATGACAAGGCTGAAGCATTGAGGGACACTAACCCTTTGCTCAAGCCTCTCCTTCACTAAGAAGAAGTAATTTTTCAGAAGTCCATTGAGTGTTACTTATGAAATGCTTCAACAGAAATCATGAATGTCACAGATGTCACTTTTTCCTTGGACTTACCTGTAAGTCTGTCTTCTCTTTCCCCCTTACCTGCGTTTCCTTGGCTCAGGTCTGATGACATGGTCAATCACTACCAGGGCTTTCAGGAGTTTTATGAAAGTTCAGAATGTCTCTGTCAGCCCTGCCAAGGAGACAGCTTTGTTTCTATCATCTGGGTGTCGGAAGTGGCAGCAGGGTGGGAGTGAGAGAAAACTGTAAAAAAACCCACCAAACTCTAAACCCACATTGCTTTTCCAGCCAAGAAGCACACTTCACTCTAACCAGCAATTGAAGCTTTTGGCAGCTGTTACATCATTGCTTGGCAATATTTAATGAAACCTCTCAAACTAGCAGAGGAAGCAATGGGCTTTCAAGAGGTGATTTTTTTTTTAATCTTACAGATTTTTTAACACTCTGATTTTCTGCATGCATTCTTGACTCCCCAGGGACCTTTTCCATGCCGCATTGCTAAAATAACACTGAATTTCCATTTGTACCTCTTTGGTTGCACATAAATGCTCAATTAGCATTCTGACACATTGTCAGTTTGTACCAATGTAATGAACTTTTATCCCTGTTCCTTTAGTTTAATTAACTCAAACGGATCCAATGATTTAGCAGTTATGAAGGGATTTGGGAAGGAAAATCTTGTTCCAGAAAGAACAAATAAGGCTTGGAGAGGGAAAACTGAATACAAATGTACTTGTATGAATTCTAGTCAAAGCAACTTTTTTTCCTTTGATTACAGCTATGGTTCATATGTAAAAGTGAGGTTTAGAGGTGAAGAGGATCACTTTTTACAAAGGCTACTTTTTCAGTATCTCACATTAATTCTAACAGTCTTAGGAAAAACAGTAGAAACACAAATAATTGAAAGCAATTTCCCCCAGCCAGAGACATTTGAACTAAAATCATGATATCTGGGGCCAACAGAGATTATACACAAATCCAGCAGCACTGGAGGACACCAAATTGGAGAAGACTAACCTCAGGTCACCAGGTACAAATTTAGTAGTAGAGCTAAGCAAACCTTTTTTGTAAATCTGTCTGATTGTTGAAATCATGCATAAACTGTTCCAAAATGGATTTGTAGATAGATTTTATTTATTAAAATGAAATTATGCAAGTACAGACTTAGATTGACACAATTACAGTATTTGATTGGGTCTATTGCCTATCCAGGTTCTGTCCTTCCAGTAATTGGGGATGAAAGAAGGAAGGAAAAAATAGCAATAGCATTTAGACTTTTAAACCACCTTTCAGTGCTTTTACAGCCTTCTCTAAGCAGTTTCCAGAATCAGCATATTGGCCCCAAAAATCTGGGTCCTCATTTCACCAACTTCGGAAGAATGGAAGGCTGAGTCAAGCTTGAGCCGGTGAGAATTGAACTGCCGAAGTGCTGGCAGCCAATAGTCAGCAGAATTAGCCTGCAATATTGCATTCTAGCCACTGCACTACCATGACTCTTAAGGGAAAGGAAATAGTAGAGTAGATTGGTGTTAAAATTTAGATCCTCCAGCTGCCTAAATGAAGAAGTTCTACCTCAACCACCATCTTTTCATTCCCTGGATTTATTTATTCATTACATTTTTCTTCCTGCTTTCCTTCAAGATGTTTCTTTTCATCCTAAATTTTGATAAAACAACCCAGAAAGGAAGGTGATGTTGAACTCCCACATCCTGCTTAACTATCTTCTGGTTTCTTTGATCCTGACTGAAAGTGAATGCTGAAATGCAGCCATTGTCTCTCAGGCTAACAATGACATTGCTTGTTATTTTTCACTAACAGTGGTTAGCTAGCAGTAGATTGTTCTATGGAACTTTCAGAAGCAGGCAGGTTTTCCTGAAGGTAGTCTTTTGTTGTGGGTTAAATAGAAAGTTAATGGATGACCCAAGGTCATCGGCAGACTTAATGGAGGAGTCAAAATCTGAACTACAGTCTTGCTCATCTGAGAGCAATATTGATATTGATCTATATTATATAGCGTAATTTTTCTTCAGTCTTTTTTTTTTTTTACAGGAACATATCTTCTTATTATTTCCAAAGTTACCAAAGCAATTCTGAGAGGTAAATGTTTTCACTCTTAATGGCCACAATTGCTTCTGCTCAGATGTCAGCCATATCATTACAAATTATTCAGTATGATGTAATTTACATACATTTCACAGATCCATGCTATCTGTGTGAATATTTTAATTCTTTCCAATGCTGGCTGGATATTCTGGGAACTATCAATTCTAGAAGCTCTTTTCAATAGGGAATGGAACATAGACTATGAAACATCTCAAGGAAAAAGCTAAAATAAGGCAGTTCCCATGTATTCCAGATTTTTAAAAAAATGAGTTCAAGATGCTTCAAAGTTGTTCTACTTCAGAAGCATTCCCAATAACTAGATCCAGTTGTAGTTTCACTGCACTGTTTGCAATGTGAATAGTTTTATTTTATTAAACTAGAAGTAATGTTTAGCTTATACTGATTTTAAGACACTATAAGATAAAGATTGAGACAGGCAGATATTCTTGGTGGTAGCCCAGTCAGAGTGGGCTATATTACCCTGGATATATTCTTGGCCTCCTAACTCCCATTTCAGGAAATAGCAATAGCACTTCCTCAATTCCTTCTTTTAACATGGGCCTTTGAGGATTTTGAGGGCTAATTCTAGAGAGTGGATTATCCTTCTTAATCAGTAGTTATACTGATGATAGTTTTTTCATAGTTTACAGATAGTTCATGCTGATATTTCAGTGTATCACTTAGAATCTTTTGACCGGAATAGTATATTTGTTTCCTGCCTTTAAGTTTATAGATAACTCAAGGTGGCAAATATGCCTAATATTCCTTCCTCCTCCTATTTTCCCCCATAGCAACAACACTGTGAGGTGGGTTGAGCTGGCAGAGAGTGACTGGCCCAAGGTCATTAACTAACTAATGAATAATATTTTTAAAAGATGTAATGCGCACCGGTGACATAAAGATGAAAGTGTTTAAATCATACCACTTGGTTTAAAAAATAGATTCCAATTAATAGCCCAGTATTTAACTGCAGACAGAAAAGGGATTGTGTTTGGGAGTGTAGATCTGCATAGCAACCTCACAGAAGCCATTTTCTAAAAGAACACCTCAGACATGCTGTCTTGCTAGGCAGATATTTATTTCTTGTTTGCTCAGTCTTTCAGAGGATATCTAGCAAAATGATGTGTTTGCTGTCTGTTGGAGCAATAACATTCCCACAGTACTGAAAGCAATATATCAGATGGCTCACATGTCTGGAAATCCGCTACAGAAGCATAACGTACAGGGAAGAAGCTTTGGTGACATGGCAACTTGAAAAAAGAAGAAACAAAGAAATCAAAGGAAAGCTTGCTAGTTTATTTGATTGACAAATAAAAATGAAATGCTGCTGTATGAGGTAAATCTTTCAAAAGAAATGCTCAGTTATGAAGGGGCCAGTTAGGGGTCATTTATTCCAGTCTTCTATGGATGAGTATGTGCTTACATGCATGTGTATTCAATGAAAAGTGACATCAAAACTAGCATTCTAAACTTTTACTTTTTATGGATCACCACATAATCCTCCAAAGCTTTTGTACACCGCCACATAAACCATATCATGGTCTGTAGCATCTATGGTTCTCTAAAATGACTTTTTTTTTTTTTTAAAAAGCTACAATGTAAAATAATGACAACTTGTACAGTGGCCAAAAAGCTCTCAGTTGCTGATGTTCCCTCCTGAAATCTCCTGAACGATACTGACATAATGCAATATTGACTAAGAAGAGCAACATTTTATAAGATTAGGTGACAGAAATTACAGCATTAAAATATATATGTAGTTTGCTGCTCTACTGAAGGCAACCTGTAGTAACCTCACAGACCAAAGATGAAGTCATTAGTATAAACTGTTGTGAATGGTTTTTTGATTTCTCAAAGGAAAAATGGGAGAGGAATAAAGAAGCAATATTCATTCAAATATCTACAATCCAATCAATATCTGAGAAATTCACATGAAAATACTTTTAAAGAATGGCCATCGGGGCATGCTTCTTTTTACGAATGTGTATTGGTCTACTCTGCCACAAATAAGTTGGTTTTGTCATTTGTTCAGAAAAATGTCCTGTGGTGGCAGTTGAAGAAAAGATGGAACGAATGGACAAATTGCATTTTCTCCCATATTTGATTTTTTTTAATGAATGGAAGAATTCTTACCAATCTACGATAGTCAAAACCATAATCATAAGCTCATTCATAGTACGGAGGGAGTAATTTCTTTTGTTTGGTGGGTAGCTGTTTGTCATGAGGAGCTTGCCAAAAAAGAGACATGGCAGTATCACTAATATGCTTGCCTGGTTGTACAGTCTTTGAAGATGGAAGCACTAAAAAACTACCCACATTTGGGTGGGCAAATCTGTCCAGTTTTTTTCCTCTCACCTTTAGGTTGTTTAAATCACAATTAATTCCCACCCAAAGGCCCATAAACAAATGTATGAAATCCATTCAAAAATTCTGAATGGAATTCTCTCCCTCATCTGTTTAGCAGGCTACTGCAGCTGTATGGTTCTTTTCATAGAGTAGCATCTATACAATTTCAAAATGTCTCCAAGAGGTAGCAATTTTGTATGAAACAGGCCAAAGAATAGTAGAGATGTGTCCCCATTGTCCAAATCGACTGGCTATCTAGTTCTCTGTATTATTCCATTCTACTTCTGGTGGATGTTAAATGCTGTCTTCCCTGCTCTCTTTACTTTTTCTTTTCCTACTAAGAAAAAAGATGAATACATCTCAGTTGGCTCATCCATTGTATTTTTATAGTTATCAGTAGTTCTATAGTTAGTGCATTAACAATAGCAGATCATCACCACTTAGAGGAAGTGTACTTATTATTATCAAAGTTTTTTCTCCTAATTGGCTACCACAAGGGAATCTGTGTCACAATTTATGCAGGTTGACAGCAAGATACATCTGATTAGCATAGCAACAGGCAGAGATTGGGGGGGGGGCAGGTAGAGATCTTCTCCAGGCAGCAAGAGTCAATCAAGTAAAGTTTCATTGAAGGTGAAGGCTTAAAAATGCTACCTATAAAGAGATTGTTATTAGTTGCATCCATGGGTATCCACAACAATAAAACATGGATGGTGACTGTCAACCATGAAGTAAATCTGGCTGAGGCCATCTTGGAGGTTTTATGGTTGCCAGACAAAGGTGCGGGGAGTGAATAGCTAGATGGAGTTTTGTAGCCAAAACAATAAAGATGTCTTGTGGGAACCAAGGACATTCTCTTTTTTTTTTTTAATAGAAAAAGTTTTATTGGTTTCAGATATAAAATACATTGTTTACAATATGTTGAATTTTCTTA
>JAOYMU010000001.1:50088569-50105565 GCA_025802295.1 Psammodynastes pulverulentus
TGGCCAATAAAGAATTCTATTCTATTCTATTCTATTCTATTCTATTCTATTCTATTCTATTCTATTCTATTCTATTTCTATAAGAACAACAACCAGACATTGCGCTAATCTTTGATGATGAAAGCTCTTATTAAAATGATTTCCTTGAGTTATGCTATATCGTTATAACTATTTTATGATACGTTTTGTTATGCTTCACTGCTTCCAAGGCAGTTTACAAAACTATCAATAACATGCAAACAACACAGAATGGAAACAATGAGAATATCAGCTGTAAAATTTCTAAGCCGCAAAAATGGCGGACAGATATTTAAATACGAATATACTTTAGAGGCATATCCTTCACCATGGCACAGCTAAACATCTACCGTATCATTCTTTTTCTGCATAATTCTTTATGCAAGGAGGGATGCATTCATATGAGGAAGGCCTCAGCCTTTAAAAATGGTAGTTTTTGACGTTTTTATCTATGGAGGCTACAAGGCATCAGAAATAGGAGCAATGCTATAGCTATCAGATCTGGGCTGCAAAATCTATAGACCACAAAAAAATTTAGGAACCCTTTGATGCCATCTAGTGATCCTCTAGATTTTTGCATCCCACATCTGGTAGTGTTAACAAGGTGTGCCCACAGGGTTTAAAGTGTCTGAAACACCTGCATCAGAATTTTTCTGGATCTTTTCACTTTTCTTTTACATTGAAAGCCATCATGTTGCTAAACAAACACCGTTCACCCCTTCCTCTCCCAGTACCATCTCTCCCAGAATGCCTCTCAGAAAATAAAAATATTCACTGAAGTGCAACCCAGTGTTGTAAGTTGTCAGGTGAACTCAAGAAAAAAGTGAAATGGGAATAATTTCAAATACTGCTTTGTTACAAAGCTGAGCCCACTAAGAAAGAGGCTGGCCCTTCGCTTTATCATTGTGCTTCCTTTTACTCGTATGGGGGCGGGAAGGAGCACTGTGAATGGATGCTTCTGCCATCACAAAAAGAATTTTGCTCTTTGAGAATTTGTAATGGTTGGAGTTGCCCTTGGAGAAGGTGAGGAGCTAAAATACTTCCTGAAGAGCTAGGTGCTATTTCTACACAATTGAAAGTCTTGTGGGTATGCAAGAGGAAACTCAAACATTTCTGAAATAGTTAACTAGTTTGGGCAAAAGAAGGTAGGAATCTATTGTTAGTTTCAGACTGCAATTTCTTAAGTTCTGTTTGTTGGGATCAGTTAAAACCAACTGATGGAAAACGTAGAACTGCCACTGAGAAACAGCACGTGATGCTCCATCAATGTGTAAGTGGACACTGGTGTTTTTTCCTATGTGAACGAAGAATGTGATGGCCTGGGGTGTGGCACAAAGGCAACACAGCCAGAAAACAGGTATGAGTCCCTTTATTTGCTCCAAATTTGCCCCCAACGCCGCATTTACTCTCTGCCCTGGAGAAAAAACTCTCCCATAAACCTGCAGCAGCCTCTGGCTGCAGATATTCCAGTCCAAATGCTGTAAGCAGAATGACTGCAATCAATCACTTCAGCAGGGCAAGATAATAATTCCAGCAAGGCAAGATAAGCACACAGAAGCACGGCAATAATTCAAACAGTCAGGAGGAATGCCAGGAATGCAGGCCACAACTCTCAACACTAGATGAATTCAGCATTTGTTCCCGACAAACGCCCCTCCCAACCTCCTCCCCTTTAAACTCCATGTGAAGGGAATCGGGGCCGTTTACTTCCTTGAAAGCAACGCAATCCGCATTGCTCTCTTCTGCATTCCTCCCTGAGCACCCTAGGATGAGGAGGGGATGGGCCTTGGTCTTCATCTGAACCCCTCTCCCTTGTTCTACCTCTCCCCTGCTCTGCTCAGCCTGACTTTGCCCTTCCCTAGTTTCCTCCACAGCCAATGGAGCCACTCTTCCACTCTCTGTCAGCTGTTCGTCTTCCCCCTCAGATTCAGACTCCGACAGGGGCATGACAAAGAATCATTTGACTTTTGGGGGAACAGCCTGTAGAATTTAATATGAAATCTATTCTACAACAACAGATCCCTAAATAAATTGTGTCGATAATAACAGAAGAGTACCTACTTCATCTGATAAAGATTGTTGGTTCCTCGGTGGTCAATATCATGACACAAAGCTGCAGTGACCATGGCAAAGGCTTCAAGATCTGTGTAGTATTGCTTCAATTTACCTGTCTATACAAAGCAAAACAATCAGATTTCTTTTTTTAAGTCCGTCAGATTTAGCTTTTATTTTGTTAAGAGATTTAAAAAAACAACAACATACAGGCAGAATTTCCATTGCTATTCATATCACAAGCTATGCATTAAAATTAAATGAAGAATTTGCATTCAAAAATTTTAAAAGAGCTTGCATATTTGCGGCCATCTGTTTGTAACCCAAAAAGACCTTTCCAGAATCAGTGGAACTAAATATTTTGGCCTTTATTTTGCCTTTTGTGTGTGTGTGTTATTGAGCATATTTTAAGAATCAGAAGCCTTAAGGATGCTTAAGTAACTCTTCTCAACATTCCTAAATCTGCATCCAAAGAAAGATAATTGCTACCGAAGTGCTTTAAATATTATGGACTGTGATTTTTGTATAAAGCGCCTTATTGCCTAATTTCTTGATAAATGATGGAATATCTGAATCTGGGCTCTTAAACCAGAATGAGGTTGGACAATCTGTTGTAGATACTTAGACAAACTAAGAATTTCGGAGTGAGATATGAGTTTCATTGTTTTAAGGTCAAAGACAATTATATACTAGTAAATGGTAGAAGTAGGAGTTACATCTGGGAATGACAGTGGCTCTAAACTGAAACTGTTTTTACAGAGAACTCAGTAAAGACGTACCGTAAGAAGGGTGAACATAGTCTGTGCAACATTGAAGCCATGGCGCCAGTTGTGATAAGTAATCTTTCGGTAACCTTTACTGACTGAAAAAACAAACTTCACCAGGACCTGTGAAAATAAAAAGAGTTAATCAGTGCAAACCAGTTTTATGTGCCACAATTTTCTCAAAAGGAGGTAAGAAACTCCTCCCCCCCCTTCCAAAAAAAGTTTCTTATCCAATTTTTGATATTCAGATGTTCAGGTGAAATATATTACATCTTACAACAGTTGAGTTAGTGACCGTTCACTGAAGTTACAAAGGCACTGAAAAAAGTGACTTATGACCATTTTTCACACGTACGACCATTTTAGCATAACCATGGTGACGTGATTTAAATTCAGATGCTTGACAACTAGTTTATATTTATGATGGTTGGATCATGTGATCATCTTTTGCGAATTTCTGGCAAGCAAAGTCAATGGGGAGGCCAGATTCACTTAACAACCATGTTACTAACTTAACAACTGCAGTGATTCACTTAACAAACATGGTGAGAAAAGTTGTAAAATGGGGCAAAACTCACTAACAAATTTCTCACTTAGCAGCATAAATTTTGGGCTCAATTGTAGTGACAAGTCCTTTTTTTTCCTTAGTGATCCTATAAGTTATTTTATTCATTAATTTGGATCTGATACCTGAACTGTAGCAGTTTATAATCTAAATAAAATGCATTAGGGTAAACAAGTTACTAAGGAAGGCTAAAAGCATACACATGTTTTCTCCTAGCCTTCAATGGCCAATTGGTTTCTCCTTGGGAACCAGTGGTGGGATTCAAAATTTTTACTACCAGTTCTGTGGGCGTGGCTTGGTCGGCATGGCATGACTTGCTGGGTATGGCTGGGTTGGCATGGCAGGGGAAGGATACTGTAAGATCTCCATTCCCTCCCCACTCCTGGGGGAACGTTACTGCAAAATCCCATTCCCTCCCCACCCCACTAACCTGCTTTCTAGTTCTGTTCTCCTGTGCAGGGCAACAAAAGAATATATGGCAGAGAATAGATGGGGCGGGGCCAGTCAGAGGTGGTATTTGCCAGTTCTCCGAACTACTCAAAATGTCCACTACCGGCTCTCCAGAACTGGTCAGAACCTGCTGAATACCACCTCTGAGACTGGCCCTTTCTTCCACTATATATTACATATCTCTATATATAAATTTAAAAAGAAGTCTTAAATAACTATTAAAAACAATTTAACATAAATATAAATAAATTACACACACAGAGAGAGACACACACACATATATGTGTGTGTAATTAATTGTTTTTAATTGTTATTTAAGACTTCTTTTTAAATTGTTCTGTTTTATTGTATGCCATCCAGATTTACATTCACAAGGTGGATAGACATATAAATTTAATAGATAAAATAAAATTAGAACTAATTGGATAAAAGATATCTTTTGTTTTTAAGTGGGAGTCAGAGGTTGGACATCCTTAGGATTGCATTTTTAATCAGAAGTGTTTGTTTTTCTCTGGAATATTTACTTCTGGAAAAGTACAAACTACCCTTGAGAAGGTCAAGGGTTCTCAAACTCAATGTTCTGCAAATCACAAAATGTGAGCTGATTTTGGTGAGATTTACTTTCATATAAATCGGCAATTGAAAAGTAGCCATGGGCATTCACAGAAAGGCAGGAAACACATACTGAATTGTACATGACTACATACATACATCATCAAGCATGACTTATGTACTTGCATCAGACATGAGGACCAAGGGCATAACGGCAACATTTGAATGAAGATGTGAGTGGTGTGTGTCATTCTGGCAGCATTGTATTTTGTGGTGGATTTTGCTGTCTGGATCTACTGTGACACATCCACAAAGCCTTGATTTGTTCTGATCATAGCTTCTTTAGTATACCTTCAATATGTGATGTTCGGCATTTTATAGAATGCCTAGAAAATCTATAGAATGCCAAAACTGGGACGTCAAAGTGTGAAACTTCCTTAGAGATTCTATGCAATGCCATATAAAATACTCCTGCTAAAATGCCATTCTACCCTTCCTTGTAGCAACAAGTAGGTCAAATATTGATTTTTCCTCTGTCTCTCTCTCTCTCTTTTTTAGTAAGAAATCCTGTACTTTACTTTGCATTTCTTCTTTGTTTTCCATATGTCTTTTCAATAAAGGGTTAGGGTTAGGACTAAGGCTAGGGTTTTCATGACTCTCTTTTCATACTTTGTCTAAATAATTCTTGTCAATCTGCATAATGCCTAGATATTATATACAATGCCTAGGGAAAGTAGCTAGCATGTTAAAATAACACAGACATTTCATAGTTTGCCTAAAAAGTCTCACATTCTGTAATTTCCTAGGCAGTCTATACAATGCCAGATTTTCACATATTGCCAATAACATAAATACTACCCCAACTTTTCATACTGCACTCAGCCAAAACCAAAACTAACCATATTATATGAATCCATCCAGTGAAATAAAATTGGGTAGATAATTTCCCTAAGGAATCAGAATTTTTTTTTTTATGTGCAGTGCAGTTTCTCTTTCTTCCTTGAAGAGGCTGGGCTCTCTTGAGTTGAACCTAATTTCTGTTTCTCAACCTCCCAAACAGAAAAATCCATTAGTATGACAAAACCTCATGGCAATATTTTGAAGATTAATTTGGTAATGAAACGGGATATCTCCCAGTGCAATAGTTTTAAATTAGTACCATGAGAAATGAATGTATTTTGTATGAAAATATAGCAGTACTTTCTCAGTCATGAGAAAAAGTTCCATGTCCTAAGATAGTGAAAGTCAATTTTCTCCAGTATTCAGATATGCTGAACTATAGTTTCTAGAACTGGTTTGGACAGATGATATTTCTGTAAGCAACATTACCTATGCAGTAAAGGTAATAACTTGATATAGTATTCTGTGAAGTATAATACAACTTGATATAGTATTCTGTCGCAAGTATGAAAATCTAAAGATCTATCTCTATCTCTGTAGAATTCTTACCACTTTAGATGGCACATCTTCAAAATGGGATATATTTATTGCCAATACTTCATTATTTTCATATTATTATCTTTTTAAAATTCTTGATAATTTCTCATAATGAAGAGAAGCATATTTGTCTTTGGCTGACCTCCCCCCCCACTCTTTTTCACCAAGTTTCAACAGCAACAATAATGCATGTTGTTCCTTGGCTTGAAAGAATGACCTACCACAACCTACTAAGATAAAATCTTTCAATGAGCAGGAAAAGTATATGTTGGGTTTCTCTTTTAGTCCACTTGCTTTTGCCATAATTGTGTATAGGATTAAAAAAAAATGATCTCAAATTAGGCAAGCCAGCTTCGATCTGTTTCTGCCATTATGTATCCCACCTCACTTTTTATCCATGAGCAATTGGTGGTGCCTCAGTAGTGAGAGGCTGGAAAAGAGCTGGAACAGCAAATTAATTTCACAGGTTGATAGTTTTTCCTTCATTGGTGTGATGACTTCCTGGAGCTTACAAAAGTTTGTATCAGGCTGCGATAGCAGATTCTATCAACACAGCAAGCTTGTTATTTTTGCTGTTTCCTCCTCCTCCTGCTCTTACTATTAACAAACGAAGGTGAGAAGGGACACACATAAGAACCGAGTGTGTTAAGACAAACAGAAACTTAGTCAACTATGTTCAGGGTCAGTCTGGAAAACATCCACTTGCAAATTCAAATTTTCAACCAGATCTATATTTAATGGCATCCTCATAATTGCATTTCTCATTGATATTTGGACATATATAAGAAGCTGAATTGCCAGGACATCATTTCATCAAGGTGAACTATGGGTGATCAGGACTCTTCGTCCTGTTTTATGTGCTTTCTGCACATTCTGCTTGTGTACATGTTCATCTTCTTAATTAAGAATTTAGCTTGTGTTAATATCTGTTATCATGCATTCTGTCATAAATACATGCTGAAGTTTCAAGATCTGGATTGAGTTTGAAGTGGATTTGAGAGATGACTTTCTTAGTGCCTGTTTTCCAATTATTTATCAATGGAGGGCTGTTTAATCTCTTTAATGATTATTTTTCACTAGCAAAGACATTATTTAATTCAGAGAACCCTTTGAGCCCATTACCCAACTTGTTATACTGTACTTTGTTCAACTGGCAGTTCCTTAATTGTTTGAACTGATGTTTTATATGCCCTTTTAATACTTTCATTTTATGTATTTTACTCTGTAAGCAGAAACTTTATAAAGCAAACATATAATGTCAGAGGCCAGGATTTAGTAGGTTATCTAGTTTGAAAATTATTTCTGAGTTGCCTGCTTAATGTTTTTCCTGTTAGATGTGAATGACTTTGATAAGCACAAGGTCTTCAAAATATTAGCACTGATTTTCAAGAGCTGTGAGATCCATTCCCAGATCTTTGCAATCACATGATCACTCTGAAAATTCCTGGAAACTGAATAAGTCAACAAAGCAATAGCACAGTATTTGTTGACTAGTGAGAGTCAGACCGTGCAATAGCATTGCATATAATTCAAAGCTATCTTCTAGGTCAGGGCTATCAAATTCATGACCTCTGGGCCAGATGCATCACTTGCTGGCCTGGTTTAGCAAAGGGGAAAAAAAAGTCCTGATGCATCATGATGATGTGAGTTTGACATCCCTGTTCTAGGTTGTTGGAGTGCACCTTATTAATGGAGATCAAGACCCTAGGAATGCATTCTTCCGTTGATTTCAGCAATAATAAGTTTTTCAGTGAATGGGGCTATGACAATGACCACTTCTTGTAGCAGTTGGGGAATTGCATCAGATCCATACTAAGGTCAGACAAGGGGAAAAATATTTCTGACCCTGGAATCAAAGGGCCAAGATCTGCATCGCTTCATAGCTTAAACAACTAGTATTTTCCACCTGTTGATGGTGATTAATAGTAGTTAATCTGTTCATATGGAGGCCTGTTCATTTCTGTTCGTTTTACAGAAAACAGCAAAGCATGGAATTTGAATCCAGGTCTGATGGAACAACATCCCCCCAAGTTTGCTATAATCAATAAAGTTATGGCCAATATATGATTCTATCTTTCTGAAAAATGTTTTGTGCTTTACTGATACCCACTTGATCTTCTAAAGATGTATTTGAAGAGCCAGTTTGATATAATGGCCTAGAAACCATGATGCCATGAGTTTTGGTCCAGTCTTAGATACAAAGCTAACTAGATGACTTTGGGCCAGTCACTCTCTCTCAGCCCTAAGAAGAAGGCAGTGGAAAACTATCTGTAAAATCTTGCCAAGAAAACTGCAGGGACTTGTCCAGGCAGTCACCCAAAAATTATCATTGATTTTATGAGGATGTGCAATGGAATCCTATGTGAAGCTAATGGGGAAGATCAAGCTAGGGTATTAATTAACTTTCAGATTCAGAAAGTGTCTCCAAGTATCTCCAAGGCAACTAACAATTTTAAAATAATGTACAAACAATTTAATATGTTGCATTCCATTTGCAATCTCACTGAAATACAGAGACAGAATAAATAGATTATCCTCAGTCCTAGGTCTCAAATGAGCTTGTGAAAAGTCTGAAGACAAGGTAAATCCATCACACAGAGCAGTGTTAGGTGAACACTGCAATAAATTCTAATCACAATATCTAACAATGCACTACAATAACTAGAATGTCTTACATTATGAACAGTAATTAACAACCCAAATTGAAGGCAAATTTTTAAAGAACAATTTTATATCAGGACAATAGAAATATGATTCCAGTATTGCATACCTAATAGAGTATTAAATTGTATTATTTTCGCCATGTGCATTTAACAACTTTCCTATGCAAAGTGCCTTTTCTTTTTCATTCTTTTGCTATATCTAGCTATCCTATGATTGAGAATAAAGACTGAAGAAATTCCATCAGCATCATAATATAGCTGCCTGTTACTTGACCCTTCTTGACCGATTACCAGCTTACTGGAGAAAACCAACCAACTGAATTACAGAAACTGAAAGTACTCTGAGCTTTTCTAGCTCACTTGAAAGAGATCCTTGTTAGGTGATTCCCAAATAAGTCTTTGTACCCAGCTGAGATGTGAACAACATATACTTTCTGGATTTGGTAGTTAATTGCCAAGGATTGCTGTGGTTCCCTTTCAGACATTCCTAAATATTATGGATAAACTACCTGGCTCTGTGGTTTCTTCCCCAAACCCCAAACACTTTAACTATTGACCTCACCCCTTTCTTAAGAGGTCTGTAAGGGGCATGCATAAGTGCCCCAACATGCCTACCATCCTCTGTCCTAATATTTTCTCTTATTTGTATTCATTTTATATATTCATAATTATGTTTATACTTATATATATTATCGAATGTATGCTTGACAAAATAAATAAACAAAGAAATAAATGTGGCTGCAAAAAGCAAAAAAATTAAATTTAAGGTTTTGGTTTTTTAAAAATTCCTGTTCTGTCCTAGGCTCCCCAAAAAGCACTACACAGACTCTTTGTCCCAAGAAACCCACTTTTATTCAATGAATGTGAATTTCTTGCATTCACATTCATCCAATGGTCTGGCAAAAGTCCTTCCAGGATATAATTAGCAGTTGAAACCTTATCTCTCTTGGAAAGCTGCCAAGTCAATATCTTCACATGCAGTGCTGATAAGGGAAGAGCTTGGCTCAGAATTTCTAGGAGACGCAGACAGATCTTCATGAGGCTTGATTAAATTGTTTCCTGCAAAAACCCTCCTCCCTGTTTGCTCCTCTTTTAATTCCTATGGGAGGGGCCATTTATCATCCACTTGTGGCCTTACACCTACGTTGACCCTGAGTTCTGAATTGCTCTTTCCTTTTGGCAGCTCTGCACATGCGTAGGCTGGGAACCAGTTCCAACTGCTCCCCCGCCTCACTGCTGTCCGAGCCCAAAGGCAGCTGATGACTGCCAGACTGCCCTGGCCCCATCTCTGCTTCTGACACATAGTCCTCATCCGAGCCTTCCTCAGCCTCCAGGATTGGCCCAGGTTCCTCCCCAACCTCCTCGCTGTCAGACTCTGCTGCCAGCTCTGCCGGCCGCCAATTCCATTACGTTATGTTCATTATTCAGAGCCTGCCTGGACAAGTTCCTGAAATTTTCTTGACAAGTTTTGCAGAAATGATTTTCCATTGTCTTCTTCCTAGGACTGAGAGAAAGTGACTGGCCTAACTTCACCGAGCTGGCTTTGTGCTTAAATTGGGACTGGAACTCATGGTCTCCTGGTTTTCTAGCCTGATGCCTTAACCACTACATTTCTAAATCTTGGCACAGAATAGCTCATTTCTTCTGCATTGATTAAATCCCTTCCTGAAGCATGCTATCATTGCTTTTAAAATGATTAAAATAAAGATAAGGGAGAAAAAGGAAAAAAAAATAAGATAATTGGAGGACTAAAAGTGAAGTGAAGGGAAAAAAAGAGAGATTTTTGGGGAAACCTGAGGGAGATACGTTAGCACTCTTCAAATAACTAAAAAGTTGTCACACAGAACTGGTTCAGACAACTCTATCAACCCAGCATGCCAAATAATGGGTTTAATTGACAAGGCATTCTAGGGGAAACTACTTTATGATGAGAATAGTTTGACAATTGAATTCTGAGAGTAAAATGAGTGCCCTTCACTGGATATGTTCAGGTTAGCGCTGGGCCATCTTATTTTTTAAAACTTGGTTTCTTACACTAAATAGGACTTTGATTTTCACAGCCTCAATGACCCTTTCCAGTTCTGTGATTTCATGATCTTTAAATATTTGAAAGGCTGACACAAAAAGGATAATTCCATTTGCTTTTTTTTGTTGCTTAAGAGAACGACAATATTTCTGTAAAAATTAGGAAGAATGTCCTGATGAAATAAATCACTTGAAAATGAAATAGGAAGCCTGTTTACCTCAATCATTACCAAATTGAAGGAAAAGACCAAACACTACCGCAGCTGATACTATGGAATCTGAATGAAGTATAATGCTTTGTGATAATTCCCTGATACTATTGTAACTTATGTTTCTTTAATTATATCTGTCACATTTATAGCATTCTGGCTGAAGTGGTTAACCCTAACTGGAAAGGATGAAAGAGGCACAGATGAAGCTTTTCAGAATATGATTGAGGATGACTTTGCCTCTCCTTTAATGAAAAAAAGGGCAGTGTTAGATTTCTCACTGGCACAGCAATAAATTTCTCTCAGATCCACATTCAGTAACCAGCTAATAGCAGAAGCTTTACCGTCTTGATATGAGTAGATAAGCTGCTTTATTGCAAACAAGAAATAAGTCATATTTATACAGAACACAGGAATCAATGTGTCTCTGTGTGTATGTGTGCTGAATATATACTTTATAAAATGCCTCACTCCACAGATTCTGAGCGTTGTACAAAATCCTTTCTTTTATCTATACAACACACACACACACACATGTCTTTGGGGTCACCATCAGCTGGAGAGTTGAAATTGTAGGATACAGATAGTCCTCAATTTACAACAGTTCATTTAGTGACTGTTATAACAGCACCGAATAAAGTGTCTTATGACCATTTTTCACAGTTACGACCTTTCCAGCATCCCCATGATCACACAATCAGAATTCAGATGCTTGGCAACTGGTTCATATTTATGAAAGTTGCTGTGTCCCAAAATCATGTGATCACCTTTCCGGACCTTCTGACAAGCAAAGTCAATGGGGCAGCCAGATTCACTTACTAACTTATCAACTGCTGTGATTCACTTAAGAACTGAGGCAAGAATGATCATAAAATGGAGCAAAATTCACTTAAGAAATGTCTCACTTAACAACTAATTTTTTTGCGCTCAATTGTGATCATGTGTTGAAGATTACCTGTATTTTCTTCCATATTTCTGAGGCAGTGGACTTTGGTGCATTCTTAAAGTTTAAGTAGATAGGAGTCTTAAGAAGCTTTGAAGATTGTTGTTAGCCCTTCAAGAAAATAGAAGTCACTAGGAATCTTGGAATTAAGATTCAGTGAGGTTAGGATATTATATTAGAATTTTGAAAGCTTGTCAAACCCTCTCAATTCCAACTTGCACCTAATACAATCAAAGCAGAATTGTCATGAGTTTCTTTCTTACCCTTTCTACTTTCCCAAGACACAGATTTCTTTTCCTTAATGGTAGCCCTTTATCTTAATTAACTCTGCATTCCTTCACAGTATTTTTTTTTAAATTAACAATGCCACCTGATTCTACGGAATGACTAAATAGATCAGTCATAGAGCTGAAGTGTCTCAGGAAGTGAATGAGAAGATTGTATTAAAAAAAAGATTGGCTTGGTTTAGTTTTGGCATAGGTCAAGCTTTTGCTAAAGCAATTAAGCTTCACTCGTTTGAACTGAAATGATTCTTTGTTCGTTGGTTCACTTTCAGAGTGCGCATTGGAAGAATGCTTTTAATTTGCGAAAGAGAACTCTTTTGATCTGCCCTGGAGTTTGTTATACTATAATAATTGTGCATCCTGCTTTCCTAGACTTATAATGACCATAAGAACCAACCTTAAACTATTGCATGCAAATATATGGCCTATCACTTACCGCTACCCAATTTGGAGAATAGGTCAAGAAACTATGGATTACTGTAATGCATTCTATATGAGGCTGCTCTTGAAAAGCATTCAGAAGCTGCAGCTGGTGCAAAATGTGATAGCATGGGTGGTTACATGCATTTCTCAAGCAATACACATTATACCTCTGCTTCTTGAATTGTATTCACTACCAGTGCTTTTCAGAATAGAATACTGGATGCTAGTAATTACCTATAGAGCCTTGAATGGCATGGGTCCAAGAACCATCTCTCTCTCTGTCTCTTTCCCTCTCTGATCCCAGTTACAGCTACTGTGTTTCCCTGAAAATAAGACTTAGTTGGAAAATAAGCCCTAACATGATTTTTCAGGATGCTCGTAATATAAGCCCTGCCCCCCAAATAAGCCCTAGTTAAGATCGTCAGCCAGATGGATGCATTTTAGTACTGTATTCTCCAGAAAATAAGGCCTAATTGGAAAATAGGCTCTAATGCATCTTTTGGAGCACAAAATAATATAAGACCTGGTCTTATTTTCGGGAAAACATGGTATCTGTCTGATCACATCTGGCAAGAGAGACATGCAATAGATCCTTTCTCCGAAGACTCTGAACTCTGAAAACTCTGCTCCTGCACCTGGCGGGGGGAGGGCGTTCAACAGCAATGCTAAAATGGGATGTATTGCTATAGTCATTTCTGATGGTAATTATGTTTATGTTGAAGTGAGTTTTAATGGTGGTTTTAGAATGGTCGTTAGTTGGTTGTATTTTATCGTTTCTTTTAATTGCTGTGAGCCACCCAAAGTCACCTATGTGAAATGAGTGGCTATTGTGGGGAAATCAATTTCCAGATAAATGGAACATTCCAGGACAAAAAAGATGTACTAATGCAATGTCTAACCCGCAGCGGCTCATTGTGAGTTTTTATCAGAACATTCCCATTGCAACTCTTGAATCTCAAGATGCAAAGGCTTGTTCTAATGAAGATCATTGTTCTCTGCAGATAATAGAAGGACAGGAAGTAACCCTGAGACCTATTTCATTATTTCTTATGAATTATTCTCCCCTCCTTCCTGAAGTGTATAAGTAGGGATGCATCTCTTTGTCTGCCATTATTCTTTTGGAGGACACCAGTGCCTACTGTCTAATAAACACTGTGGTGAGCCTTGATTATTTGCTTTTGGGTCCTGCACTAGACAAGTTGAATGAATGCATGAATGAATATATAAATAAAGTGCACAGAAAAATACCACCAAAATATAATCTAAAAGAAGTCTAAAGACTAAAATAGAAAAGCAGAACAGCCTCTTAGTTTATGACATAGTTCACTACAAAGGAGGAAAAGGTTTAATCCTGCTTAACTTCCCTCCATTTTACAATGTCCCCTTTTATCCCATCAAACCCAGATTTTCTTATCCAGGAGGGGAAAAAAACAACAATCCGCAGTCAAAAATGTACCTGGATTTTGTCTAAATAGGCCAATGCTGTGCTGTTTGATTTTTTTAGCTCACTGAAGAGATAACACTGATGATATCTGAAGCTTTGCATGTATTACTGTAAGCTGCATTACACTTTTCTCCCTTTCTTTCTGTCTTTTTTTTTTTTAAATGTGTGTTTTACATAGGATAATAGCTCCAGAAGTGTGATTAACACTCTGAAAGCCTCCATGTGTTCTGCTCACACCTTTGTTCTTCTTGCTGTCCACAGGTATTCAGGCTGATATTGTTCTTGCTAGATGTCCTTTAATAGCCCCTTTCTGAGACTCTCTGAACATGAGGAGGGGGATATAGTTGGGTGATATCTTTTCTCTTCATCTTCCCTTGCTTCTTTTCACCATCAGGTTCTTTTCTTCATTTTTAACCAGCTGAGATGCTTCTTAACTCTATACCATTTTTTGGGGGTCCCATAACACAGCCAGGTGTTAGTATAAAATGAAACTTGCCTGCAGCATACGCCAACAGAGTGTGCTTTTTAAAAATGGTTTGTAATTATTCCTCCAGTTTTGCAAGTTATTCTTTCAGGTTTGCCTTTTTATTTCCAGAAAGTTCATGTGGCGGTTGAACAAATGCACTGAATCGGAAGCAGAGATAGACATGGATTCTGAGTGGAGAAAAAGTAAAAAACAATATATATATTGTCCTGGATGGCCTCATATACTGTATATATATAACAGTAAGATTGCACTCTACATGGAATTGCCCTTGAAAAGCATTTGGAAGAGTCAATTGGTGCAGAATGTGGCATTGACACTGGCTACTTGACACATGTAACACTACTACTTTGTGAGCTGCATTAGCTGCTGGTGTGCTTTCTGGCACTAGTGCAATTCAAGGCACTATTTGTTACCTTTAAAGCCCTTTATGGCTTCGGACAGAATTACCTGAAGAACTGTGTCTCCCAAGTTTTTCTACCTGTCCTATCCAATCAAGGATGAGTATGCTCTGGGTCCCAATGGCCAAGGAATACTCATATTTGGTGCCCTGGAGGCATACGTTTTGTACTGTACTGCCAGTCTTGGATTATTCTCTCTTTGGAAATTGGTATAGATCACCCTCCTGGATGTTTTTAAACCCTAAAGATGTTTTGCCTGGAATGTGTGCAGGAGCCAGTCTCCAGGATAAGAGATGGCTTGGGGGTTCCTGGCCACTATGGATTTGATCCAGATAATTGATGGCTCAATATATGATGAAGGTCAAGTGTTTTTAACTCAGGCCAATGGCAATGCAATCTATAGTTGGGGGAAAGATTGGGACATTACTATGGGATCTTTGGCATGAGTACAGCTGTCCAATAGTTTTGTGTTTTTATTAAGCCTTGATGCAGCTTTAGTAGGTTTTAGTTTTAATGAATTTCTTTGTTTTTATTTTTTTCACTGCATCCAGATTTTCCTGGATAGATGGGTGGCCATATAAATTGGATTAATAAGTAAGTAAATAAATAAATAATTTTCATCGAACTAATCTCCATACTCTTCCAGACCATTTGCAAAAGAGAATATCCTGAACTGTCTCACAGTGTTGTCAGGAGAATTACTGTAGTGACATGCATTATTCATCCCACCTTTAAATATTTATGTATTTATTTATTGCATTTATATCCCCCTGCAATCAGTTTGACTCTCAGTGGCTTGCATGGTATAAAAACAATCTGAAAATCCACGATAAATCTAAAACCATAAAAATCAGTCTTGATCACACACACACACACACACACACACACACACCTACGCAAAAACATTTGCTGCAACAGCAGTAACATAACTTAAAGAGTTAAATTTAGTAGCACAAGAAAATATATATTTATATCTAGTCATTTTAATGTTATAATATTTAATGCTGAATGTTTTTAATGTTCTTATCGTTTTACATTGTGTTTTATATTGTTGTAAGCTGCCCAGAGTCATTTGACAGAAATGGGTGGCATATAAATGTAAATAAATAAATAAAGAGAGTGTGCAATGGTTTAGATGGAGGTGCAGACCTCTGTGACCCCATTATGTTGAATGAGGGCTTATCCACATTACCTGGTTGCCTTGTCATTAGAGCAGGCGGCAGGCAATTGTTTTTGGAAGGAAGCAATGGATGGTGTAATTCTGTATTAATCCTCAATTGATACGCAGAGCAATCCCAGAGGACTTGGCTCTGCTTCCAAATCGTACTTTTCTCTGCTGTATCTGCCCATGTGTTTCTCTCTTAACTACAACAGTTAAATTAATGCAGGCTAACTTGAGCAGTGTATTGACTACTTTACAGAGGGAAGACCAGCCTTCACATCTGTCATTAGCTGTAGTACTTTTTAGATCATGCCTGCCTATTGCAATAGCATATTCTCTTGCAGTGTATGTTAAACATTACTGGTTCAGCAGATGGTTTTCTTTAATTATCTGAGAAACTATCTCACCTTAATAGGATTGGCTTGTCTCACTTGTTCCAGTGAAAGCCATGGTGGTGCAGTAGTAAGAATGGTATTGCAGGCTAATTCTGTCCACAGCCAGGAGTTTGATCTTGACCAGCTCAAAGTTAACTCGACCTTCCATCTTTTTGAGGTAAAATTGGTAAAACGGGGACCCAGATTGTTGGGGCAATTACGCTGACATTGTGAACTGCTTGGAGAGGGCTGTAAAGCACTTTGGAGATATATATAAGTCTAAGTGCTACTGCTATTGCTAAGAGGCCTACTTTAGATCTCATTTGCCAAAGAATTTCAGCTGGCTAGGTCCAGGAGAAGGGCCCTTTCTGCTGTGGCCCCCACATGAGATTGGACCCCACACTTCTGGCTTTCTGGAAGAGCATTAAAGTCTGTCTATGATGGTTAATCTGAGGCCCCCACAGGGATGCTCTATGTTGGGGGGTGGCTGACTGGGTAGAGAGAAGATCCCTAGCCTTTTTGTCACCTGTCCTCTTAGTTGTTAGTTTCCTATTTAAAGTTAATTTTAATCAATTTTGTAGTATTTTGTTTACCTTTTTATTGTTTTGTAAGCCATCCGGAGTTGCTATAACAGTGAGGCAAGTGGCATATAAATGTAATCAATAAATTCAATAAAGAAATAATTATTTTCTTTTTCTAATTTTCTCTGTATTTTTTTTTTTAAAAATAAGTGAAATTTCTTGATT
>JAOYMU010000001.1:50390781-50404407 GCA_025802295.1 Psammodynastes pulverulentus
ATAGCGCGCGATTGGTCGAGACGCGTCACGTGACGCGGACTCAAAAAAGGTGCCGGAACGCAGTACCGCTGAGTTCCGGCAGAAAAAAAGCCCTGGGGAGAAGTAAGAGAAAGAAACTCAAAATAATTTTGCCTTAATTCTGGAGCTATAAATTGACCTGGAATATTGTTTTGATAGACTTACACTACTCTACCAGCAATAAATATCTTTCCAGAAATCCAGGTGTTTCTTTTTTTTTCTCTCCCTAAGCTTGACAGCTATGAATAAGTCATATGTGGGTTATGGGGATAGAAAACATGCTGAGTGGACCAGTGCAGAAATAATGACTTCAACTTCTTAAAATAGAAAAGACACTTCTTAAAAAGACCCCTGCTGGATCAGTCCAAGAATTCAGTTAGTCCAATATTCTTGGTCACTCAAGGGACAGTAAGATTAAATTCAGCATCCAGGCTGAACATAAGGGTGACAATGCTCTTCTACTATTGCTTAAATAATTGGTATTGAAGACAAGCATTGGGTCTCCTCCCCAGCCCTTACTTTCTCTCTTTACAAATTGGTCTTATTATTTTATTTTTCCTCTTTTAAAAACCATGGAATGCATTTTATGCACACTTGGGAAAATAGTCACCTGAAGATTTGAACACCTGCTTTAAGATCTTGCTTAGTAAACTGACATTACCATTTAGTATCCCTTTTAAATCAAAGAAAAAACTAGGAATTGAAGAAAAATAAGGCTGTTACAGGATTTCTGCATTATCAAGCCAGGATTTTTAACAATCCTATATCAGTCTATGAGCCTTGAGTAATTCTAGGTACATATTTAGTAAACTAAGACAAGCTGCTAAAAGTGGGAGAGCTAGAAAAGTACCAATCTAAAAAGTGATATTTGTTTCCACCCTTTGAAACGGAATGATTCCAATAGAAGAATTGTAGCTCAGGATTAAACTGTGGGTCCTTGGTGCTCTCTGAACTTGGATTTCTTGCAGATGTTTCATTACCAAACTAGGTAACATCATCAGTGTTATGTTGAGAGAGAAAATGATCATAAGAAGACTTTTTGATATTCTAATGTTTGACACTTGCCTACAAAAAATTTGCTATGTAAGGATACCCCATGAAATTCAAGTTGTCCGTGGAATATAACTTTCTACAATTCAGCAAGAGACCTGAATTTATCACCAGCAGAACTTATTCTACAACTTAAATCCACTTGATCTTTTTGCTGAATATTTTTATGTTATGTTTTATAGTTGAAGTATTTGCTGGCATCTTAATCATAAGGCTTATTTTAAAGTCTCACGTAAGAGTTTTCCCAAATTAATTTTTTGACCTAGACATCTTTTGGCTACATAAAGGCCACTGAGAAACAGATTAAATCAGACCAGCACCATGTGAGGATTCATTAAGTTCAGTAGTACCTACTAACCAAGCAGTAATTACAGACACAAAACCAGATAGCTGATAGAATTCTTCCATCATACCTGATTGGTAAAAATGTGTTTGGCATGGTCACTTCGCCTGGTCACCAGTCTTAGGGCAAAACCACACATCATGCTATCGGTCAGAAATGGTATAGGGTCTCTTGCCTTAGAAGACCCCCAAGGTTCCTTCCAACTCTGTTATTATGTTATTCTGCTTGTCTCCTGTGCTGCTCCCAGCTGTTTTTGAAACCAGTGTGGATTGTGGCAATGGGGAAGGGTTTTAAGATAGCTGATGACATAGTGTGGACTATGGCCACTGCAGTTTCAGTATGGTCATTTTCCAGCTTCTGGGCATTATGTTCTGTGGAAGTAAGGCAAATTCAACTATGGGCAGGTGGTTCAATTACTGTGTGGCTTCCTCTTCAGGACTTCTTCCTCCCCTCCATCTTTACATATGCTTTCCCAGATATTTGCACAGAAGGATACCCTCTACCCCATATTCTCTTGCTTAACTTGCATATATTATAGTCCCCATATATGATACATATTTTAACCCCTCCTGGAACCACCATAGCTACGATGCCATGATGATTGCCATACCATATCTTTGATATGTTGTCCCTCCTACCCCTGCATTTCAGGTATTGTACCTCCTGCCAGAGTGCCTTAAGCAGTCTAACAATCCTCATCACCAATTGTTCTAGGATTTAATCGGATTTTGTTGAACTTTTGTATTATCAGACCTTGTGAACTTTTTTTTAAATTGCAAAACTGAGGAAAAATACATGGGAGAAAAAGAGGAGCATATTTCACACAGTCTGGGCAGTAAATGCAACAATGCCCAGTGGGAGTTGCAAAGGTTGAATAGAGTTGCCAGAGTAGATTGGAAAACATGAAGGAAGAAAGTTTATTGCTTTAACAAGCCATTGTTGGATTAAATGTCAGATCCAGCTGATGTCTATCCAGCTGAGAATATAGCATTCAGAGAATCCAGGGTGAAATGGCAGCACAAGTCAGCCATTGTTGAATAGGGCATGGGATCACAATCTTGGCTACTTTAAAACATTAAAACAAGTGGCTGGGAATTCTGGGAGTTGAAGTCCATACATCTTTAAGCTGCCAAGATTGGGAACCCCTGGAATAGGGGAATGGGGGATACATCAGGTGTTATAACCAATCAGAGCTGATGCTGTCACTAGGTTGGAAGGAAATACTGAAGACCACCTGCTTGGAAGCATTTAAGATGGTTGATGGGAGAAAACAGTTTTGAAATGGAAGTTCAAACACAAACAATGAGTGTTTTTGTGATGAACTGGGTGGAGGAGGATATTACATGTCCCTGCATTCTAGAAATGATAGATGGACTATGAAGGTGAAGAGATAAGCAGACATTAATAAATCTTCCACAAAGAATTTTAATCAATCTGCAATAGTATAACAAGGCAGGCAACTTCCTGTAAAAGGTTACCTTACATAATTTCTAATGACTATAGCACAGGAAGCCTATAATGCTAATTTGGTCACCTGGAAAACCTAATTGATTACTCTGTTCTTAATCAATTATCATATTTCTTCCCAGGAACATTTGTTTTTATTAAAAAAAAAAACCCTGAAGGTTGAAAGCCTGTATCTTTTTCAGCAGGTAGGCTGATGGCTATTGTGTCAAAGAGTGTTTTCAAAACCTTCCAAAATGTAAAGGGGCTAATTATTCTCTACTTAATGCACATGAAAGGTCTAAGACTGCCATTAAGAGATGGAGGTTTTCATTTCAACTACAATCTTCCTCAGAAAGTAACTGGGTAGAAAAAGGATTGTTAAAAGGTCCCCTGGGATCAAAACTTTGAAGGTTTATTGATCTCATTTAATGTTTTTAGAGTCATTAATAGTCACCTTTCTTTTGTGATTCAGTCCAAGAGTAATTGAACATTACAAAATTGTAGATCGTTGAGCACTTTGTGAGAGTTCACTGAAGCAAACAGTACACAGTGCCTCTCCTGAGTAGGACTATTAAGAAATTGGTGAAGAAAGAAAGAATTGCTAAAGAAAAACAAAAGTCAATGTTACACTATCGCGAACTGCTCATGATAAAATACTCCGTTCAATCTCTTCAAAAGAAAATGTACACAAGTGCCCTAGGCTTGGGAGTTTTCTGACATTTTAATTGCAGAAGAATGCTGATCATTTGGCAAGCTTGGAAATTGGGACACAAATGTAGCTTGTTGGAGACAGGTTTCTAAGTTTTTGACAGTATTGAAAACAGCTGTGTCCGAGAAAGAGAGAGAGAGAGAGAGAGAGAGAGAGAGAGAGAGAGAAGCCTCATGTTTGGTTGGAAATCAATAGAAGAAGGATTAACAGTGGACAATAGAATTATCTGATAAATGTGCTCCACACAATAAGCTTTGCATGAGTGCTACTTTAACTCATATTAACTCTTCCAAACATAATTGCTTCCTCCAGTGCATTCCCCCACATAATATGGCCAAAGTAAGTGAGATGCAATTTTATATGGTTTTTACCTTCCAGTGTAAAGGCATAATGCCAAAATTAGCATATTTTATTGTTATTATGGTACAAAATTATGTACCAAAATTAGGAGACCTGAATTGAATCCAGACTTGAGTAGTGGATAGAAAAGTTAAAGCTATAGAGCATATAAGCATTCTCCTATAGTGAATATCATCCCAGTACTGTGTTACGTTTTCAATTGAACAACCTCAATTCCCAGGCATAATCATCGGATACAAGTCACAATGGTATTATGTGTACTATGAAGCCATCTGTATCTTTTGCACAATTATATCATGTCATGTCACACCAACCCTCCTTCTCCCTCCCATCCCAGCCTTGAACATGTTTGCTGGAAAACTGCTTCTTCCACTTGAAATTTCTAGGGAAAAGATAACTTTATAGGACTTATAAAAACCCAAGCCATGTAAAATGGTGCTCTGACTGACTCTAGAGCCTCAATATTTAGAAAACATAAATAATGGGATAAAAGTGTATAACACAAGAAACAGTTTACGAACCATACAGCAAATGAATTCTTTTTTTAAAATTGAGCTTGTTAAAAATAGTGTTTAAAGACTTTAGCTACTAAAGACTAAAATGAGTGAGTCAAAGGTCTCCACAGCAATATTTCACTCCGTTTTCATTCTTGGTTGAGAGCCAAAATACAGAACATAACAACAACAACAAACTTCTAAAACTTTGCTACATGACTTTTATTCTGTGGTTTCAACTTGTACTCTGTATACAGTGAAACGGTTTCCATGGGATGAATCATGACAATGACAGGAAAGAAGATTTGATTGGTACTGAGAAAGCTTTCAGAGGTGCTAGAGAACCTACATTTCAGGGATTCTCAGCTAGAAAGAAACACATCTCTAGAGAGACTCAGACTGCCACATTCAAAGCATTCCTTGACCTTCATCTGTGGAAAATAACTTTAGGCTTTGAGAAATTTGCCCTGGTTTGCTAAGACTGCACTCTTTGTGCATGATAATGTTAATGGCAATAACATTAACATTTGAACAAGATGGCAATTACAAAGTATCTATTTCAGGAACTAGAAAACATTAAAGTACAGAATGTTTTAAAAATGAAGTAGGATAGAACTCTTACAGGACTGAAAATGCAGCAGACAAGCTATTAACAAAAAAACCCACAGGAGCCTGGTCAATGATATGTGACATTACTAAGTAACCATGATACAAATGCGACAAGTTCATATTTAACAATGTGAGGTGTTCTATTAAGAGAAATGAGAAAATGCTATTTGGTGAAACCTTTCTAATTGTCTGGACTTGGATAATTGAAGGAACAGCTATTCTTAGCTATTTCTGTTCTGGTGTTGATTTACATTATTATAAAGGAGAACAGAACTATCAAAATTGCTCCAAAGATATACGGCAAGTAGTCTTGTCAACAAACCTTTGCCACTGTACACTTCCTATATCCAGCTTACTAAGTCCTTTTAGGTAAAAGGTTATATCCAGTGATTGACTGGATGCAATCAATCTGAGGCCCTGCCACTCTGTACATATGTGGAACACAGGCACATCTTAAATTATGATACTGTCTGTGATCATCATCTTGTCTCTTTTGACCCACCCAGCAGATCCTCTTGGTTGATTCGATGTTGGAAACCAGACTGAGAATATGATCCTGAACATGTCTACTCTGAAGAAAGCTTCAGTTCACTGGGGTTTATTTTCTATATAGGCCTATGCAGTGGTAAGCTCCCAAGTAAGAGTTCATAGAACTACAGTTAAACTAAGTGAAGAGGTATAAGATCTTGAGAGAGCAGGAATTAGTAGATAAACAAGGCAGCTGAGGAACAGAAAGCTTTCCGAAGGAGGATTTCCCACTGCAGCAAGTTAAGAACAAAGTTGTGTGAACATACTTAAAATAAAAGGATTCACATTCAGTTTAAGGTTTGCAGGCATCTGTGGTAAAACTACAAGGCAAAAAGCAAGAGCTTTTAACACCTTGACCAAGTATTAATGTTTCCTTTTCTGTATGTGTTAGGACAGACTTTTGACATACAACTAGTGGAGTTTCTAAAGAAAGGTTTTTTTTTTCCTTTTTAAAGAAATACATTGCACAATATTTTAAATTAGAGTGTTTAGATAAAGTACTTTGCTTTTCCAAACTGGTAGTTGAAGAGCAGATAGACATAGGATAAAAGATGAGAAGAAAGAAATGGACTGAACTATAGAATCCAAATACAGACAGCCCTCAATTTATCACCATTCATTTATTGACCATTTCAAGCTATGATGGTGTTGAAAAAAGTGACTTATCACTATTCTTCACAACTATTTCTGCACTTGTCAACCAATGTGTATTTATGAAGGTTGCAACATCCTGAAGTCACAATCATAACCAACCTTCAAAGATGGCTTCCGACAAGTAAAGTCAATAGGGGAAGCCAGATTCACTTAACAACCATATTTCTCACTTGACAACCATCGTCATTTGCTTAACACCCATGGTAAAATTGGATGAGACTCATTTAACAATTGCCTTGCTTAGTGACAGAGGTTCCAGTCCCGATTATGATCATAAGTCGAGGATTACCTTAAAGCAAATAAAACAAGGAAATGTATTAAACATTAATATATACATTCAAAACTCAACAACCCAAAAAGTCTCCTAAACCACAACATAGCAGAAAATAAATTTATAAATCAAATAAATAGAAATAAAAGGAATGTATGAAACATGTAGAAACTTTACCCTTCTACTCCAATCCTATACAAACACAAAAACAAGCCATAAAATACCTATTATGGAGAGAGCAATTATTTTGCATCAATATAGTCTGGCACATGTTCTTTCTGAAGCCTACCACCCTACAATCATATCAACCTGAAATTAAAAGGGAAAACATGAACATTTACCTTTAAATTAGATACATTTACATGCAATCTGCATTTCCGTGCATTCTTTGAACTGTAAATTGTATCACAGCATTCAGTGATATGCATAATAAAGAGCTAAATTTATTCCAACCTGCCTATTACTCTAGAATCTGAACTTAAGGTCAGTTCAATTAAAATTACAGGTCAAACAAGCTCCCTGCAAGTGCCTGAAAAAATGCAATATGTACAGTCGACACACGGCTGAGTCAGAACTAATGCACACTGACCTTATGATATGACTCAGAAGACATGCTCCATTCAATTATGTCACATCAATGCAAGGGTAGGCAAAGCAAACGGTTTAGGTCAGAGGGCAACATTTCAAAGTTTGAGATGGATGCCCTTAGAAAGTAGCTGCTATGCAAGGGGGTGTGCCAATCATAATGTGATTGTCACGCAGAGAATAGCGAGTCACTAAAATTCTATTCACCAGAAGACCAGCTAGTATGTTCACTTTATGTCATCCACACTATCCCCAGAATACTGTCAGTATTTCTAGATAACCTTCACCTTGTTTTCTAAGCAAGCAGGGATATTTTCAAACAAAGGATTGGACCAGTCATCCTGTTTTTATTATCTAAATATAAAATGGGTTCTATATCAGGCCTAGAGACATTCTTCTAAATAAAGATCATGAATTGTGCCAGCTTCCCAAGTGTAGTTACTGTAGTCAAAATAATCTCACAAGAACCCAACTCAGAATCAATTGGCATCAAGATTGACCACTTACGATTGTTCTTGTTTAACAAATAGAAATACCATGAAATGCAATCTGCAAGTGCTAATTATTGATTAATTTAGAGTTTGCGTGAAATGAGTTTGGATTGAAAACAAGTTATTGTCTCTCCAAAGGTTTAATTTATACATATATGGATCAGTAAACTTCATGCATTAAAGCTTCTTTTCCTTCCATTGCATTTTTTTCAACAGGTTTTCAATTCTATGTCTACCACAATAAATCTTAAACACATACACATTTTAAAACTTTTAATCTTAAATTATTCCATTTTTAATGTTTTTAATGTAATAAATAAATAAACAAACAAACAAACAAATAAATAAATAAATAAATAAATAAATAAATAAATCCACCCAGAGCCCCTCTGTGATGGAGATGGGTGGTTAAAAAGTTTGATATATATCGATAAATAAAATTTATTTTTCCACTTTTGCACTGATGAAACATTTGATACCAGATGGCCATGAAGCCTATTATCAGATTGTTGAAACTATGGAAATCATCAGAATTATCAGTGGGATTTAGTTTCCTTGTCAAAAAATTTCCATACAATACAAATCCAACATTAAAAATTGAGGCCTTTGAATCCTCTGGGAAACAACAATAGAATGGGATGAAAAACCGACTGATCTTTCAGATAAATGTTGAGTGATGGTGAAACTGATGGAAACCAAGAAAAGCCAAAGAAAGTTCCATAACTGTTTCCTAATAGCTGCCAAACTGTGCATCAATTGTGAATGTATATTGACTGGCAGAGAATGAAAGCAGAAAATAGGATAGTAACTTACTGCCTCAGAACATTTGTGATTGCTCCTTTTTCTCCCTCAGAGATGACACAGTAACAGCACACAGAACATGAAATGGTGCTTGAATCCAAGATGCAGTTGCTGAGCACCCACCTCTGACAGAGCTCTCATACACAAGGAAAAGAAGATATAAGAGGAGAGACTCGCAAAACTGAGGAGTGTTCAGGTTCATCTATTTTCAATTATTGCACATTGAATTGCTTGATATACCTTCTTGATTGTATTGTTTTACCTCAGACAGAAAAACAGACACACTAAGGAACAAATCCACAGGAGCTTTTGTAGCAATAAGAGAAAGCACACAACAAATGATAACGATGAGCATAAGAGTAATTAGGGACAAGAAAGCCCTCTAATTTTTGTCACAAGTCAAATCACCCCAACAGAGGATATTATGGCAAAAACAAAATGGCAATAACATTGGGCAGAGAGTGCAGCCACCTCAAGCAGCAGGTAGTATTGAGGGACCATCCGTGGTAGTCCCTTGATCCAGACATAAGTGCAGGATATGATGCTTTCATCAAAATGGAGAAAGCAGTACTGTGGCTCTGCCATACAAGATCCGCCCATGTTGTATATGTATGTAATGCCACAACACGTGTACAAAAGGGGTGGAGCACAATCAATGTTTTTGTCATTTACATACACACATCCTTGCCTACTCTTCAGAATCTTCTGCCATGACCAATACCTATTGGAGGATAAAGGTTTGTTTTCCACATGTGGTAGCCTTTTTTACCTCAGCATCTTCAGCAAAAAATAAGGTGCCCTTAGCAGCAAAATATCTTTGGACTGATCCTGGTATTTCACCCTGATTCAATCATTCCACTTTGAAAAACAACCCCAAAGTGTTGCTTCTTTAAACATAATTTGGTTTATGTAGTCCCTTTCTTGGATCCTATTACATTTCTTCTTTTTTTCATATAGATCAGATCCCAAACTGATAAGAGATCAAAAATATAAGATTTCATTTAATCTCAGCTAGTTAGTAATGAATTCTCACAAGAATAACATAGAAAGTTTAAAAATCATAATAGCAATGGTGCCAAAGCAGTGTATAGGCTTAACCAAAAATCAAAATCATAACATCATCATAACATCAAAGATTGGACAACTCAGAAAATAATAGGAAAAGGGGAATGGCTGAGAAATGTGACTTGCATCTCAAAATTGACATTATTTTTTGTATTTTCTTGTCAGAGAAATATTAATGGAATTTTGACGCTTTAACCAGTCATGCTGAGGTGAGAAAAGCTGCACTTGTTCTTTCAGTAATAGTTTTAAAGAATAGAAATGTTGTACTTTTCTAGTTATCAACTATGTGCTAGAGACAAAAAGTCTGAAAGACAAACAAAATACAGAATTTTAGTTTTTCTTCCATGAGGAAAGAGAATTACATGGATGGTTAACTTCATATTCTTTCTGGAAACCATGGAACAACTATGGAGGTCAGAGGGACAGAAATAGGACAGTAAAATGATGTCATGGGTGAACTAGTTCATTGTCAGAAGAATAATTCAAGGTCCCAATGCAAGCTGGGGTTACACAAGAACAAATCAGCATGAAATTCAGACATGCTGGATGGAAAGGAGATGATTTATTTATTCCCCAAAGCAAAGAAGTTTGCTTCTGGAGATAGCTACAGAGAAAATGAGTGCAGAAAGGTTGTTTTATAGGGGGCTGGTTCTTAGTATGGAGTTGAGAGCGATGGGTGTGGGTACATGCTGGTTCTAATGTGTGACTTTGTCAAAAGATCAATCTTAATTGTCCTTCTCTGTGTCTGTCAGCTTGCTTTTGTTTGTATAAATGGGATCTGGGCAACCTATACATAGGTTTGGGGAAGTGTGGATAAACAGGTTCCTTATTGGGTCAATTACTATTGCCTAAGTAATTCTTCTTCTTTACTTTCTTTTTTACTGCTTCAGCTGTTGAGGGAGATACAAAATTCTGGTTCTTGTTCTTCTGGCAGCCTCAACCATTGTTAATTGATGCTGTTGTATGTGTCTTTGGTGTTGTCTATCCAACTTTTTCTGAGTCTGCCTTGTGGGATTTTTTTTTTTACCGTCTCTTTTTATATATGTTTTGTACAATACGGAATCCCATGATATCCTCTTTAGGTATGTCCAAATAATTGGTTGCATTATTTTATCAGTTGATTGAGCAATCTTCACAATATCTTTGTTTTTTTAAAAAGTATCTATTTGGGACCAACATAGTTTCTACTCTTGGTCAATTACTTGGGACAGAGGGAAGAAGAATCCCCTATGTTTATTACTGATTACTTAATTTCTTCCCATGTCAGTCTTGACCCTAACAATCTTCACAGTGTGGAGTCTATGAAAAGAGGGGGACTCGAAAGAGAAAAGAGGATATGCCACCATGCAATATCCCCTTTTGTAAGCCTGTTAGCATTACATGCCTTCACACAAAAAAGGTCTGAATTGACATTGTGACATTGCATCTGCTTGCCTGGTATAAGCTATCTCCTGCAGTTGCTGCTGTTTCTCCACCTCTGCAGTATAAAACTCTCCAAATCTTTCCTGCTAGTGTTATTGAAAAATACATGAAAAATACATCAACTGTTCTAGAAATTTATCTGCATTGTCTACACATGCCCCTTTGCCAGGACTTTTTCTTCAAGGCAGAATTGGAGCTTCTACAATCAGCTTTTTCTTACCCTCTTCACTGTGACTTCAGGGCACTGAGTTGGTTTTCCTGCTGTGGTTCAAAAGTGATTTTTTTCCTCCCTGTTAAGTGCCTTGAGTATTTTTGTCCAGTTTGGCTGGAGGGCTTTATTTCAGTACAAGCTTGTTTCTGTGGTTCACTGACTGCTTTGCGGATGAAGGAAGGCTTCCTCAACTGAGGAAATAGTCATACTACTCTAAAAACTTATAAGAATGTGTCTTCTCTTTACCATTAGCATTAAAATAGCACAATGGTTAAGAGTTTTGCGCTGTACATAAGAGACTACTGATTCAAAGCCCAGCAGAAATATTTCTTGGCTGTAGTTTTTTTTAATTACTATTTTTTCCCTTTCATTTAGCTAGCTGACAGGGTTTTTTTAAAAAAAATATGTACAGAATTCCATCTTTTTGTAATTTTTTTAGTCACTGAAAGAAATGAATTCTTTCTCCTCGTCTAATTGGAAAAACAATGAAATGTTAGCACAGGTTTTTTTAACAAAAAAGCCATAGCTATCTAGGAAAAACTTAACTAGATGAAAGAAAGAAAATAGTTTTTTTTTTAAAATATAAGCTTCTGTACTACATTTTGAGCCAACCATCTCTTAATATTAGAAAAAAAATCTTAGCTTTTGTGCTGTTTTAGCAATGGTAACAAAGAAATATATAAATTATTAGAATGTAAAATGGCTGGCAAGAAATGATTTTTTTTGTTCAGCTGATTATTGTGTAACATACACACACACACTTTATCTCTGTATCTATATATTTTATCTATTTGTGAGTGTCTATACAGGTGAAACTCGAAAAATTAGAATATCCTGCAAAAGTTAATTTACTTCAATAATGCAACTTAAAAGGTGAAACTAATACATGAGATAGACTCATTACATACAAAGTGAGATAGTTCACGCCTTGATTTGGCATAATTTGGATGATTATGGCTTACAGCTCATGAAAACCCCAAATTCACAATCTCAGAAAATTGGAATATTGTGAAAAGGTTCAATATTCTAGGCTCAAAGTGTCCCACTCTAATCAGCTAATTAAGCCATAACGCCTGCAAAGGGTTTCTGAGCCTTTAAATGGTCTCTCGGTCTGGTTCAGTAGGAATCATAATCATGGGAAAGACTGCGGACCTGACAGTTGTGCAGAAAACCATCATTGACACCCTCCATAAGGAGGGAAAGCCTCAAAATGTAATTGCAAAAGAAGTTGGATGTTTCCAAAGTGCTGTATCAAAGCATATTAATAGAAAGTTATGTGGAAGGGAAAAGTGTGGAAAAAAAGGGGTTTTTCATGAGCTGTAAGTCATAATCATCAAAATTATGCCAAATCAAGGATTGAACTATCTCACTTTGCATGTAATGAGTCTATCTCATATATTAATTTCACCTTCAGTTGCATTACTGAAATAAATGAACTTTTGCATGATATTCTAATTTTTTGAGTTTCACCTGTAAATGCCTTTCTTTTTTCTTTGGAACACCTGAACACGCTCAGTTTTATAAACAATAGTTTGTATGCCATTATTTTTCTTCTGCAAGCGACACAAACTGGTTGAATAAGACAACCACATCTATTTTATAACCATCTGTGCAAGCAAACTCCTACAATTTTATACCATCAGTTAATGACAAGAAAAGTAATGTGTAACAACCTGCAGGGACAGCTCTTAAAATAAAAATATTATGTGGTAATATTTTTGCTGGTTTTTTAATGAAATGGTGCAGTGCTCCTTTCACATGGTGATGAAATGTAAGGAGGTTGGGGGCCATATGTATCTCTGGGGGATAAAACTACATAGGAGACCTGCCAAAACTCTCTCCTTGTAACTTCATCTTGAAATTTTCAAGAAGGGAGAACTCTAAGTAGACTCTCTAGATGTCTGGACTAAGCGGATCTGGAAAGACACTGTCTGATATACCATGGTACTACTCTGTGTAGAGTTTAAAGCTAATGACCAGCTCTTGGAATTGGGCCTGGAAATCTTCTGGTAACCACTATATACAGTAGATTCTAATGTCGTTATTGTCTCCTGACAGAATGTCCTACATCACTGAATGTGGTGCTGCAGCTTCTGAATCATTACCAAAGACAAATTCACACCAATCACATTGCAGTAGAGCGTGAGTTATTAATACTAGGGTCCACCTAGTTCATATGCCATCCAGTATTCAGCTAAATCATTGGTTCCATGTACTACTTAAAAAAAGAACATGGGAACTCAGAAAGATCCTGTTTTGTGGACACATGACCTTGCCTAGATTGACTACTAGGGAGAGTAAGGTTAGTGCCAAATTTAGGTTTTGCTGAATGAATGCATAAAGTGGCATTATTTTAAATAACAATAAAATATATAAAATCTATTTATAAGGAAACTCTTATTAAGTATTAATAAGTCTACCATTTTCGATCATTTTTTTTCCTGGTCTTACAATCTTCTTGTCATGGCATGTTAGCAGGGTTAGCCTTTGGGGGGGGGCAATGTGTGATACGCCCCTGTTAAAACAATTATAAGTCTGAGAAGTGTGTGATTTTATATAGTATCATATA
>JAOYMU010000001.1:50448241-50459366 GCA_025802295.1 Psammodynastes pulverulentus
AAGAATGTGGCAGCGTGGAAGCTTCTGGTGCTAATATGGCTTCCAAAGCTGACATCAACCTTCTGAATGGGGGGCGAGCATCTTCACCTGTAGACCAATTGCGCCACTCCCTTTGTTTGATACTTAAATACTTGTAACAGTATATTTGGTTTTATCCTGTTATGCTTAGTAGTGTTTTCCTTCCCCTTTATGCCCGTTGCTTTACTCTCACCTTTTAATGAAAAGTTCAAGGCTGCATTCTTCAATTTCTGAGAAGTTTAACTTCATCGCTGGTGTTCATAGCAATCTTCCCAGCAGGCTTGCACATTACAACAAATTCTGAATCTTTTAGCTACTGCTGCTGTTTTGCACCTATTTCACTATCCAAAGGGTGTGAGCTTTTATCGTATTTCAAATCATGCTGAAATTCTGAGCGATCTTGAGATCAAAACAGGACAGAAGTAGACACGGATATTGCTATCAAATATCAGGTGAAAATTCTAGTTTTACCCTTCTCAGGCTTCGATGTTTAGCTTTAGGTACCTGAACACTGTGGTTTTAGCTTTAGTTTTAACATTTAACTCCCAAATGTTCAGCAGAGCAAAAAATCAGTTGGTTGACCCCTTAACTTTGTCTCCTGACTATGGAGACAATCACTTACATTATCTGCTGGGAAAACACTGGTTATGGTTTTGTAATGTTTAATGTCCAAAGATTTACATTTATTACTTGTTATTAACATGATGATATTTGATCATTTTGAACTGGATGGTTGTTATATGCTCTGTTGAAGATACATTATAAAAATGGAGAAGATTGAGAAAAGAGATAGAGTAATAATTTGAAGGAGATTCAGTCTAAATCACTTACCATGCCACCACATAGGCCCTTCCTAATGCTTTGTATTATTACTCCCCTAGTTTTTCCCTTGTAAAATATATGAGAAGTATAAGCAACTGCAGGAGAAATAAAGAAGCAAAGGGCACCAGAAATCATTCTTGCCACTCTTTACTAATATCCTGGTTGATCTAATTTGTTTTATCTCAAGATGTTATTATCTCATCAATCTGATCTTATTTCCTTGACTTCAGCCAAGTACTGTTCTATAATCTGCACAGTATGCTGTATTATTAACTTTAACCCTTTTCAGATATTTTTCAATAACTGCATTTCCCCCTTCCTCTTAATTATTTGTGATTCTTGTGTTTTATTTGCTGACCTATGACTGAATGAAGACTGATTTCATTTGATTTGAAGCAAGGGGACAAATGGTAAAATGTGCATTGTGATATTGCAGTGCAAACCAGATGACCTACATTCTTATGTCCGCTTTTGGGAGACGTGAACAATAAAAAGAACAAAGTTGGATCACGACATTATAAGAGTCATAGTGATGCAGTGGTTAGAATGCAGTATTACAAGCTAATTCTGCTGACCGCCAGCAGTTTGATTCTCACTGGCTCAGCCTTCCATCCTTCTATGATCAAAAAAATGAGGACCCAGATTGTCAGGGGCAATATGCTGACTCTGTAAACCACTTAGGGAGGACACTATGAAGCAGTGTATAAGTCTAGGTGCTATTGCTAAGTGCTATACTATGTCAACTTTTTCCATGCAGTTTTTACTGGATGTTGAAGGAAATAAGGCATCTGATATCACAGAAAAGAACTTGAAATGCTTTGCTTTTCTGAATCTGAGCTCAAAGTTAACCATATTCTTATATTAAACTAAGACAGTCACCACCTCCCTCCTGCCCCCATCTTCCTGGAAGGATGTTTCAGTTGATCAATGGCATATCAAACAGATATGAAATAGGAGACTTCCTATTAAAGGATCATAGCTTATTGATCAGAATTTCTTTGAAGTCATGGTAGAGACAATAAAGGTTGGTTTTCAGTTCCTGATGACTAATTATTTGAAATAGTTTTTTTAAAAGGTTCAAATGTCATAGGATTCTCAATTTAAACCCATTTGGAGCTCTGGGTTCAGATTCAAATGCTTGAAAAAGTATCCTTCTAGACCTGTGGTTCTACCACCATCCTGTTGCTTGGGGCAACCGCTGGAGCTGTGTTTCTCAACTTTGCCAATTTTAAGATATATGTGCTCCAAGTCTCAGATTTCCCCAGTCAGTTGAAATTCAAACAACTTAAAGTTGCCAAGGTTGAGAAACATCTTAACTCTAACACTCCTCCTCCTGCTTCTGAAAACAATAAGCTTTTCAGATCTAAATTTAGAAATCTAGATGGCCAATAGATGGCAGTGAAGACCTATAGAATTTTTTAAAAAAAATTATGCCATCTGGTGCCATCGGTGGATCTTTGCAACCCAGATATGGTACACCATTCTCTGGCCTACTTTTACTCACACTAGAAAGGGGCTCAACATCTTAGCACTTTCTCATCATTGGGAAAAATACACCTGAGAAAGATCTCTCTCCATATGTCCATGATTCTAGATCTTAATTGAGGCTCTGTTAATAAAGCATCATACAATATTATAGAAAAAATGATAGGAATTAATTACGCCCAGGAAAATAAACCCCAATACACAATTTATTTCCTCCCCCCCCTCTAAAATGAGTTTTTTGAATTTATAATGTGGTCCTGTTTTAAGCACATATGGATGAATACAAAGAGTTTTAATATTCCTTCTACAACTTCTATTTCTGTTTTTAAATGATTGGATATACTTATGTATATTGAAATAAATTCACATTTTCTCTATATTGCCCAACACAATACTTATGTGTAAGTGATGGCCCATTGTTTCCTATTCAAATCATGCAGCAATATAGATATTTTTAATTAGCCATAAAATTCAAAACTGAGAACATAAACTTGAATGTTGGAAAAAATGAATAATACAGTATAAATAGTATATTATGAGGATTTATCAAAACTAAAATCTTTTGGTGGGATCTCTTTTATGAACAGAAATATAATTGACAATAGTGATAAATATATTTATGTAATCCATCACTAGTCATAGCACGTTACAAAATCAAAGACCATGCAAACAAAAATCTGACTCGAGGTAACATGGAAAGAAGATGGAAACATAAAGTTCCAGAAAAGTTCCAATCGAGTTACATGTTTCGTGAACATCATTTCACAAATGAAGTGAATTCTGTAATTTGTATCATTTGCACTATAATATCATGATAGGTATTGTGTCTTTTGCTCTCCTAGGATGCCCATGGGGGGAGGGACCTCAATTATAGTGACATCCTGGATCTCAGGGGTTGTTGCAAAGATTTCAAGGGAAAAAATGGAGAATGGAAAGCCCTTCAATGTGGAACCTTGAAGAAATGTACCACCCAGATTTTTTTGGAGGGGAGATCTACCCAGTGGTGAAATTCAACCACCTTGCACCACCTCTGGAGAAGTGGTAGGGCCGATTTGAATCAGTTCAGATTAATGGTAGGACCGATTTGAATCAGTTGGCCCCGCCCACACCCACCCACCTTCTTCCTTTTAGAGACTGAGTCCCACCAAGCCAGGCCCACCAAGCCATGCCCACAGAGCTGGTAGGGAAAAAAATTGAATTTCACCCCTATTCTACACATATAGTAAAGTAAGTAAGTATATATACTTCTCATGTTATATCCTAGTTGTATAAGCAACATTATACAGATTGCCTAATGTAATAAGCAAGGGAATTAAAGGGAGGAAAGAAGACACCAAACAAATCTAGTTCCAGGTCTATGGCAGAAATAGCAAATTTATTTGAAGAAGCAAGAGATTTCTGGATCTCTGAAAGATGACTGAAAATTATAGGCAGAGAAACTGCAAGATAACAATAGTCAAGGGGCAAAAAGCTTGAACCCATTCTAGAAACAATTAAGGAATCAATGTAGCTATTCAAAAGAGGCCGATTATACAGAAATCCACAGTTCCCACAGATGGAAAATTGACATGTAACCCATATTTCACAAAGACATCTTGCTATATTTCACAGCAGGAGCTCAGCCCAAGTTATCTAAAAGCACATGACTTCCAAAATGCATATTGTATCTGAGAATGCAAAAATTATGCTCCGTAGGAAAATCATTCTTGAATTAAATTGAGGAATGTTACAGCTGTGAAATCATAATTTTTTTTATCTCTAGCAGCAGTAGCTATAAAACTGATTCTCAATTAAAATATTAAGTTTTATTTTCGTACCCCTGCAAGGCAGCTTATGAATGTTTTCCACAGCCTATTTATGTAGTGTAAATGCAGCATCTACAAAACTGGAATAACAATTTTCTACATGCCTACAAACTCAGGATAACAATTTTCTATATACCTAGGCTGTTAAAAAGAAACAAATCATTTTGATAAGGAGACATCTTCTATGCAATTCAATCTTTTTTTTAAAAAAATTATATTCCCTTGACTTAAAAGAAAATAACATTTGAATTGATGCTATGTTGATAAGTATAGCTCTTGTTCTATCACAAGAGCATAGGAATAAATAAATAATAAGAAGTTGGACTAAACAAGATTCAGTAATCTTTTGATTTGGCAACACCATAGCAATAGCAATAGCACTTAGGCTTATATACTGCCTCATAGAGCTTTACAGGACTCTGAGGAGTATACGATGTCAGCATATTGTCCCCTAAAATCTGGGTCCTCGTTTTACTGACCTCAAAAAGGATGGAAGGCTGAGTCAACCTTGAGCTGGTCAGGATCGAAGTCCTAGCAATACTGCATTCTAAACACTGCATCACCATGGCTAAATCTAAAAGAAATCTATCTAAAACAATATGTTTATGTCCCTAATTTAATTTACAATTTAGCAATACCCTAGGCCAGATTAAGGAAAATGGTGCTGTGGCTTAGAGGTGGAGCTTTTGCCTCACAATCAGGTGGCTGTGAGTTCAATCCTAGGTAAAGGCAGATATTTCTCTCTCTGGGCACGCTGAGAATATATCCGCTGAATATAACTCCACATTGGTGACAGGAAGGGCATTCGGTCAGTAAACACTGAACTCCATTCAGTTGCCCGACTCCACTCCGCATGGGATTCCTGGTAGAGTCACCATTGCTGCCAGATAAAAAGAGGACCACTGAAGCTAAGAGCTAACTACAATGGTTATGAGGACAGGTGGGAGGGAAACCAATTTGCCTAAGAGAAGGAACCTCAAACCTGGAAGTAGTCAATGACAAACTTCTTCAGTACTGTCATAAAAAAATTATGTGAGTGTAAGTAAAGCACCGAATGAACAGTATGGTGGCCTAGTGGTGAAGATGTTTGCCTCCCACTTGGAAGATTGAAAGTTCAATCCTAGGTAGCGTCAGATGTTTCTCACCTAGGGTGCAATGAAAAAATACCTGCTGTGAACTGCCTGTAGGAGTCAGGAATGGCATCTGGTCAGAAAATGCTCAGCATCATCCAATAGCTCCCACTTTACCCTTAATAGGGACTACGGGGTTGTAAAAAGATGAGTTTTTCTAAGTAAAACCCTGAATAAAATTGGCTGTCAGATGATGAGACTCTCATATTTAAAAGGCACTCTTCAAGTTGCTAGTAAGAATATTGAAGTTTCTTAAGTTGATCTGGAGTAATGATATGGCTAGACCACAGTTGCAAGGGACTTAATCAAGTACTGATAGAAGAGTCTTTTATTTCATAGGGACACATAGAATGGGTACATAGAATTGAGAAGCATAATAAAAAAAATAAAATTGTCAGTACAGAAATGAAACATTATGGATTGGATATTTTAGAAATAAATGACCACATAAATGAAGCAAATTAATGGGCCATAACTGGCTATGTTAGATTACTTTATGATGTACTAGTCAAAATACTAGTCAAAATACTAAAAAGCAAAGACATCACCTGCCACAAAAGTGTGTCTGGTCAAGGCTATGGTTTTACCGGTTGCAATGTATGGATGTGAAAATTGGACCATAAGAAAGGCTGAGCGCCAAAGAATTGAGACCTTTGAACTATGGTGCTGGAGAAGACTCCTGTGAGTCCCTTGGACTGCAAGGCAATCAAACAGATCAGTCCTAGAGGAGATCAACCCTGACAGCTCTTTAGAAGGCCAGATCTGGAAGTTGAAACTCAAATTCTTTGGCCATCTAATGAGAAGGAAAGACTCCCTGGAGAAGAGCCTAATGCTGGGAAAGATTGAGGGCAATAGAAGAATGGGATGACAGAGAATGAAGTGGCTGGATGTAGTCACTGAAGCAGTCAGCATAAGATTAAATGGACTCCAGAAGATGGTAGAGGACAGGAAGGCCTGGAGGAACGTTGTACATGGGGTTGCGATGGGTCGGACTCGACTTCGCAACTAACAACAACAAGTCAAAATATGAGACCATATTAAAAATAATGGAGAGACAATACTCAAATCAGAAATCATTGAATATGTGGCTGGCTCTAACTCAATAAATATCAGAATAGTGTCTATTAGAATTATCTATTAAATTCAGCTTTACACAATAAAACCTACTAAGATGCAATGGTGGGTGCTACTGACAAATGGCAAGAGGTTCAAGATGCTATTCCCCCCCCCCAAAAAAAAACCCCCACTGTATTAATAATAAATGATTGAAATGGAGCAGTTGTAGAATTGAAAGAACATGGAATTATGAGATTATTTGAACTATTTTTGCAAAAGTATGCTTTCCAATACTTGCATTAAGCAACATGTACATCACCCAATGCACAATAATGGGATAAAACTGATTATACAATAGAAAACAGAAGATAGAAAAGTGCAATATTATTAGGATATTATCATCCAGGGATAGATTGCGGAACATACCATGAACAAAGGAAAGAAGACATGCCAGCAAGGTTTGATTTGGAGGACATACTGTAGGAATATGAGATCAATGAAAGAAGTAGTTCAGTAAAAAACATTTGAGATGTGGGCAAAGATAAGAGAAAATCAAAGCGGGGAGATATTTCCAAAATGGCAAAGAAGAAAAGATCTTAGAACAAGCTATCTTATTAGCTTACGAAAGTTAGAAGAAAATCTTCACAACAATGGTGGAAGATGAGTGAACGTGAACACCTAACATCAAGGAAGAAAGGACTAAAAAGGAAGGAAGGTTCAGTCAAGAATAATAGCAAATATGCTGAAATATTAATACCGGTGTATGTTGGAGTGTGGGTATTACTACATTTATAATACATTTATAATTCAGATTTCTAGAGTCATCAACTCATACATGACTCTGGACAACTTACAAGGTTAAAAAGAGCAATATGCATCCATTACAACAGGAATAGAAATGGCCATGCCATGGTGGAGAAGGGAAACAAATGATAAATTAACAAATAACTTGCAATCGGTAAAGGGCTTGCATACGGTAATGCCCAGTTCCTTTGGAGAGAGACATGTATTTAGGCAGACCACGTCAGGGTCAGGAAAACATTAAAGATACCTTTAAGCAAATCAGAGAAATCCTATGAAGACTTACAGTTAACATAGGAAGACTGAAATGTAGTCACTGAAGAAATCTAATAAGGACAAATGAAATTAAAGAAAAGTGGAAAGATTATACTGTAGCCATTTGTAAACAGGGTAATAGATTTTTCCCCCTAGAGATAGACTATATTCAGGGATTAATTCAACTAGAAAGCAAGAGATAATAGGCCAGAAACCTGCTCTCTAATAGGAAAGCACCAGATGGAGATGAAATACTTAGTGACATATTTAAAGCTGAAGGAGAAATGGCAGTTAAAGTGGTAAGGCCTCCATATAAACAGATATAAAATAAAACTGTATGGCATAGAGAGTGGAAAAGATCAATATCTATGCCAACAAAGAGTGATGCAAATGAACATGTTAACGACACAATCATTGCACTCATTTCTCAAGCAAATAAAGTTATGCTTGTTGTTTTGCAAAGAAGATAAGAGACATACATAAAGGAATAAAAGATAATTGATCAGGCAGATTTCATTAAGGGCTGAGAAATCTATTTGGTAGCTTACATAAGATGGATAAAGGAGAGAGCAGGAAAATACCATTATTTATTGATTACAGAATAGCCTTTGATTCTCTAGTTCTTGCCAGATTGTGGAATCGATAGAAGAGAATATTTGTAGCTCAGGGTTGAACTGTGGAGTCCTTGATGCTCTCTGAGGTTAGTGGTTTTCTTGCAGATGTTTCATTTCCCAACTAAGTAGCATCATCAGTGCTAGAAGGGAGTGGGGTTTGCTCACATTTTATATACTACTGGCTTGTCCTATCAGTATTGTGGGTGGTTCCTTGATGAACCTGTTGTTTATTGTTCCTTGATGGGCCTATTGTTTACTGTTGGCTTTTTGTTATTATTTGTTATTGTTTATTTGTTTATTTGTAATATTGTTTATTTCTTGATCATTGATCTAGTGCTAGTCTTGGTATTAATTCTGCTCATCTGCTTGACTGCTGGTAAAGACCTGTTTTAGTTTTTGCTCTGTTTTTGTTTATTTGTTTCCTACCTTTATTATCTTTACAAATAACTTAAGGTAGCAAACACATCCAAGGCACCTTTCTGTCCCTATTTTCCTCACAACAACATCCCTGTGAGGTGAGCTGGTCTGAGAGAGAATGACTGACCCAAAGTCATCCATCTGGTTTTCAAAGCTAAGATAGGACTTGAACTCACAGCCTCCTGTTTTCTAGCATAAATAGAAAGAGGAAGTGGTATTAGGTAAGTCTGTGGAGATTCCCAGTCATGTTTGTCCCAAAAGTGCTTTTTTCCTTCAAAGGCAACTGGATTTTCTTTGTTTTTTCTTGAAGATGTTTTGCTTCTCATCCAAGAAGCTTCAGGGGATAAAAAAGAAAGAAAGTCCAGTTGCCTTTAAAAAAAAAAAGATCCCTTGGGGTATTAGTTATATTTGCCACCTTGAGTTATTTATAAAAATAAAGGCAAGATTAAAAAAAAATCTAAAAAAATGTTTTTATATTAGTCAAATATCTAGAAAGTTCAATCTAGGTCAAGCCTTTCAAAGGGGAGATAAGAGACTGAGAGCATACTTTCAGGGTCCAAACAGAGGGCAGATCAAATCAGGTGGGCAGATACTATGGGAGACAGGTGATCCCTCAAGTAACCAGGCTGTGTGCCAGATTTTTCATTTGTCACCTTTTAAAAGAATACTAATGGTAGTAGACCTTTAGAAGGATTCTGGCAGTTTTGATATCTCAGTGACAAATGAAGTGAGAATCCAAATCACACTAAATTCTCAAGAGAATAACATATGCCTGGTGAGTTGTTCACCCCTTTCTTATACACAGGAGAATAAGAAACATTGTCGCTGAACTAAAAGAAAAATAATTAGGAATATTTTTCCTACATGTATACAAAATGGGAAAAGAAAGTACCAATTCCAAGGCCGTAGTGATTACGAACAGTTATTAAACAACCATTCTTAAATGACTATCTGTACAGATAAAACCTGGACTATGGGGAGAAGTTTTTTTTTAATTATTTGTAATTTTAAAAGAGGATGAAAAGTCATTATATCAGTTTATGCTCGGTGTGAGGAAGTTTGGAAACTACTTATTTTCATTATCTTGCCTTTTTCTTTCCCTTCTAATTTTTTCTTTTTCTTTTATTTTTTTCTCACCCTTCTGAATTTTCCTTTCCTTTCCTTTCCTTTTTCTTTCTTTTTCTATTTGCATCATTTTTTTACTATGTTTATAAAAAACTTCAAGAAAATTATTTAAAAAAAACTAAAAAAAAAAACTTATTATTTCTCATTTCTGCTTTTGTTTTCACATCTGGGAATGCTGGTTCCCTCTGAGTGACATCCTATACATAACAGATGCTCCTGCGCTTCCTTTAGAAGCTTCCTAGCTTTTTGCATACTAATATGTCTGGATGGTATTTCAAATAATGCCTTAGATAAATGCAGAGAATAAAGTCTGTGGCAGATCTATAATATCTCATTAGAGGCAGGCAAAACACATGTATCTATGAAAGTAGCTTAAAGCACAGTGGCAAATTGAATCAGAAATACACACTTACTGAGAAAATTGTGTTTGATCTCCTTAACTATCATCCGTGGTGCACTGCAGTAAAAGCATCTCTTCCCCCTGAATTATTTCATCTTGTAGAACTGAAGATTGAAGAATAGAAATACCAAACAAGAAAGGAAGCAAAGCAATTTAATTTGTCTCCTTCACTTAGATAAATTTGATAACGCTGTCTCTGCTGGACAACAGAATATTTCAGCCCTCCAAAGAAGAGAATCTATGGCATCTACGGTACTTTATTTGTACCACTTTTCCTACAGCAAGAATTCAGGACATTTAGAGGGCCTAAGTGTATTTTAGAAATACTTATTTCTGGTTGTTTTGGAAAATCAAGCTTACTGAAAGTACACTGATATCAATGAGAACCAGGGTGGTCTCATTTTTAAAATATTAGACCATAACAGGGAAGATTCAGATTTCAGCTCACCCCCAGTTATGAAAACTCATTTGGTGATTTGGGCTACTCATTATCTTATCCCCATATACTTCACAGATTTATTGTTGTTAAATTCTCATGAGTTTCATAAAGTGCCATAACAACAACAACAACAACAACAACAATCACAACAAATTAGCAAGAATGGTGCAGTGGAATCTCTGCAAGAAATACCATTTGCCTGCAAACAAGAGCTTTTGAGACCGCAAGTAGACAAAATCATAGAAAATGAAGAAGCTAAAGTACTTCAGGACTTTAGAATTCAAAGAGACAGACACTTGGTAATACCCTAGGCTTTAACAATTGTGGATAAAAAAGACAAAAAAAGTCTTGATAGTGGATGTGGCAACATCTGGAGACAGCAGCAGAGAAGAGAAAGAACTGGAGAAAATCACAAAAGGAAAAGACCTGCAAATCAAAGTAGAACATCTGTGGCAAAAGAAAGCAAAGGTAGTATCAACAGTAATAGGTATTGTGGGTACAATCCCAAAGCATCTGGAGCAGTGGTGAAATTCAGCCGGTTCGCACCGGCTCTCAAGAACTGTTAGCAGCAATTAGGCCTGGGTCGCAGAACAAGTAGCGACCCCTGGCTGGCCACGCCCCGGAACCAGCTCTCTGCCTTGCGAGCGAGCGAGGCAGAAAGAGAGAAAGAAAGAGAAAGGGAGGGAGGGAGAGAGAGAGAGAGACAGCCGCTGCCGCCACCTCCTCCTCCTTGGGCGGGCAGGGCAGGGGCGTGGGTG
>JAOYMU010000001.1:50638026-50650110 GCA_025802295.1 Psammodynastes pulverulentus
AATAAGCCCTAGTGTGTTTTTTTGGACTAAAATTAATATAAGACCCGGTCTTATTTTCGGGGAAACACGGTATTAACTCCTTTAAATCCCACTTAAATGTTCACATTTCATTTACTATTTGAACTTAAGCTGGACTTTTTGAAAATCCCCAGCTCATTTGCGTGGATGATTTTCCCAAATTTGTAGGAGAATATATTTTCTAATAAGTTTCAGGGGCAGGATTTTCACTCACTCTCATAAAATGCCAGTGTGGAAAGAGTTCCCTTATGATGGCCTCCAATCTCTGGAGATATAATGGTCAAATGAAAGGGAGGATGTTCCTGCATATCCATGGACCATGTTAGGTAAATACTTTTTTAAAAAAATATCCTGTTGAATTAAATTGAATTTGCTTTAGAATGGTTTAGGAGGATATAAAAATCAGGCAGGAGAACCTGCTTAGGACTCCTCTGAATCATGGTGTCAGAAGTGTCATCTTATACCTGAGCCTTGCATTTTCTAGCTGCCAGTTTGCCATGAGCTATGGGGGTAGGGAGCCAGACAGGAGGGAGAAAGGCTAACTGCTCATTGTACCTTCCAGAGACACCATCTCAAGGTCAAACCACTGAGAATGGAATGCAATGGCTCACCAACCAGCCTGCCATTGAAGAGACAGTTCCCAAAACAATTTTGTTAGATTGGGCGATGAACGGAAGCAAAGCCAGACTCTGCAGCAGTTTCTTTATTCAGCACCAAAACAGCTACATAGTAAAAGACTACCTTGGCTGCAGGCTGGCAGCACTCTTTAGCTATTAACCAATGAGTTTTAACTATTTTCCCTTGCATAGTGTGGACCGGAGTGAAACCTTCTGTCCATTCACATGCATACACAACAAAGTTATTCAAATATAATTGGACAATAAGGGACCAGCAAGTGGGAGGAACTGAAGTTAACTGGAAAACTTTAGTGCATACACTTCTGGCTTTGCTATACTGCAATCCACTTGGCTTTTAGTAAAGTATACCTTTCAACACAAATGGAGTCGAGAGTCTTTGTTGCCTAAAGGACCACGTTGAGGCAGGCCTGACATATGCAATTAATAGAAAAAAATAGAATAAACATCCTTTAAAAAAAATAAAGTTTATGAGAATATAAGGAAATGATACCACGACAAATTAAACTTCCCATATGCTGAAGGCACCTGCAAGCACTGACCTCTAATGAGGTTATCACAACTAGGAAAAAAGTATTCTTAAATTAGGCCAAACTCCCTTCTTGCCAGAAAATCTCATATGATGCTTTTTGTATAATCTTTTTTGTGCTCGAGGAATGCCTCAGTTATCCCAGGTATTAAATACTTCATGCTACTTAATATAATACCGTGTTCCTTATTGTCTTGTGATGTTGTTTTATTGTCTTGTTGTTTTACTAAAACATCCTGAACACCACGGTGGAGGGGCACAATGGAAACATTTAAATCAACCAACACGGAAATGAAATAAAGTATTAGTGCAAGCAAAGCATCGATGAATCAAAGAAATAGAAAGATGTAATGAAATGCTGATGCAAATGTAGAAAAAAATAATGAACAATTAAGAAGTGAGATTAGCAATTAAGAAGTAAAATGTGCAATTAGAAGATCACACTAGCAATTAGCAGGCTCCAAGTTACATTTAGACTGCAATCCTATACTAATTCAAAAAGATTCCCCAGGGTGATTTGGATACTCCCTTTCAGGAAATTCATAGGCATTCACAGACATTAGCTCTCAAAACTCTTCCTCATCTAAATGTGGCAACCTTACCTGCCCTTGTAGAATCACCAGTAAGTCCATTTATTCCTTTCTCTAGAAAAAGTTATGTTAGCTTTTGAGAAGAGGCAATTATTTTTCATAAAGCTACACTTCAGGGGTGGGCTGCTGGGGATTTGCAGGGGTTCAGTAGAACCACTAGCTGTGCAGTTTGGAGAATCCCCAAATCCCACTACTGGCTGGCCCTGCCCATCCCCTCCAAGGAGTCCCCATGCAGCCCATTTTGGATGCAGGTAAGTGCAGGGTACAGGCGGAGGCTTGGGGAGGGCGAAAAATGGGTCTACTGGAAGGCTGAAAACAGGCCCATTTCTGGCCTCTAAAGGGCCTCTGGAGCCTGGGGAGGCCATTTTCGCCCTCCCAGAGGCTCAAAGAAATCCTCCAGAGCCCAGGGAGGACAAAAACGCCCCTGGCTGTGGTGCAGAAGGCCGACTAGGTCACGCCCACCATGGCCACACCCATCCAGCAACTGGGCAGAGAACCCCTTGCTAAAATGTTGAAATCCACCCCTGCTATACTTCCTAACCTTCTGTTGTGCCAGCATGACTTTTTTGTGGGAAGTAATTTTGCTGTAAGTTCACCCTTTCCTGCCTTCTTGGATTGTTCTGAAAACCATCAACTGGAACATTTACTGGATAAATTGCTGAGCTAGAATCCAGAAGAAGACCCAAGTCCTATGGCTTTTGTCTGTGCTTCTTTTAACACTTCGTGTTTAATACAATACCTAGGAAACCCATAAGATAGCCTTGTTTAGATCGTATTTTGAAAACCTTTTGTTTAACAAAGTATTGTTGGATGTCATTCAATTGTGACTTTATCTATTTACCCAAAATTGGTTCTGTAAACAAGAAAACAACTGGGTTTTTTAAAATTCCCTCTCCCCAGAACTTATGCAAAAGTGGCAGAGTTTATAGAAGATGCAAAACTGAAACAACCCTTTTTAACTCGAATCTATTTTATAGCCTTGGTTGATCATACTTTGGAAACCCCAGCCAAGCTGAATTATCTACAGTGAAAACTAGACACAAACCATTAACTCTGCCTTCCTAGACATGGCAGCTGCTTTCAGCTGGGCTTATTCATAGCTTTAGGCCTTTGGTCTTATTGATTTACTTCATTGGAATCTAGTAGAAAATATGGCCAATAAAAGAACACTGAGTTCTGGTTCTGCCTTAGGCATGAAAGCCAGCTGAGTGACTTTGGCCCAGTCGAATTATCTCAGCCCAACTCATCTCACACAACTGTTGCGGGGAAAGGGAGGATTAAGGAGTATTTTAGCAATAGCAATAGCACTGACTTATATACCGCTTTATATTGCTTTTTACAGCCCTCTCTAAGCGGTTTACAGAGTCAGCATATTGCTCCCAACAATCTGGGTCCTCATTTTATCCACCTCAGAAGGATGGAAGGCTGAATCTACCTTGAGCCTGGTGAGATTCGATCTAACAAATTGCCAAATTGCAGGCAGCTGACTGTAAGCAGAAGTAGCCTGCAATTACTGCACTCTAACCTCTGCACCACCGAGGCTTAGATATTAGATATTTTCACCACCTTAGTTATAAAAACCATAAAGGTGGAATAAAAAGAAATATTCCGGGGGCTATTTCAAAGGTGTTTATATCCACACATATTCATTTCTATGTTACAAGTGAACCGATTTGTACTTTATAGATGCAGCTCTTTTTTCAGCTCTGTTTTCTACTGAATTCAAAGTGATTGGTTTTGTTTTAAAATGTATATAGAATTTGGCTGTTGTATTGGGAAAATGGTTTCTTTTTATTTCCCTTGAAAATTCGTGTGTCCATCAAACAGTAGCTTCTTCCAGTTATGAACCTTTTCCCACTCCTTCCCACCCCGTTCACAATATTTAGGCAAGAGAATCCATTAACAGAATGCACATATAGGATTTCTACATCCAATCTAGTTGTATCATGTAATAAAAAATTATGGGAACTAATTAAATAGTACAAATACATACTTTGTACAGCAGTATTTAGGAATCAATGCAATAAAAAGATTAAAGATTAATAAACTTAGCATTTAAAAAGAAGAAGAAGAAGAACATGGAATGTATAAGCAGAATAGCTCTACAAAGTTTTAACACACTGCACAATAGATTTGTCCCATTATCATAAAACAAATAACAACAACAGAAACCCTACCATTATTAAAAGATTGACAATGAACACATATCACTGATTCATTGCTGGAAATCAAGTGTAGTTTTTTTTTCCTTTCCTGGCTCTGATAATCAAGACTTGACAGTAATTTACCAATCTCCTAATAATTAGCCTCCTTGACATAGCCATGGATTCACAGACACATATAAGCTAGATAAGAGTCACTATTGCAGAAAATAATTACACTATAAACAAAGACATGATTTCCCACTGCTAGTGAGAATGTGTGAATTTTTTTTTAAAGAGGAATTGTTTCTTCTTTCCATCGTTCGGCCCTGAAATTGAATGACCATACATGCTTACATAACTGCCAACTTTGATTGAAGAAATATTGGCCCTCGCTTTAGTACCCACAATTGAACTGTATGTGGCCTCTTCCTGTGTGCCAACCATGGGACGCATCTTGGTTTATTGAGGAGTGCCAGGAGACCAAGATTAGGAAGATTCCAGGGGCCTGGAGTGCAATTGGAAGACGTCCAACTAGACAGTCCATACTAGAGTTATCTCATGGCAATAAAGAAAGTAACAGGTCAATATTTCTCCTCCCTAGAGGCATTTTAATAGTTGTCCAGCAACTCTATTAGGGATAAACTGGTCCCTATTTGGAAAGGAAGTCTCCTATCACTGGGGCTATTGTAAATTTATTCAGATTATATAGCAAATAAAATTGCTTAGACTTGCACTCTGACTGGACCCCCTCAAAAAAAATTCCTCGGAAAGGTTGAAGATTAGAAGATATTCATTGAGAATAGAAATAATCCAATATTGTGAGTGGTCCAAGTTTATCTGAAATAGATTTAGAGGCTATTTTTAAAACATATTACCTCATCCCGTAATGTAAGCTCATCAGGGGTACAGTAAATAGGTCAAAATTGTATCCGCAAACCAATTTTTTTTTCCTATCCTGCAGCATTAAATGCTGGAAGTACTGAAACCGGTTGCTACACAAATGTGGATCTCAACGGTTGCAGGATTACAGTTGGAAGCAGATAACAGTTCTTAAAAGGAGTTATATTTTAAAGTTTTTTTATCCCAGTGCTAACCAAAGCCGATAAAAGCTGGTATAGCGCTTAAGGTCAGGAGATCTTGAGTTCTAGCTAGTCCACTTTAGGTATAAAGCCAGCTGGGTACCTTGGAGCAGTCACTCTCACTTAGCCTTTAGGGAGGAGGAGGCACTGGGCAAAACCTTTCCAAAAATCCTTCCCAAGAAAACTGCCTCAGCCTGACCAGGCTGTTGTCTGGAGCTTGAAGGCATTAAAAAAAATAATCAAAGCAAGAATAAATGTACAATAATGAATTGCAAGTGTGGGAAGTTAAACTGAGTTTTTTTAACAGTTACTTTTGATTTACCCAGTTTATTTAATGTTTCATACGTTTCCTTTTGTATAGGAATAACAATGATGAACTGAACCCTCTCCCCCAATGGCAACTAAAGATTTAAATACTACAGTAATCCAGACTGAAGGGCCATTTAACAGTTAATGTAGGGCCAGTTAATGCCTAGTAACCAGTTAGGACAAAGAAAAGGGCTTCTTAGAATGATCTTCAATTTCTGGGGAAGGGGAGGAGGAATAGAGAGAAAAAGCCATGGGACATGGCTTGCAAACAAATTCAATAAATTAAATAAAATGTAAGTAATTTGATTGGATCTAATTTGCTGTTTTGTTATTTTGGATTTAATCAATTTGTTGACTTATAAATTCAAGTCTTGTAAAATTCTTGTAAGTTTAATAACCCTTTGCTGGATTCAATCTATTTTATTTAGGCATTCCTGAATAAATATTGCCTATCCATTAACCATCAAGTATGTTAATAAAGATTAAGCCTCTATTTCTCTTATTCAAACTAAAACTCAAAAAAACTTGGAATCCCACCTGTGTGGCTATGAATTGGGCCAAAACAAAATTTAAAAAAAAATCAAGCTCTTTAATTTTTTCCCATTCTACAGATTTATTATGTAGTATGATTTCAGCTATTCACTAGCTATGTATATAGTTTATCATTCATACAGCAGCATTCCAAGCATGTTTGTTGATAAGTAAGAGCCCTGGTGGTGCAGTGGTTAGAATGCAGCATTGCAGGCTGCCCACTGCCAGGAGTTTGATCCTGACTGGCTCATAGTTGACTCAGCCTTCCATCCTTCTGAGGTCAGTAAAATAAGGACCCAGATTTTGGGAGCAATCTGTAAACCACATACAGAGTGCTGTAACTGAAGAGTACATAAGTCTAACTGCTGTTGCTATTGCTATATACAGATCCAGTTTACGCTGATTTTATCAAAAGAAGTATCATTACTGCATATCCTAAAACAATATGCTACAAACTCAGGCTTTTCACAGTGCAGGACATTTGACTTCTTAATCCACATACATTATGGAAGTTTATTACTTTGATAGTGACAGATGCTGATGAAACAAACAGCAAACAAATCACATTTAAAAGTTTCTCCACAATTCATGGATGATTTGTTTCAAACTATGTAGTCTTCTAATGATTCTCTCCCAAATTCAGAAATTGTAATTTTCCTCTGAGAAAGCTATAAAACATCAGTGATAATATTTTTTAAATATCTTATTTCAATGGTAGTGTGCAGAGCATCTGGGAGTAAGTTAATGGCTTACATATTAATTTTCTCATCTATCTGATGGGCAGAAAATTGCTTAATATAAATGCAGTTAAATTTGTCACTTTGCATCTACAAAGCTTATGCTATGAAATTTATTATGGCTCCAACAAATTATACTGTAATAATTTAGCCAGCTTGTGCAAGTAGAGAAATGCGTGCCTTTTTGTATATGTGTGTGTTTGTATGTGCTAGAAGTTAGAAGTTATACTTTCTAACTTTCAGTATAATCCCACTTTCCAATATAAATCATAGCAGGGATTATTCTGATTTTGTAATCAAGTTTGAGGAAACATTTGGCTTGATCCCTATGGAAAGAGGTGGTTTTCTGCACTCTAAAATGCAAAGTTAAATTAGTATTTAATCACTTTTAAAAAGATAAAAGTAATCTCAACATGCTAATGAAGTTTGGGTATATGTCAACCTTTCTAAGTAAGCAAGACAGGAACCATGATTATAGGAGTTAATTCTACTTTATTGTAAAGCTACATTAATAGAATTTTGCAAATCTGAAAGTACAAATCTTCCGCTGTCACTTTTGGCTGCTTGATCCATTAGGGCAGGTATTTCCTAAGTTTCTTCCACTGACAGCTAAGCCATTGGGCACTCCTCCCTCTCATATCTGATTTCCAAGGCAAGGAGGGAAATAGGTCTTTTCATGTAATAGCTTACATCTTTCAAAGATACTTTTAGCATCATCACACAACAAACATCCCCCTATCCCAGGTTGTTGGAAAGGACTCAATAGGTAGGGTACAAATGCCAAATCGAGTCTAAACATCCAGCTGACTGTGCAGCACACCATAATAGTAATACAAGGAGGAGGCGATCACAAGGAGTATTGCATGTTTATTCCTTTAAGTATTTACCTTTAATAAAGGTTATGATGAACACGCTAGCTTTCAGCTCCTCTTTGTTGGGAATCTCTCATGGATATTGCCCTTGAAGGGTATTTACATTTGGGCATTAAAAAAGTTGTTTGTTATGCAAGCTTATATGGGCATTTTGATGCTTTACATTTGTATATATCAATGTAAATTAACTTTCTGGGTGTATGTACAGATATGCACGTATACACAAACACATGGTGCTGTCCTATAAGAGAAAAGTGGAAGTGTCCAGCAGCAGGAATATTGCTCAATGGAGAGATGTGGTAACTTGCAATCTGGTCCAAATACTTTACAAGTTGATGTCAAAGCATCTTAGTCCAAACATGTTTTTCTTAAAACTGTTCGGATTTGATCTCTTTTGAATGTAGCACAAAGTCTACCTAAATAGTTAATTCAAATAACCTTCAAAATCATCTTCTGGACAGAGGTGTGTCTATTGCATGCAAACACACACAAAACAATTTTCTTTGAGTGTCTGAAGCATATGATCTATGTATAAATGGTTCTCCATCTTCTCACTGCCTATTTATACAAGATTTTAAATGGAAACCTGAAGTAATTTGAGTTATGTAATAGATCTGAAATTGGTCCACAAAAACAAATGGTGAAAATTTTAAAGAAACTTAAGCATATGAGGCAAATAATGTTTTCCCGTTCATCTTTTTAGCTCCACATGAATGAAGACCTTGTTCGGTCTATTCCAATAACCTCAGTTTCCTCTGTGATTGCCTATTTGTTAATCTTCTATGGTTTTCAGCTCCCTCATCTGTTTACACAGTGACACCTAATCAATTTTTTTTTTTTAAAAATCACTGGATATGTTGTGCAACTGCATATTGTCTCTATCGTTATTTTTTTGTAGATAAATGTAACATACTGTATTTTTCGGAGTATAAGACACACCAAAGTATAAAAGGTACCTTAGTTTTGGGGGAGGAAAACAATAAAAAAAATCTTATCTCTGCCTCCCAGCAATTTGCCTCCTTGCAGCAAGCAACAAACAGCCTGCTTCAGTTTCAGTTTCAGCACAGTCTAATTAGCAGGTGGATCAGTCTCTGGAAGATCAGCTGTTTCAGGGTGCAGGGATTGCCATAGCCTATTGGCAATCCCTGCAGCCTAAAACAGCTGATCTTTGGGAGCCAGATCCAAACGACCATCAGCTGCTTATGTTAATTAGGCTGTGCTGATGCTGAAACAGGCTTTTTGCTGCTTGCTGCAAGGAGGCAAATTGCTGGTGGGCAGGGCTTCTACAACATTCAGTGTATAAGACACACCCAAATTTTCACCCACTTTTGGGGGGTGGAAAAAGTGCATCTTATACTATGAAAAGTATGCTATTTTTCCACCAACCAATTTTATGGTTATAATAGATATAGGACAACTGGTATGATCTAGTAGTTAAAGAACCAGGCTGGAAATCAAGAGACTGTGAATTCTAGTCCTACGTTAGACATGAAAACAGCTGAGTGATTTTGGGGTCACTCACTCTCTCTCAGCCTGTGAGATCAGGCTGATTAATGTCAGTTACTTCCTGTCATAACTAATGAATCAACACTTGGTTGATTTTTTTAAGGGGAAAAAACCAACAGATTATGCACTTGTGGGCAAACACTAGGAATTTTTAAAAATCCACAATTTCCATCCATGAAAAGGCTAACTTAAGTCTAATGTAAACTTCAAGTTGAATAGCATGTATTAGTCTATTTTATCAACAGATTGAAAACACTGATATATTTATCTGTCATCTGGCAAAACTGAAATGAGCAGAGTGCTCGACAGAACACGAGCTAAGCTCGTTGTGCCTGGTTCATGATTTTCCTTTTGGAAGGGAGTTTTATAAAGCTGCGCTCAGGAGGGTGGAAGTACTTTTAATTACACTTAAACATAATCATTGCTTATCAGACCTTTTGCAAACAACATCAAAGTGGATGATGAGTGAACCCTAATATTTTTGATGGGTAAAGCTCTGCTATCATCTTTTTCTGTATTCCTTTTCAGCAGAGCATCTTTTATTGTGCAGCAAAATAAATAAATAAGTAAATCAAGCCACAAATCTCTTTTCAATAGATAATTTATAAATTTCTATGAAAAACTAAGTGAATGGCAGCTCCTGAAAGAGATGAAGTGATTCAGCCATTAAGTGATTCAGCAAACTGTCTGATCAAACTACTGTTTACAGTTTTAGGGAATGATTTCTTCCAGCATCTCCTTTCTTCTGGATAAATTTTATATTAACCTAACAAGAAAAAAAAAAATCCCATTGCCTATCAGAGGTGACAGGCAATCATAAGGAATCAAAAGCAAGAAGATGCTTGTAGGATGCGTCTATTGGTGATATCTTTAGACTCAACAATTGTTAGACTGGGGAAATTATTTATATCGCAAGAACGGTTTCTAAGCAAATGCATTAGGTTCCAACTATATTAAAGGTATTTGTTCTTTTGAATGCCAAAGTGCTCCTTTAATGACAGCTTGGAGGAAATTGAGTTCTGCCTATTCCAATGAAAAGCTATCAAAATGAGGTGTAGAGACCAGCTTGAGTAGTGGAGTTGAAGAAGTCAGAAATAAATGATTTTCACATACCTGTAGTTCATCATATAAATAAAGTATAAATCCCATAGCTGCAATACAGAAAACTAGTTTAGATTAGGGATACTTCAAAATTCTATTAAGAACATTTTTAAAAGTTCAGACCTGGCATTTATTTCATTTATAAATAAGGGGTCAAAATGCCTGGGGGAGAGGGTGAGGCATTTGCACTTTCCTCAATTTTGTGATACAATTTTCAGCTTGGAAAAGTCATGTAATATATTTAGATATAAACACCTTAAGATAAGAATATAGGCAGCATTCATATTTTATAGCTATAGCACATAGAAAAGAGAGGCTTATTTTAAAGGGGAAATGATTATGCAATTGGTTGTACTTTGTTTTAAATCTCAGATTAGTGTAAAAATGAAGCTAAGATTGATTATAGGAATTCATTATGACAATTAATGTGGTTCAGTAGCGAGATGTTGGATGAGATTATTTATGGATACCCAAGTTTTAACTCACCTTCATTTGTTTCTGTTAGGAAAAAAATAGATCTTGTGACATGTATAGCAAATAATATTATTGACATGGAGTGGAAATAATATGGCCTGTTCATTCCTATATTAGGTTCACTCAAGGTATACCGATATCTCAAACTTATTTTAAAGTACATGGAAATGAAATATCTATGTATAAGAGAAACTAGAAAACCACATAAACAAAGCTCAAGCTCCAATGAACACACAAAAGTTGAAATATATTGAACCTTATTAATCTGTTTGTACTGTAAGAAAAATCATCTACTGCATAGATTTTGTTGAGAAGGTGTGCTGCAGGCTGCATTTGTGTAAGAGTTTCATTTGGTGGGATGATCTGCCTTTTCTGCCATGGCAACTACCCAGTGGAACATCACTCCCCCCCCCCCAAGTTGAGATTGGCGCTATCTTTCCGAGGTTCCTTTAAAACAAGGCTGTGTTAGCAGGGCTGGGTATCTCAAACAATTGTGAGTTGATAAGATGGCTCTGTTGTTTTTTAACTGTTAATCTTCTTAACTGTGATATGGCTGGTTTTTTTATTGTAATTTTTAACATTGGGATTTTATTATTTATGATAATCCACCTAGAGTCTTTTTATTGCAAGCTAGATGGCTATATAAATAAATGTTTAATTTGTTTCGTATATATTCTTCAATAATCATCTGCATTTCTAATTATTTAGATACCAGTTACCAACACAGAGGATTCATTCATAGACACATGCATCTCTCTTTCTCTCTCTCTCTCTCTCTCTCTCTCACTCTCTCAGATAATAGGTATTCACAGGAAGATAATAAGTATTCTCAGGAAAGAACATGGGAATGAAACTATGTTTTCAAACCAAAAATGGACTATTATCTCCCTTCAACACCATTGATCATGATTTCCTTCTGAATGTCAGGTGATGGGGGTTCCATTCCTTCCTCAGCAGGTGCTTCTAGTTGGTAGGTGTTAAGCAAAACCAGGCAGGCATGTAAGGCTTACCAAACATTTTGTGCGGTTCAGGCAAAGAAGGACTCTAGTGATCCTGATTTTGAATTATATCTGATCAGGAAAGGCATGGCTATATACACTAAGAATCCAGATCCTTCATCAGGGATGAGCCAGTTATGAAATAAGTTGGTGATTTCAACTGAAGACTTCCTTACCAATGGTCCTCTTTATTGCTGGCAATACTGAGTGTAGATTCCATAGTCATTCTTTTGGGCATACCAACCCTGGAAGCTTCTGCTGAATGGGAATATGACTGACCGATGGGAATGAGACAGCCCTCTAAAAATATGAGTCTTCCCTGATATCGGTGTCATCTCTATCATGTCCTCTCCTAACACTTCCACTACCATTTGAAAACAAAAGCAAAAGGCCAGGCTCTGTGTCATGACATCAAATGACAAATAAATTTGAAGCTAAAAATAATATATTATTTATGGGATGGACTCGGGCTTTATTGTATTACTTAAAGCAGTGCTCCCCAACCTTTTTATCGCCGCGGACCGGTAAACGTTTGATAATTTTTCAGTGGCCCGCTTGTTT
>JAOYMU010000001.1:50869739-50880729 GCA_025802295.1 Psammodynastes pulverulentus
AAGGAAGGAAGAAAGAAAGAAAGAAAGAAAGAAAGAAAGAAAGAAAGAAAGAAAGAAAGAAAGAAAGAAAGAAAAAGTTAGTTCACTTTTCTTCTCAATAAAGTCCCTCAAATTGTTTGGGCCAAAATTTTGAAAGTTCAGCTATGACCAAGGCTAACATTTAAAGGATGGTAAATGCCTTCTTAACCTTGGCCATTATTATCAACATATATAGAGAGCGAACAACTGGGATAACTTTCCAATATCTTTGCATTCATCGAAGTTGTAAGCTGTGGGACAACCAATCTGCAGCCATTAGCACCTGAATGATTTCTTCTTGCATCTTATGCAGTCCACAGTTATCTCATGTGTGAAACTTTTAGTCACTTGTATCCATCATTATGTTCTTCTACAATCCTCACAATAATTTACTGGTTATTCTTAAGCATATCATAAAAATGCTGACATCTTTGTTGTGCTGAAATATACCTATACCACATAAGGGTAAGGTTGGACGAATCATTTCATCTTTAGTTGGCTTTGTTTCTGATTTTTCTGCCCCATTTCCCATTTTTTTAAAACCATGTGGAAATTCTAGTGATTTTTATAGGTAAATTTACAACAGCAAGCATTTTCACTGCCAATTTTCTCTAATATAGTTGCACTTTTGTGCATATTCTTCCAGATAATTGGAGCTAGTTAACAAAGTCAGCAAATGAGTAGGCATGGTAACAGATCAGCCAATGGGAGCTGACTGCTTGGGTGTGGTTTAGCTCTGTGTGCTTTGCTGAGAATTGAAACCGAAACTCAGTATCTGTTGTTCTGTTCTGTTCTGTTTGGGCTTGCTTGTAACTATTCCACATTGGAGGAATCTACTATTTGGTATTGCACATTTATTTATTTTATATAAAAAAAGTTAAACAAATCCTCAGTCATCTGTGTCTACTTTTCTGGTGCTGAATTTATGCTGCAATACTCTGGACAACTTAACAACCACCTTGCTTAAAATGATAGGAATTCTGGTCTCAGTTATGCTTTGTAGGTCAAGGACTCCCTGCGGTGTTTTGTTCCTCCCTTCATTTTGAGCAACCAGTGCTCTAAAATTTATTCTGAGTGAAATGAAGTTTCTTCTGGGTGGAACCCCAATATGTTTCTGCTAATGACAGCTGCCAGCCCTCTGCCATAGTTAATTTTCTCTTTCCCTAATGTTAAATTCTTAGTGCTGAGAACCGCTTTCAGAGGCTGATGCAGAGACATGGTGAAAACGTTTCGCTAACCCTTTGTTCTGATATCGGAGCCCTTTCTCTGACCTTGGAATGAAAGATTTATTCTTGTTCCAAGGATCCTACATCTGCAGCCTGAATAGCCTTAATATACGGTATCGCTGAAGAATATTATTCAACATAATTTGAGCAACCAGCAGGCAGTATATGGCAACGGCCCATTTTTTTGAAATGAGATGCCAGCTAATTTTGTTTAATTTATATGTGCTAAATTTAGCTCGATTCCCTTTCATCCAAGGAGACTAAACTAAAAGCATTAAAGGGAGAACGCGTTACCAATTTTCTTGATATCATTTCTCCCTCTCCAATTTATTCTATTTGTTTATAATGCAAGTGACAGTTTTCCAAAGTTTTCCCTTGTTGTTACATAAATCCATTAGCCAGGGTTTTTTTTAATCAGCCAATCTTTAAGGGTTTTTTTTTTTAGATCAGAAATACTTAAAGAAAATTGATGCATTTACATTTAAAATACCCATAGAGAATTGGAACCTTAAGCAGTGATAACATCAATCTCTATGTATTATGGCTGAGAAGATTCCCCAGTTACAAATGAGGATGGAAAAATCCTTTCCGGGTGAATCTTTTCTATAGGAGGTTGGATTGTGCTTTGCCCAGAACATTGGTGGCAGTGCCCAAGTGTGCAGCTCCTGGCTCTCTCCACACATGAAAAGCACCAACAACCATTCCTTCAAGCACCAGTAACTTTAAATAGAGCAGATAAGCATGGGTGTCCAAGCATAGAAGGAAGCTAGTGGGATCTTTCCTCCTCCCCCCAAAAAGCAGGATTAAAAAAATTAAAAAAAAATGTTCTCTGATGAAAACCTAAGGAAAGTCTATTTGGGAACACAAAGCTAAAGCTCAAACAGGTAATCCTTGACTTAACAGTTTGTTTAGTGACTATGGGAAGTTAAAGCAGCCCTGGAAAAAAATGACTTATGACTGTTTTTCATACTTTTCTATTTTCCTGAATATCTAGTCAAAAGGATGTTGGTGATACACACTGTCCTCTGCTTCTGTACTACACAAGCACTGGTCATTCTTCATATCATTCTAATCAAATAATGATAATCTATTAAACTTCTTTCCCTGATTGCCCTCAATTACCAGGAATGTCCAGAGACAAACATATCAGGTTTTGTCTCATGCCACGATGTATTTTTTTCCATATCCAAAGGCAGTATGATTAACACATGATATGCAAAAACAGTATGGTTAACTGATGTATCATACAGTCCATTTCTACAACATGCCTCTCCCTGGGGTTTAAGAAAAGTAAGAGGGGACAACATTCCCACCAGATAAAAATGAGGACCCACTTTAGATCAGGGATCCCCAACCCTGGGCCATAGACTGGTACCAGTCTGTGGTCTGTTAGGAACCAAGCTGCACAGCTGGAAGTGAGCAGCAGACGAGTGAGAAAAACATAAATCATCCCCTCCTGATCTGTGACAAAAAATGTCTGGCAGAACAGCACAAAGGAAGTTGTTCTTCTTCCCGAGTTTTCCTAGATGCCTTGTTAGCCATATACGATCATGATTCTCATCATTTCCCATGGATAGGGAGCAACAGTCTTCCAAATCAGAATATAACATATGTGTCAAGCTTCAAAGTCTGCTTTTTGCTGTTGCAACTATTATTGCTTTTCAGCTTGCCACTATGGGGATAGGGAAGGGGAGATAGAACTTAGGTTTCAGACATCCAAATGTGAAGCTTCAGAACCAAGGACGTTTCACCCGATGCTTATCAGAGCCAGAAAGCCTTTCTCACAATGATATCAGGAGATTCAGTTGGACAATGTGACCTACTCCAATTGGAAAGGGGCAGAACCTGAACTTTGACTATGTGGGTTTGCACGAGAAATAGCCAGATCTGATTTTGCCCTCATTTGTGCTGAAATGATGTACTCAATAAAGTTTTGCAATAAGATATTGGATTGTCTCAGCCTTGCTTACTTTGGTTGGATTCGTCAGTTGGAACCTTGACAGTATGAACTCATTGGGAGGCTTTTGGTCAGTCACTCTTTGCCTCTCTCTCTCTCTCAACCCAATCTATTTTTTAGGGTTGCTGCCATGATATATCAGGAAGAGGAGGAGGAAGAGAAAGGAGCATATACCACCCTGGGCTCCTGACTGAACATATCTAGCAAGCAAACAATGCTTCTTATTGTAACTTTTTTTTTTCAGTGCAAGTACATCATCTGACAATCATACAAAAGCATAACCGGCCTCAGAATTATAGCATATTTCAGATGATGCATAAAAACAGGCCTACTAATCAGTGATATTATTGAATTTGTCAGAGGATGAATCTTGACCAATGTTGTGTCCTGTTCGTCTCTCAGGTGTGGTACAGTCTGTATTGACTGAGACATAAAGTTCAAGGAAATGAGATTTTGGAGTACAATCTTTCTTTCACTGGGAATTAAGCCATCATATTCAATACAAGAAAGACCACAAGAATTGTGTCACTTGGTAGAGATGGCTGCTGCTAAAATTGCATTGCCTGATGTTGTGCTGGAAGTGGCCTAGTTGAAGAGTGTTTTTTAAGCCATTATTCTTGATATATGTCTTCCTAGAGAGGTACAACGAGATGATAATGAGAGAGATAAGCTCATACTTGAATTCTTTCAATAAATACCTATTAATTGTCTGCAATTATCTTCAGCAGTTGAGGTTGAGAAGCTCTTATATTCTAGATTGGGGTGGGCAAATATGCCCATCAACCTATTTTCACAGGACCCTAAACTTAATCTGAAAAGCTCTTTGTTAGTTATTTGTTCGGGTTTTTATTATGAGATATGCTTCTTGATGGCCCATTGCTTCAAAGAGAGAAAAAAGAGTGTCAGAAATACAGTAGTGTGAGAGAAAGCAAAGTGAAAGCAAAGGAGAAAAGGGGAATGTCAGAGAAAGAATACGAACTTTCAATCTTCTTCAACTCTGGCCCAAGCCAATGCTTGCTGCATCTCCCTTTATTCCTAGAACAGTGTTTCTCATCCTTAACAACATTAAGATATGTCAACTTCAACTTCCAGAATTCCCCAGGCAGTGTTTTGGGGATTTGAAATCTACATATCTTAAAGTTGGTGCCCATACCTTTGTTGACATTTTGTAGTGGAGCAGGCAGAAAAAAATGATTTTGTGTTCTACGTAGCAAATGTCAAATTATTGGGTTTTCTCTGTTTGCTTCACTTTTTCACACATTAGGGCAAAAACCGTAGCTTAGCATTACATTAAACTTGCCTTTTCGTGTTCCCTGCTCTCTTCCCCCTGTAAGGCAACATCTGCTTTGAGTTTAAATGTAGACATAAATAGGCATGTCATGGAAATCCTCACTATGTTGACTGAAAGTGTTGTAAATTACATTCAACACATTTAGAAGGTATTATGTGTGACAGCTGTCCTATATCATTGAACATAAGGATTTAGACTTGCTAAATGGAATAATACAATCTGAAATCAATTTTCTCTGTATTTTTCACTTATTCATAGATGTTCAGTGTTTATTTAATACAATAACTTCCATGCTACTTCAGTTGGGCTGATTCTAAATGAGTTGTAAAAACCTCAAATTCTGCAAAGATACCACAAACTATCACCATAAACAAATTTTCAACAATCCCATTTCTTACTCTCATAAAGATGCTCAGATATATCTTGGAAACAGCCAAGTCATTATAAGCTTCCTTAATGTCACTGGAGGCGGGGAGGGAGATACAACATTGGAAGCTCACATAGTACTAGTGTTTTGTGGCAGCAACAAATTTAACTAGCTAATAAGTAGGCAGCCTCATTTTGTACCATTAAGTTTTCTGGGTGGTCTGTTCAAGGCCAGGTAAAATCCATTGCAGTAATCTAGTAATTTCACTAGTCCCAGGAAAAGCTGCAATTAATGTATTAGCTAAATCTGGGCAAAGCCCTTCTTGTCCATGCTCTTATCCCAAGTTGCCACCGTTAGAGAATAGGTTTCAATGATAATTTAATGGGGCGCTCAGTAAAGCTGGTAGCCCAGTTTAAGTCAGTGCTGGTTGCATCCATGTCCCAGTGCTACTTATATATCCACACTCCACCCCCATGATAATCACATGTGCAGCACACCCAAACCCGATCATCTGTACACCCCACCTGCATCTCGCAATAGGTGACATTAAGCCAAATCACACATCCGCCAATCCACTGATAATGCAAAAGTGCCCCTCCCAACCATTGCCCCAAGCTGCGCCCAGCCCGTTCAAGATATGTATCAAACAGCTGTGCTTAAGATCTATTGGGGAAGCCAGCTGCTTTATACATTCATTGGTGCATTGCACAATAAGTACCCGTAGCCAGTCCCCATGCCACCCAGGGGCATGATCAGGCAGGAGTCCACTCCACGCACACGAATGTCAGCTCAGTGGAACTGTCAGAAGTGGAGCTGACACATGCCCTCAATCTGCTCTTCTAGCAAGTTCTATGATTCCAAGATTACCCCAATGGAAGTCTCCAAGATTACCCCATCTAGATAGAAACTTGAAACTATCTTGGAATTGGCTGGCATCTGGATAAACTTTAAATGCTTGCTAAATTGTCAGTGTGGCCTGTTGTTGGTCCTTTAGGTCCAGCATTAACTAATGGGGGTTGGGTTACTCTAAAATGTCCCTGTGGATGGAACCTGTGGATGCAATAAGGGCAGATTGGTGCCTTCCCATTTTGCTAACATATGGTGCTAGTCATAATTGCTTTTTTGTTTAACATCACACCATCAAAATCTCTTCTGTTACTCAATCCCCAGAAATCTTCAATATAGTATGGAAGATTGGCAAACAGGAACATACCACTCAGGTCCAATTGTATCAATACTCAGTATTCCAGAGGCTGACTAAGTACCTGATAAAACTGCTTGTTAGCCTTGCAAGGTAGTCCAGACAAGAAGCATAACTACAGTACATTACTAACTCTTTCTTATTGCAAGGTTACATGAACAGGATCTTGCAAGTCTTAAAGAATTCTTCTCTTCCTTCAGTTTTTTGGTCCTGAAAACTAGGGAGGGTCCCTTGTGAGATGCTTTTACCACCCCTTTTCCTTTGGGCTCAAATTTCATTTATCAGATCATTGTTTAGGCTATGGCTTTTTCTCCCACGTCCCAATGTCATTCCCACAGACCATTATGCTGCTCTAGAAATTGTTAGGAAACTCTCCACATGCTTGCTTGCTTGCTTGTTTCCCACCTTTATTATTTTTTCAAAAAAGTATCCAACACACCTTCCTCCTCCTATTTTCCCCTAAACAATAACCCTATTAGGTGAGTTGGGCTGAGAGAGTGACTAGCCCAAGGTCATCCAGCTAGCTTTCATTGCTAAGACAGGACTACAACTCACAGTCTTCTTTTTACCCTGAAGCCCTAAGTACTAGACCAAACTGGCTCCTTTGAAAGTTCATTGGATTCTTCTGCAAGCCCTTCAAAGTAGGCCAGACCAAGAAGGACTATTGGGACTCTACGGTTAACAGAATCTTGAAGCCTGACAGAGTTTCCCTCTGTCCTTTCTTATACCATACAGAATCAAGATAGTATTATTTTCACCCATCTCCTCCCGCTTATGATTTTAACTTTCTTGCTTGTATCCTTACAATTTTTTAATTGACTGTTTCCTAGTATGATTTGATTGCTTATTTGTACCTTATGACTGTTAAGTGTTAAACCTATGTTTCTTGATGAATGTATCTTTTCTTTTTATGAATACTGAGAGCATATGCACCAAGACAAATTCCTTGTGTGTCCAATCACATTTGGCTAATAAAGTATTCTATTCTATTCTATTCTATTCTATTCTATTCTATTCTATTCTACCCTACCCTACCCTACCCTACCCTACTCTACTCTACTCTATTCTATTCTATTCTATTCTATTCTATTCTATTCTTATTCCATGTTATTTTCTATGGACCTTGTTCTAACAATTGTTGGGGGCACTAAATCCCACCAAACCTGTCTGCTGACAAAATACACATTATGCAAATCTCTCCCCCCACAAAAGGTAAGTCCTAAATCACTGCTTTCTGCACATCCAATTGATGCTTATTTTTTTATTCATTTGGGAAAGGAAGTTTTCATTTAGCACCTTCTCTGATCAGTGTTTCTCAACCTCAGCAAACTTCAGATGTGTGGACTTCAATTCCCAGAATTCCCACCCATCTTAAAGTCGCTGAGGTAGAGAACACCATTCTGGACCATCAACAGCCCAGATGCTGGTTGGGGAATTCTGGGACTTGAAGTCACACATCTTGCCGAGGTCAAGAAACACTCTTCTGAGAAAATGTATGGAAATCAATCTCCAAACTGTTGGAAATGTTTGAAAGAACGGGGCACATACTATCACATGTGGTGGTCTTGCAAAAAGGCCCTAGAGTTTTGGTATAAAATTTGGACATGGTTAGAGGAAATGATGGAGTTAAAAATTGATTATAAGCTGCAGATGTTCCTATTGGAAAAGAAGTTTAGTAAAGCTGCTAGTTATCTAATAATACACATAATTACGGCAGCAAGAATGATGTTTGCCCAAAACTGGAAGGCAAAAAAAATCCCTAGGGAAGAGGAGGTGATTGATAAGATTTTACAATGTGCTGAAATGGATAGGTTGACATTAGAGCTGAAAGATAAGGACGAGTCAGAATATCACAAAATATGGAATAAATTCTACTATTGGAGGGTAATGAAAGGGAGTTTGTAAATGGAATAAGAGGCTGGGAGAAAACAACGACCTGAGAAGCAATGGGAAAAGATTCAAAAACTATTAAGTGTAATGTAAACATGATTAAAAATGTATATAAATGTACTTAGCTATATATTGAATACATCAAATACAGACAAAAAATGTGTGTCAAGGAAGACCACCACGTTCACTGGTTTTAAATGTTTATATTTAATAAACTTTAATTTAAAAAACAAAAAGAAACGCTCTTCTGGATCATCAACATCTCAATGTTCACATCAGTGTCATCTCTCACCCATTCATACTGCGGTTCCTCCGGCAAGGAAGTCTCTTTTGGGACATGGCCGTAGCGCTCCCCAAGGATTCCAATGAAGAGGTCGCTGCGGGAGACTTCGGACAGACACAATTCCACCTGCCTAAAGAGAGGGGCCTTGGTGACTCTCTTCTCCCACTCCTCACTTTTGCCTCAATCCCATCCCCGTCCTAGATGCCCATGGGAAAATCCATGCAGGATGACTTCTTTTTTTAACATCTCAGCATCCTGCGATGTCTGAATAACACAGGGGTCAGCAACCCGTGGCTCTGGAGCCGCAGGTGGCTCTTTCATCCCTCTGCTGCAGCTCCCTGTTGCTGAAAATATGCGTCACAACTGCCAATTCGCAACACCTGCCAGCACGCGATTTATTGAGCTCTTCAATCGGTAGGTCAACCATGGATAAATCCAAGAAAAGAAAAGTTTCAGAAGAAAACAATGTTTAATTCAACTACATATGCTAGTTCTGTGGCCGCTCAGGAAATAATCAGGAACAGGAAGGGTTTTGTGGTTCCCAGTGTTTTCTTTTCTGTGAGAAACGGGTCCAAATGGTTCTTTGAGTGTTTAAGGTTGCCGACCCCTGGAATAATAGTTTCAAAAGAGACTTCAGGAGTTTAATGGAATGTGTGGGTGAGGGAGGGGCACCCAATAGATAAATGGTCGCAGGAAGAAATTTAGAAAGAACCCATCCTAATTGTTCAGGTAGTTAAAACTGGTGGCACTTTCGTTGCCTTCAAAGGCAGCCCCAAACAGAGCGTATTACAGTAGTCTAACCCAGCGAAACTTCAGGATCCCTGAGACCCTTTCAGAGGTTTCATGAAATCAAGCAAATAAATATCTCAGTTTAATTAGAAACACAGAAAAAACTGACATAAAAAACAAGATCTAGTGCTCTATCAGGTCTACCTTTTGAGTTTGATTTTAGTTTCTTTCTTTTTCGTTTTTATTATTTATTTTATTTTATTATTTTTATATTTTATTTGTCTTTTATTGTTTTTGAGGCAAACAGCCATGAAGCATATTTAAAATCAGTCATTGAGGATCAACCAATTCCCTCCGTTGGAAGTTGATTCCTAGCTTCCACTACTCCTTCTGCGAAGTCATACTTTCTAATACTATTTTTGAACTTCCCCCTTGTCTGTTTGAGGTTATGCCTCCGTATTCTTGATTTTTGCTTAACAATTTCTGGTGTAGTTAAGCACTGATAGGTATAACCCACATAAACCAAAGGTTTTTGTGACGCACCATCATTATTAGGCCTGTAAAGAGATCCTGAGACCAAAAACTTTGAAAACTACTGATCCAACCCAGAAAAGATAACATACTTCTGGCACGTATTAGAATAACAAAGTTAGAAGGGACCTTGGAGGTCTTCTAGTCCAACCCCCTGCTCGAGTAGGAAACCCCAAACCATTTCAGACAAATCTCTTCTTTAAAATCTCCAGTGTTGGAGAAACCCACAACTTCTGTAGCCAAGTTGTTCCACAAATTAATTGTTCTAGTTGTCAGGAAATACCGTTAGCCTTTTTTCTTCAACATGGATACTGATTTATTTACCCAGGGGTTGGCTGCTGGGGGTTAGAAGGGGTTAATCCCTCTCCTGGGTGGGCCCTGCCCACCCTGCCCCGCCCCTCCCAAGACTCCACATGCAGCCCGTTTTGGATGCAGGTAAGTGCAGGGCGCAAGCGGAGGCTCAGGGAGGGTGAAAAATAGGTTTCCGGCCTCCAGAGAGCCTCCGGAGCCCGCGAAGGCCATTTTCACCCTCCCGGAGGCTCGAGGAAAGCCTCCGGAGGCCAGAGAGGACAAACACCACCCTCCTCGTGGTGCAGGAAACCGACTAGGCCACGCCCACCATGGCCATGCCCACCCAGCAACCAGTCAGAGAACCCCTTGCTAAAATTTTTGAAGCCCACCCCTGGATTTACCCATCCCCCCCTCCTTCCCCATGAGCACCCCGCATACTTGTTCCTCAGGCTCTCGTGCTCCGTGATTCCCCAACGCAGGTCAATCTCCTGGATTGCTAAGCAGAACCTGGCTGCCCGTGCGCGAAGCTCAGGAAAAACAGCACGAATAAGCAGGTCCCGTTCACCGTGCATATCCCGGAAAGTAGAGGAGACGAAAATCCTCACAGAGCGCCACCTGCGGGAAAACAGGAGTCAATACCCAATTCTCCACCCAGAGTAATGCACGGTCTTTCTTATTACTTCCCCTTTAAAAGCACCTGCTCTGGGGCACAGGTATCAAGGACACGACTCCAGGTTCCTGCTGAGCTGTCGCTGTTCTCCGTTGCTTGGGCAAGCCGTGAATCTCGTCAACTTTGCCGACGTGTTCCAAGAACCGGGAATTACCACATTCAGACATAAACCTGCCCGAAGTAAGAAACGTCTTTTAAAACTAGAATTTCCCAGCAGACAGAAAAGCCTACAGACACCAATCAGTTACTGAGAATTCTGCTTTCGTTCCAACTGCTTCTTTAAACAGCCACTAGTTATCAAAGCTCATTTTGTGCCCCGGTGGCGCAGTGCTAGAATGCAGTATGGTAAGACTAATTCTGCCCAAAAGACACGCTGACTAGACCAGAGGTCTCCAACCAGTAGTCCGGGGACCATTGGTGGCCCGTGAGAAAATGTTGGTGATACACAGCGCACTCAGATGGAGGAGCTGCTCCAGGATGACCAATGGGCCAGTCCTGTGACTAGAGCTCTGGAATATGGGAGAGAGATACAGAGA